>CM035806.1:97844515-97942579 GCA_020466095.1 Chlorops oryzae
AAAAACTTCTAAGACCTATGTATATTAGGGTGTCCCAAAAAAAAATTTTTTTTTGAACGTGGTTTTTTTCGAAAGCCTATGGGTCAAAGTTTTTTTTGAGAATTTTTTCAGATTTTTCAGCGGATTTTCCTCAAAAGACCCACAATTCCAAATTTTTGGAGATAGGTTCTTCATAAGCAATGCTTTTCAGGATTTTTAGGTATTAGTCGGTGGAAAAGTATACAATCTTTGTTCTCAGTTACATAAACTGAAATTATACCAACTTTTAGGCTATTAACACTTTAGAACATTTTTACGAACAAAATCGGCTCAAAAAAAAGAAGGCCCCAAAATTTCTTAATTTTTTTGGGACACCTAATGTATATGCTCCTCAATAAAGGTCTAGCGGGTTGCGGCATCATGAAAGGAATTTTTAAATTTGGTTGATTTTTCGTAGGCGCCATTTAAAAACACGCGGAACCACTTTTTAGATTTTTATTTTGAACGGTCCTTGAAATATCCTTGAATTTCCTTTTTTATAAGCCTTTTTTCAAAAATTGTATTTCTCAACACCAATTAAGATAGAGAGATGATCTAAGCAGATTATGTTAGATAATAAAACAAGGAAGCTAAAAAAAATTTTTTTTTTAATTTTTACACTGAGAAAAAATTTTTCATTTTTCATGCCTTTGCTTAACCCCCCAGACCCTTTAACTTTTTACAACTGCTATTAAAATTGATGGGTAATTTTAAAACTTGACAAAAGATTCAGCTTTCAGCGCCTAAAGTTCAATAAAGCTCACGACCACATTCTCCAATATTTTTTTTTAGTATTCGTTAATTTGATAGTATTTTGGTAGCTTTACATGGTGCAGAAGGACGGTTCCTATTAGTTTAAGTTCTCACTGATGGCCCTAAAAATGCGGTCGCGAACGTACGAAAAAATACTGGGGGGAGATGTCCATATTTACGGTGGCAGTAGCCAGCGTACGAGGAGAAAGCCTTAAAATCATATTGGATAACAGATATAGGCGGCTTAAAGTGTAAACTTGCTATAATTCACTTTTAACCGATTCTGACTTTCGATGTCATACGAAAGAAAAAAGCACAACTGCATCGTCAGGCAAAATTTTTTTTTAATTTCAAATTTAAATTTTTTTTTTTTTTTTTTTTTTTTTTAGTTTTAAGATTCAATTAACTTATTGTTAGTTCATAAGATATGAAGATGCAATATTAAAAAACCGTAAAAAAAAAATTGGGAATTTGGTGATGAGTAAAACTGCTAGGTCCAACTGGGTCAAGGTTCACAGCTAACACCAACAAGTGAGTCCAACGTAGCTTTTGTATAGTAACAGAATTGAATTAGAAGAGAATCATATAGTAAGGAATAAATCAACCATATTTTGGGTCTCCGTTCTAATTTAAGTCTTGAGAAAAAAAAAATTTTTTTTTGTTTACCCTGTAATTTTGAAATTGTTAGTTAGCAGGTGTACAATTAAACGTCGATATGCTTCGCTGGCGCATCGCAAAAAAAAAATTTATAATTCCGGTTTTGCATGAAAGAAAAAAACATATCAAGATATCGGAATGAGCGGAGCAAATAGAAGAAAGAATCAATAGAATCCCCAGCATCAAAGCATCGGGGCTGACAAATTCATAGGGAGACTTATGGAGGGTGCTACTGAAAATTTAAACATGCAATCGCATTTAAGTTAAATACGTTGATGAATTATATGAATTTTAAAAACGCGGAAGAAAAAACAAAAAGACATTACTTTTAAATAGCATAATGGTACGTTACGGAAAGGAGTAAAAAGATGCCAAGAACAACTTTACACAGGAAAAGTGTTAATATGGCTTTTAAGAAGCCAAAAAATCTTTTTCCCCACTGCTAATTAAATGTGGATTAACATAACCGCGACACCATGTCGCCTCAGAAAAAACACTTCGTTGTATAAAGGTTGAAAACACACCAAAGCCAACAAAATCGTGACGACACAAAAAACATTTCAATAATCCCACCAACGCCAAACAAATTTGTGGCTCAAACAAAATCCAAGCCAAATCTGATGTTTTTTGTCCGAAGGCTTCTGTTTTGCTCTGTCTTTCGGAAGTAAGTTCTAATAATGCTGATAGAGGTTCTTTCCTTTTCAATAACTTGCAGATTTCGATGTCCGTATTTATTGAAGGGAAATAGAAATGTCAGATTTCGATGTCGTAATTATTGCAAGGGAAAAAAATCGTTCGCCGTAAGCCTACAAATTATCGAGTCCCACACCGCAACGTTTTGTCGATTCGGTGTTGGTTGGCGTATGGAGTCCATTTCAACGGCGTTCGAACAAATGCGTTGAAAAAAATTGTTGTTCGTACTGGTTTGTTTCTAATAAAAGCAAATTTTTGTCGAATTCGAATGAAACAACGTTTTGTTGGCGGTGTGTTTTCAGCAATAAAAGATTACAGCGACATAACGGACAGCGTTTTCTTGGGCGACGTCATGCCGGCACCATTAAACCGGTTCGCAAACTTGCCAAAAAATGTTGGTCAACCTTCTTGTGGTTCAAAAAACATTTCTTTGCGGGTTTCACAACAAACGTTTTTTCCCTTTTGCCATAAGGAAAAATTTGGCCGACAGTTGTTTTCTAGGCGAGTCATGCCGCACAGTGTCGCGAGTGCGGCCAAAAATGAAGGTCTGAATTATTAGAACGAAGTTCTTTATGAAACGATAGCGTCAGGGGACCTAGTCGAGAAAAAGTTAAATTCCGTTATTATTGTGCGTTACCAAAAAGTGAAGTTCCCAAAAAAGGGTATAATAACCATTTCAGGGGAAAGAAATATACATATATTTATGTAAAATGACTTCCTGATGCGGCCGAGATATTATACTTTTTTAGGCGACACTTATTTCCGACGATATCCCAAAAAAACAATTAATTATTAAAATCAGAAACTACACAGCCATACATGCATTCAAACAAAATGTGGTGCTGCCAGACTGAAAATTTTCAGAATAACTCCGATTAGTAGGTTTTTTCAAATATATTAGGGCATTTTAGGTAACATACAATTTTTTTGCGCTATCAAAGTATCCGTCAATTCGTACATAATTAAAACTTATTTAAAATCATCGTCTGTATTCCGGGGGCTGCGGATGTAATATCGGTGTGAAAAATATCGATACTTTAAAACATGTGTGTGTAACACCCAGAAGCAGTCGATATTGGCCATGTATACAGAAATGATCAGTGTTACCAGGAGATTCCATTTAGCCATTTCCGTAAGTGAGCTTATGTTTAAATCTCCGATCAGATTATAAAAAGTTTGAAAAGGGCATTTTCATACAGAAACTGAACAAGAGTCGACATATGAGGCTCTTAGAAGCCTTAAAAGTGTGTAGAATACTTTGCCTTCATAGTCGCGGTCTTCGGGCATTTAAAAAAACAATTTTTTCAAACATACATTTCTCTGTCGGGTATTGCATTTTCAGGCTCGCCTGACTATAACACCCTTACTTGTCTATATTTACAACACATTTTCCGATTAAAATCGCTTGATTCCCCAAAAAAGGGGTAGAGGGGTAAAGGAGATTTGGGCAGCACTTACATATCGAATAAAAGGGGGAGAATCGACATTTTAAGTGATCCTGAACGAAATAAAAAGGTGAAAATTACTCTAGAACTAGTTAGTTCCGAGTTTTGTCTTTGAATTTCGCTGTTTTCGCCAATTCGCATTTCTTGCTTGATAGGAATTATGCACCTTTTTTGTATTTTTTTTTTTTTTTTTACTAAATACATGTTTTTTGTGAATTTTAATTTATTTACCTTCACTGAGAAATATCGTAGCAAAAATAATAATAACGAAGTTAATTTAACTACGAACAGCCATGATTTGGCTCTATTAAAGGGCGTAGTTTAAATAATCACAAGCAGTGTTGCCAGATGGTGCAATTGGAAACCCCCCGAAAACCATTTCAAATTCCCCAAATTTGACCGTTGTCCCCCAAAATCAAGAATCCATTGTGATGACCCAAAAAAAAAAAACTTGCTTTTCGTAGTTCCATACAAATTGAAACGACGCAAAGTGAATCATGGTTTGCATAGCATGGCATGTAAAGATGGCTATATTGAAGGCTGTCGATAGAAAATCAGCAACTTTCGCCAATAATGATGCGAACTATGCTTCCTAATACGAAATTCTATCAAGTTTTACGTGTGTTAAAAGATAATTACTCTGAAACTTTCAATTTTTCTAACAACTTTGTAAAAATTATCTTATTGAAATGAGTGTAAAGTTAAAATATAGCAAAATGATGCTCCGACATGAAATTCCCCTTAAAATCCCCTAAAAAAAAATTTCCTCCTAAAACGCCTCCTAGACGACTAAAATCCCACCAACTCTAGGGGTAAAACCCCTAATCTGGCAACACCGATCACAAGCGTTGTTAATGAAGTCGAATTTGTTAGATTCGCATTAGCAGTCGGATAGATGTTCATTTAGATATTTAATTTTCTCATCTTATTTTCCAAAAATTTTGTAGACATATGGGGTACCAAATTTAAGGAAATCGATCCGGTATTTTGAATAAAATAAAAAATTTTGGTGTTAATTGGACACTTTTCATACCAAAATGGCTTCCAAAGTAAAAAAAATTGAAAGGTTTTTCAGAATTTTTCATTTTGACCGTTTATTTTTCCCTCAATGGGTCAAATTTTTACCAGCAATTTATTTTCGCCTAAAAGCACATTTAACTGGCTTTCAAACTGCATTTAAGTTTTTTTTTTCTACGATGAACCATTATCGTGGGAGAGTTATTTTTCTCGACTTACTGCCTAAAGTTTTTAAGGCCCTATAACCCCTCAGAGGTGCATTTGTGTCCTACTATCGCGACATTGTGCGCTGTTTCGCTGACGAAAAAATCCAACTAATAAAAATTAATTGCGTTTTTGGGGAAAACAGATCTACCTACTATTGCATCTCCACATATACAAATATATTCTCTTGACTGGAAGCCAAGACTGAAATAAAGCAAGTTAAGAGCGCCCATTCCGCTAGAGTTGGTTCAAAGAAATCATAACAAAGTTGTCTGATAAGAATAATGAGAAAACTGAGAGCTTGATTAATTGAATTCTGCGTATGAGTCAGTGTATCAGAAATATATCAAAGAAATTTTTATTATTTCTTATACATGTGTACTACATACATTAGGAATCTATTTGCTCCGTACCCAGCGGGAAATTTCCCCCTGACATCATCGATGAAGTCAGGGTAACTTTGGAGCCGGAACGCTTGCGATTTCATAGGACATTTTGTATTTGCACGGAAGTTGGACAGCGAATTAACCGGTGACATGTCATCGTGGGATTATAAAATGTCACTGGTGACTCCAAGCGAACAAAGCATTTGAGAGTGATGACGAACAAAGCATTTGAGAGCAGCACATTCTCTTAACTCCCTAAATGTCAATTTACTGAAAACCGTTTAAAGCTCTCTTCCTCGTCATCTCTTCTTTGAATAATTCGCAAATTTTTAAAAATCAATTTTTTCAAAAATTTTGTTCGCCTCCGGCATGGGTCCGAACCCGCGATCTTCAGATTCTGGGTCGAGCACTCATCCTATACGCCACTTCATACCAGGGGCGGACTGGGGGTCAAAGGGCCCACCGGGCGTTACCTAACAAAAAAAAATATTTAAAAAAAAATCCTTACTCCATGAGTATTGATCCCAGATACAGTTAACTGGGGGCATTTGCCCGGTTGCCCATAGGCCCAGTCCGCCCCTGCTCCATACTTACGCTCAAACTGACGCTAAAACCTTATTTAAATTTCAGTAGCCAATGAGATTCAAGCACATGAGCAGCATCCCTCTACGATGATATGTCCACCAAGGTGTCATGCATGATACTGTCACCTATATGTCATCGATAATATCACTGATGACTATGCCATGCAGGAGATTATTTCCCGCCGGGTATCCATCAACACACATAAATTCATATACATATATGTGCAGACACACATATAAGTACATATTTGGCGCTGGGCAGAGAAAGAACTTGAATGTACAGTATTCCCCGGATATAAGCATTCGATATTCAAATCTACTATTTTCTTGCATCGAAGCTGCCATACATATGATTTTGAGCCGGTACTTATAAGAGGGTCTTCTTGTATGATAATTTATAGCAAATGACACAATTGTGCGTGCATATAAGCGGGGAGTACTTATAAGTGGTGTGGTGCATATATCCGGAGAATACTGTAGCTGTTGTTGTTCGTAACGAATTGATGGATTCGAAAATGAAAGTTTCATATTCTCGGTTGCTGATGGGGTTAAACATTTACTTGAGGCATAGGCATAATCAAACGAAATGAGCAATAGAATTGTTGAAGTATTGGAGACTGACCCACTTTCAGAATTATAACAAAAGAATATTTGGGTGATCCCACTGTCATTCGTGCAAAGGAAAGCACAGTTTGTCAGAATCCCCTATTGCAACCTAAGTATTTGAGATTCTTAATTGAATATTTCCAAAGAACAACAACAACAACAACAACAACTACAAATCCGCCAATGTTAAATAGCGATTTTCAAATCAATCAAATCGAAGATAATTTTTAAGCTTTTGAGCACACTAGTGAGCTAGCGGTGAATTGGATAAGAGTAGCGACATTATCTGGTAGTTTCTCATAAGGAATTTTTTACTTAATTCTAACACTTGGTGCCTTGCTTATTCAATGATTTTCAGTTCCAATGTTGTTTGCCGAAAATTTGTTTGGAAAATGTTCCATCTTTCAATTTTTTTTGGGTTTTTGTTTCAATTAACTTTGATTTTTCAAGTCATACTTGCTTTACAATGGTGCTGGTTTTCAAGCTCCGGAGTTCCTACAAATATTCAACACACTCGAACATATAGAATCGGTTACAATCGAAAGCGAAAATGCCGACTGCGTACTGAGGGTAATGCAAAAAATCTAAATCTTGATTAATACTTAACCCGATTATAGGCCGTTTACATATGCCGTTTTATTCGCGTTTTAGCAACTTTGCCTGTTTTAGCACTAAAACAACTTAGATTTTTCCCGTTTTATCATACAAAACTAAAACGAGAATCTTTCCTGTTTTAATTTAAAACAAGTAGCTAAACAAGATAAATCCTGCTTATAACTGATAAAAATATCGAAATCCGAGAGTCATCACTATAAAAATGCAAAACATACCGTCATTGAAATTTCTAATTTGAAAATTGTGAGGTTGTTTCTACAACCAATGTAGAAAACGAACGCAATTTCAATAATTGCTTCTTTTCTAAATTACAATATTCACTCATATTTAACGTGTTGAGTAAACAAAAGATAACCGCAAAATGACAAAACCACATGCGCATATGTAAACACCCCGTTTTGACTTGGTCGTTTTAGCTTAAACGAGTAGCGCTAAAACGTATATGTAAATGCCCTATTAGGCCCATGACATATTTCAAAGGTCTGTCAAATCGCATTAGATCTTAGAAAAACGGGAAATCGGCTATTAACCCATTCCCAGCCATTGTAAATTTCAAAGAACAGCATTTAAAAAAAGATGTAAATCCAAAAAGAACAGGTTTTTTTCATTGTTTCTTTTGGATTTGAATTTTTTGATCTATGCTATAAATGTGCATTTGCAAAGTTAAGACAACGATTAATGTTATTATACCCGAAACTCTGTGTCTAGGTAATTCTTTGTGTTGTGTGTAACACCCATAACCAGTCGAGGTAGACCATAGAAAATATGTATAGAAATGATCAGGACTTTTTGAATGATTTCCTCGGTAACCACGTCTGCCGGGCATCCTGGTCGCTCCTCATCAAGAACGGATGTTCGTCCACGTTTAAATTCGTTTAACCAATATCTAACTGTGGTCATAGATGGTGAAGATGTCCATCCATTGGTGCCCTTCTTCTGGGAATAAATATCACAAACAAGTGTTCAAGTACATTCATTTACATATAGAAATATTCACAGAAAAACGAAACTTAGGCCAACCGTCTTTAACCCGTTACCGGTAAAATTAGTTTTACTGGCAGTGACTATCTTGTGTAGCGGTAACGGTAGCAAGTCGGCTTGCGCTGTGGTTAACGGTAGTTGAAATGGTAACAGCGAATTAAAAGGTAAAACCACGAAAAGGTTAAAGGTAGCGGTAACGGTTTCATTCCCTAAATTTTAACTTGAGCTAAAAGTCGAGAAAAATAAATTTCAACTTAACTTAAGCTCAGATAAGATTAATTGAGCTCTTAAGCTTCATTAAATGACATTACTTATGTGTTCACTTACGACGAGCCAACGCTGCCAGCTGATATTCCTTCAACTCAATGAAATCAAGATTAACGGGAACTTAAGAAAAGATTACAAGTAAAAACAGAAACTCTTCGATAACGAAGCACTAACATAATTGGGGAATGTTTTGAAATCAGTCATTAAAATCTTGTTTGTGTTCCTAAAATATCTTTGTTCTTTATATTTAAGGTAGCTGTTTTCTTTAAGTGATATTTCAAAATAAAATCAATAGTGCCAGTTAAATTGTTTGAACACATGTTTTTTTAGCGCAACCGAACTGAAAACCTTCCACGTCCAATTATTTTTTGAACGTTTTCGGAAGTTCTGCTCTAAATTTCGTTGCGTAATTGAAACATGGTAGCACAATTTTTTTTCTCGTAATAAATCACTTTTTAAGCAGCCGGAGCTATGTCGCCGTGAAAACAATAACTTGTCTCCTGAAGTCTCGTATTCATATAGATAAGCCCAAAGCAAACTTATTTTGTGTGCTTTTCCTTTAGAATTAAAAGTTACTCTAATGTATTTTAAAACGCAATCTACAGTAGCAAGATGTATGTTCAACAGAGTATATATTTGTTCGCATCTATATATTTATACATATGTATATATGTATATATATTTGGGATTAAATCTGTGGAAATTAGAAAAATAGAAAATTTTTACTTTTAAGGTTGACTACACTATCTTACACATTATTATATTTTATTTATTACGAACATCTAAATGCACTTTTCTTATGATTTTTGGCCTTCTAAACACAAAACTATATTTTACCAAATATTAATGAAACAAGCTATTATTCAATTTAAAGAAAATGAACTCCTCTAAAACTTTGTTTTACATTGTTCAAAGAACGGTTAAGAAATCGAGATTCCGGATCCCCCTTAGCACTTTCCTGAACTACATACTAATTTCTCTTCGGGCACCTTTAATTTGAATTCAAAGCTTTTCCGTACGAAAGTTTCGGCATTCCAATAACTCGACGTTGCTGTAAAAGTAGGTACAGTAGTGTGGTCCAAAATTGTATGGGAAAATTATTTTGTGTCGGATTTTGCGATCCGCCCCTTCAAAATATAGTAGAGGGCAACAAAAAAGGGAAATGAAAAGATTTAGATCGATCGGACGTCATTTAGGGGGTGCTCAACGGGGTCAAAGTTGAGAAACCTGATTTTGTATATAGCTATATGCGCAACTCATTACTAGTTTCTATTTGAGATTTTTTCACCACGGTCTTGGGTATCCACCATACGTACCTATATCTTCGTTTAATTGAAAAAACTTTTAAAATTCCTTTTTAGTTTTGTGAAAAAATTTTTTTCTGTGTAAAAATTAGAAATTTTTTTGTGGGATTTTCTGTTGTATTAGGAATCAGCCAACGTTTGTTTCGTCTTCCTATCTTAATTAGTTTTTGAGATATTTAGAAAAATGTAAGTGCATATTTTTGTTAATTGTACTAGCGGCATTCGCTTACTTTTTTGTCAATATCTCAAAAAGTATACTTCCGAACTTGATGAATTTTCTTTTGGTAAAAGATAATTCCTTGAGGAATTTTCTTAACATATTTAAGAAATGGTTTAGCGACATAAATACACTGAAAAAAACTTCTAAAATTTCCTTTTTAGTTTTGTGAAAAAAATTTTCTCAGTGTAAAAATTAGAAAAAATATTTTGGAATTTCCTGTTGTATTAGGAATCAGCCAACGTTTGTTTCGTCTTCCTACCTTAATTAGTTTTTGAGATATTTAGAAAAATGTAAGTGCTAATTTTTGTTATTTGTACTAGCGGCATGAGTTTACAAAGTCATGTTTCTGAACTTTGACCTCGTTGAGCACCCCCTAAATGATGTCCGATTGATCTAAATCTTTTCATTTCCCTTTTCTGTTGCCCTCTACTATATTTTGAGGGGGCGGATCGCTAAATTAAACGAACTTATCAAATTTGGTCCACCCTAAGGTACAGTGAAGTGCAAAACAAATGCGACCAAAATAAAAAGAGTATTAATTTAATTAATTTTCAGAATTGATGCATAAATGGGATTTTAAAGTTTTAAGACTTTTAAACCTTCTATTGAATACAAACCCATATATGTGGCGGCGTCCAATGAAAGGGACCTAAGGGTCGGTCGGACGAGAATTTTTTTTTTCATATTCTAGGGTAAAATATTGTTGTGAATCGAATGAGTGTGTTCAGACCCCGCCGGAGTCTCATTCATATCGAAAATTTCATTTTTATACATAAGGGGTATTCACAAACGCGTCGGAAAATAGTAAAGTCGGAAAATCGAAAAATTTTATCTGCTTAAAAAGTGGTGCAAGATACAAAAAAAGTTTTGCAAATTTTTAAGAAGTCGAAATTTTCCGATTTTTCGACTTTCCAATATTTTTAGCACGCCTTTGTGAATACCCCTATACAGTGAAATACATGTGTAAACTTTAAACTGCTCTCCTGTAAAATTTCATTTTTTTACGCTTAGGTTCCTTTCGTTGGACGCCGTCACAAATGGTTTCTGACCAAAAAGTTTATGGAAAACGATATATCGCTATTAGAGACTAGTCGGTAAAGTCGACTATCCGGCAACTTTCGTAGTCGGCGACATATTTCTGCTCAGAATGGCCATAAAATGAAGTGCCGTGACATAAAGCCCATAAAGCCTTAAGTCCGAAGTTATGGCTGCAACCTTAGAAAATTCCACAAAATAATCCGATCCTTTCGCGTTGCACTCAAGCAAAAATAATAAAATTTGCTAAATTTCCTCAGATGAAGGACTTTTTCCCAGCATTAGATTATTAGTCAAATGAGAGTATCCCTGTGCTTCCAAGCAATCACACATTTTTTATATAATAACTAAAAAACCACATATTATGTTATGCTACATTCAGTAAAATTATGGAAATAATTAACACAAAATATTCTGTTTTGCTAAAATGAATTAATGAATGTTATTTTAAACTAGGCGTGACCCCCAAAAACGGATTGCAGATTTGAACTAATGGAGTAATTTTACCTAAAATAAAACAAATTCCTAGAAAAGCACATCGAATAATTTTTTTCTCAACTTTTAACGCAAAATAGTTGATGTATGTTTTTTCTTAATTTTGATCCTGTTTAAGGGTTCCAACTTAACCAAAAAGTTTAATTTTCAACAAGTTTTGGCAATTATTATATACACGTTCGTGTCTTGAGTCTTTGCATGCATACAGACCAATAGAGACATCCAAAGACTTAAAAAAGGAACGTGAAAACAGTGAATAATGCGTTTCAAAAAATATTTGTTTTGAATTAATTTAATGAATGGAAACCACTAACCGATATTAATGGTTATAGTTTTAAAAAACTCGTCATAGATTGAGGTTTGCGGCATTTGACTCGAAAATTTATTTTTTTCTACTAGGGTCATTATTTGGCCAATTAGGGGATGGAACCCAAAATTCAGTTTAAAAAACAAGTAAGGGTGTTATAGTCAGGCGAGCCTGACAATAGAATACCCGACACAGACACATAATTTTTAATATCAAGAGGTGTTTAAGGGCATAAGGAGCCCCATATACCGACTTTTGTTAAATTTCTAAATGAAAACCGCCCTTTTGCCACGCCCACTTTTCAAACTTTTTTGGAATTCTAATCGGACCCTTATATATACGCTTAAATTCTAAGTTTCATTGAAATATTTCAATAAAGTCTGATTTTGAGGCATTTTTGGGATTTTTGTGACAGACCCTAGTACTAGAGGTACCCTTAATAATGGTCCGATCGGGTCCATTCTCGAACTTGTTCTTACTTATGTCCCCGTGAGCACGCATACCAAATTTTGTCAAGATAGATCAACTCCTTCGATAAGATAACTGTATACAAACAGACAGACAGACAGACAGACGGACGGACATGTCTAAATCGAATCTCCTGGTGACGCTGATCATTTCTATATACATTTTGTATGGTCTATCTCGACTGGTTCTGGGTGTTACACACAACCCAACAAACGCAATATACCCTCGACACAGAGTGTGTCGGGTATAAAAAGTAATAATTATAACATATTATTAAAACATACCAAAAACGAATCCAATATTCTTCATATTAGGCTCGTTTAAAAGGTAATTTTGTAAATTTTTCGAATATGCATACTAAACATGCTCGTTCTTGTTCCTACGGCATCTATATTATAGATTGAAGTTCGTGAGGCATTTTTCTTTAATTTAAGCCTATTTTTGTTTGGGGACCCCCTAAGGACGGGAGATAGAGGGTGGGTATGTTTGAAGAAAATACTTGGGGTAAAAAAATAATGGGGGTCGGTCATATACATCATCCTCCTAGGAGGGGTTTGACTGTGGTGACAGCCATTTTGTATGAAATTGTGATAAAATTAAGGTAATTTTGTATGGGTGACCCCCTAAGGAGGGCAGATAGGGGGTCAGTATGTTGGGAAAAAATGTTAATGAGACAAAGTTAATGGGGGTCGGTCAAACATTTGACTCCTCTAGGGGCACTCTGGGGCTAGTTAGGACAGTGGGGGGAAAATTCATAAAAAAATTACTTTTGTATGGGAGCCCCCTTAAGGAGTGGAGATAGGGGAAGGTATGTTTGGATAAATTGTTAGGAATAAAAAAATAATGGTAGTTGGTCTTACATTTGACCCCTCTAGGAGCGACTCTGCTTACAGTAACATCAAAAATTTGGAAAAAAATCAAAAATTTAATTTTTCAAATGACTTGATGCGTGACATTTTTTTTACCAAATAACCTTAAAATTAGTATTTTATGAAGTCTTTAATAAAAGTTCATCGTACTATGATACAGGAAAAGAGTTTCAAAAAAAGTCATCACCCTAGTGTATATATGTATGTATATATAAAATATATTTCAATGAAATTTTTGAGTAAGTTCAACTCTCTAAACGAAATTCGCTGTGCTGAATCAGAGGCGACCCGCCAGGTAGTGAATGTTGCACCACGTCAGGCTCTTTATCAAGTATTTCTTACTTGGGCCAGCTCGACCGGCTTATCGGAGGCGATTATAACAAAGAAATCATGACAAGAACATGCGCAAAACTTAAAATCACAGTCGCCGTGAATAAACTTTAATGAACAAATCTCTCTTGTGTAACGAGAACGTATGACCAGCGTCGAGCGTTGCGTTCGTTGCGTAACGAAAATTCAACAATCGATCACTCCGAATACTTGTTAGTGTGTTCTTCTGTTAATAACTTTCAGGAAGAGGCAAAAAAAAAAAACACTGATATCTGGAAAGATATCATCATATAAACAAACAAACAAACAAAAATTAAACGAAAAGAAAGAACTTTCAACGATAAGGCATTTACATTTCAATTGGCATGATAATTTAAATAAAAAGCGAAATTTATTACAGTACCGTAAAGATTTAAAGGCGAAAATTAGGGTAAAGTTTCGACCCTTAACATGAAAAATAGAAACTCTATTCTGGTGTTTGGCTACGGTTTGATCTTTCAAGCTCAAAATCCAACATCGCGTAGTAATGCAATATTTGAACCAGGTACAAATCTAACGAGTACCTAAAGACTGTCCCAGAAATAACTGTCCTTTTGTTTTTTTTTATTGCAAAAAAACCAATGATGTTTTTTTAAAAATTCTTTCAGTTTATTATTAAGTGAACATTACAAAATAAATAAAAATTTTAATTACACTGAAAAAAATACACTTAAAAAAAATTATACACTTTTTTATTAAGGTCCTCCATTAGGTTTTTTACCGACCTTTCGTTCACCTTAGTGTATGCCAGACGCCATTTATGTCGAAATATTTCGATGTTATTCGCAGTTTGTTTGGTCTTCTTAAGGTTCCTTTTCATTTAAGCCCAATATTTTTCGATTGGACGAAGTTCGGGGCAATTCGGAGGATTTGCTTCTCTTGGTACCACAGTGACATTATTGGCTTGGTACCAATCCATCGTTCTTTGGGCGTAGTGAGATGTTTCTAGGTCAGGCCAAAATAGTACTGAACCTTGGTGTTGACGGATAAAAGGCAGCAAACGCCGGTCCAGACACTCTCTGATGTAAATTTCGGTGTTGATTGTGCGATCCGTCACAAATTCCTTACTTCGAAGGCCACATTTGCAAATGGCCTGCCACACCATGTATTTCTTTGGAAATTTGGTATGTTTTTCGGTGGTAAATTTAGAGGATGCTCCACCCGTTTTAACCGCAGTATAATATCCGTGTCCAGGTAACTTCTTGAAATCCGCTTTGCAATACGTTTCATCGTCCATGATCACGCAATCAAATTTGGGCAGGTAATCGCGATACAGTTTTCGAGCCCCCCTTTTGGCTTCGGCGTCCTTTTCTTCTGATCTATCAAGTACTTTTTGTACTTAATAGCTCCTTAGGTTGTAAAATTTTTTAATCCGTTGAACACTTGACTTCGATGTTCCCGCTTTTGCTGCCATATCACGAACCGAAGTGTCTGGATTCTGAGTTAACAGCCGCTTAACGTTCTGGGCCACCGCTTGGTTCGCTGGACCAATTTTTCTCCCTGATACTGGTGTTTTTGATAAAGGGGTATGCTGTCTGTATCGTTTTATGGTCCTACCGACAGTTTTTTCGCACACGCCAACTTCCTTAGCGATCTTTTTGTACGTGGTGTTTGGATTTTCCAGGTGTTTGTAAATAATTGCTTTCCGCTTTTCTTCTTGTTGAGACGACATCTTTTCAGTAGCTCTTTTATTTTACGAATGAGTATTTTTTTTTAATCTGCAATATTTATACTTTATTTAGGTACCAAATATGTTGCTATAGAGTTAACACTTTTTTATAAATAGCCTAAAAACAAAAGGACAGTTATTTCTGGGACAGTCCTTAGTATCGGCTTAAGCCGTTTTGATTCTCACCAATGTGTAGGTAAACATTCGAAATTCGAATGGAAAGGGTTATTTAATGGTAAGTTAGAGATTTGTTGATTTCAATCCTGATGTTTAGATATCATTCCGACTCTGTTAAAAAGTCCGATTAGGACCTGGTGCAAAAAATAACACCATAAAAAATTTGTTGCGTAATAGTTATTTATTTTGTAATTAGGTCTGTTTATGATTTTCATTACATTAGTCACACACACACACACACATAGTGTTTAAAAAAAAGGTTTGCAAAAAAAAGTTTTGAAATAAAATATTCGCGAGAAGGGGTCAATAAATTTAAGGCAAATACCATTTTCGATACTAACAAGTTCGTTTAGTCCCCAATGTTGAGCATTTAAAAAAAAAAAAAATTTTGATTCAAGTTAGAGCTTCTATTGCAAGCGATTGAATGAAAAAATGAGTTCGTGTATCGCACATAATAAAACCGGTTTAAAGTGGCTCCAACAAAATTTATTGTTTGTATATTAAAATGTACTAATTACGCGCTTCTTTAATTAACCCGATCCGAGGCAGTTTTGTAGGGTTCTTCTGCGTCGCTGCTATGTTAAATTTTTAAGACTTTTTCAAGAATTTGGAACGCTATCAGACCGCTCGATAACGAGTAGAGAGGTTGAGAGATCGTTTTGGAGGCAGTTGCCGTTAAATTGTTTGGCTACGCTTTTTTGAGGAAAAAGGCATCAAGGTGATTTGATTGCGGCGAATTAAAAATGAACTGTATTTTTTGACTCTGTATGTAGAGTAAAGTAGTGTTGCTGCCAATGCCAACATACTAAACAGGGCAACAATTTAAAGAACATGATTTAAATGGAATTCATATTTTGCGTTTGCTTCCGAATCAGGGGAGTGAATGCGAGTGCCTCCAGTTCTAGATGTTTCCGATTTTTTCCGCAACGCTTTTACAACGATCCGGTTCGGCTCGCCTGGACAAATTTTTAGCGACATTCTGCACTTTTTAAATTGTAAAGCGCAAAGATTTTCTTGGGTCAGTTTATATCAATTATGTACGAATATATTTAATAAGCTTTTGTAGGCCTTACACAATACTTTTTCGAACATTTTCTCAAACTATTGCTGGGAATTTTTTCCCGGCCGATTTAATAAAAAAAATCCTCCTTGTCTAGACACATTCGGCAGTGATCATACAGGGAGCAAGAATTTTGAAAACTTTTACACAAATACCATCACATTCTCTCTTTTGTTGGCACTTCTATTTAGCGCGTGAAAAATGATGATGGAAAAAGTTTCCGGAGAATTTTTTACGCAAAGTTATTGCGAATAAAGCTGACTGCGGCATTTTTCGTAAAAGCAACATGGACGCCGACTCCGAAGGTATACAATTTTTGGCATAAATAAATAAATAAATAAATAAATAAGTAAATAAATATTTTGAAGAATTTAGGAAGCTTCGAATTATAGTTGTCTTTACGAAATTTTGCAGGGACTTAGGGAACAGGCGCCTAATATGGAAGTATTTACTGCATATCTTAGTATAGGCTCTTAAGGGGGTGTTCTCATTGATCAACTTTTTTTTTCGACTTTTTTTGAAATTCGAATTAGTTAAGAGGATATAGCCTTCTTTGTCGAGCAAGATCTGCGCTAAAACGAGTAATTTTTGCGTTGCTTCAAACTTTAAACGCGTTTATCTCGAAACCACGTTTTTCGAACTGGCGGCCATGATATCGCCAGTTCAACTGAACCGATTTTCATGAAACAAAGTGGAATCGACGCAGAATTGTCACCATTCTTGGGTGAACCTCGACCATAATTTTAAAAAATTTTTTACAATTTTTTTTTTACACTAAACTTCAAAAAAAAAAGCCCGAAATTGAATTTTTTTTTGAATGGCCGCCATTTTGTCAAAAAAAATCACAAAATTAAGCTTGAGGTTCACCCGAGAATTACATCTATACTGATTATAACCCCGTTTTTTTTTTCATTTCGGACGCTCCGGAGACCCGGAATCGTGGCCGCCGTGACGGCACCTTTTTTTTCAACAACAAACTTTGAAGTCTCATTACTTTTTGAACAGCCCACGTATCGAGGCAAAAAAATTTTTTAATTTACTTTGAATCTTTTGTAATACAATAAATAAAAAAAGTTTTCAATTATTCTTTGCGTTTTCAAATAAGAATTTTTTTAAAAAGGGTCCAAAAAAACGGGTTTTCAATGAGAACACCCCCTTAAAGACTATGAGTAAATTGTGTGTTCCTTCCATTTGTTGCTCCTCACAATGTGGTTTATAGAACAACCAATGAACTCAAAGCGTCCCCAGACGTGCAATATAATGTTTTCCTTTATTTTCAATTAGAATGCATGAGTGAACGTCCCTAATAGGCCGTTTACATATGCCGTTTTATTCGCGTTTTAGCAACTTTGCCCGTTTTAGCACTAAAACAACTTAGATTTTTCCCGTTTTATCATACAAAACTAAAACGAGAATCTTTCCTGTTTTAATTTAAAACAAGTAGCTAAACAAGATAAATCCTGCTTATAACTGATAAAAATATCGAAATCTGAGTGTCATCACTATAAAAATGCAAAACATATGGTAAATTAAATTTATAATTTAAAAATTTTGAGGTTGTTTCCACAACCAATGTAGAAAACGAACACAATTTCAATAATTGCTTATTTCTAAATTACAATATTCACTCATGTTTCACGTGTTGAGCAAACAAAAGATAACCACAAAATGACAAAACGACATGCGCATATGTAAACACCCCGTTTTGACTTAGTCGTTTTAGCTTAAACGAGTAGCGCTAAAACGTATATGTAAATGCCCTATAAGGCAGCGTCCTAAATGCCTATTTTACTAAATAACTAAACGAATGAATCGAATGGTTCGTGTCCATTGATCTATACGGAAACTTTACATATTTTTTTATTTTCGGGTTATAGAATTTTTTTTTTTGATTACTTCACGGATATCGAGGATTTTCATAATAGGACTACTAATACTACCGACAATCAGAGCTCAGAAATTGTTACTTCTGCGCATGTACACTTATGTATGACGTAGCGTTAAAAGTGAATAAAATCAGAATTGATTGGTTGAAATTATTGAAAATTTTTGACAGATGAAAATAGTCAAGACAAAAAAATTAATTGAAAAAATTTATGTGTAACATGCTACCAATTTGAAACTTTTACAAAACCTGAATTTTTTTTTATAAACTTTCCATTTTTTTTTATTGAATCTCCTTTAAATAGGAACAAACAATATATAACGACGGGCCTCCACTCAAGAAATAGGCTGATGGTTTTGAGCCTCTCGGAGTGAGGGTGATGTGCGCTTAACGCGTACTTTTCAACGGGGGATGATTGCCGCAGCTGGACAATCGTTGTCCCAAAATAATCGGTTTCGCGGGTTGGCATTGACCTCTTCTATATGCGGACCCGGTCCTGATTTTTACAAACTTATATCGTCATTAAAATAATTCTTATAAAGTGCTAAAAAAAAAAAATTTTAAAAACATTAAAAAAATAAGGGTGTTATAGTCAGGCGAGCCTGAAATTAAAATACCCGACACAGACACACATGTTTAAATAATTTGTAAACCACGCCCAAAAAACAGGACCACTCAGTTTCATTGAAATATTTCTAAAAAGTCCGATTTTGAACCAGTTTTTGGATTTTTGTGACAGACCCTAGTACTGGAGGTACCCTTAATAATGGACTGATCAAGGATACTTTTTGGGAGCATGTTAATGGCTACCAAAGAAGCATAAGTGCCAAATTTCGTTCAAGCCCCATTTGAATTTCGGGTGTAGGGGACAATTTTCGAAAAACACCCTTTTGCCACGCCCATTTGTCTAATTTTTGGAAATCACATTAATTGGCCTAAAATATGATCAAATGCCAAATTTCATCAAAATATGTTATCTTGTAAAACATCGGTTTTAGAGCAGTTTTTGTGATTTTCATAACAGACCCTAGTACTGGAGGTACTCCTAAAAATGGTCCGATCGGAATGGTGTACGCATACCAAATTTCGTAAAGATAGCTCAACTCCTTCGATAAGAAAACATTAGGCAGGTATAGGAAATTCAACATCTTTGAGAAATTCACCAATAAGCTACCAACAAATACCTTAGGAAGGAATAGGAAATTCAACTCTTTGGAGAAATTCACCAAAAAGCTACCAACAACAATACGGGAAGACACAAAGTGGCACTATGATGCCACTTGCAAGAAAATTATCATAGAAACCCGGCGTCGGCTTGCTTTTTTATATAGCTTTAAAAGTTCAACATTTAAACTTTAATGAATGGATTACGATATGTTTTTGCTTAATGTGCACAATTGTTTTCATTTTGTAAAAAAAAATTGACATACATTTTTGACTACGGCTACGAATTTGATTGTACATAGAATTTAGTATTTTTGCTGAAACAGTGTGATCAAAAAGTTATGTGGACAGGGTAGGACTATAAAAACAACTTCTATTGCCCTTTTATATTCAGTTTTCTTGATTATTTTTATGTTTTTCAAGCTTTTCTTCGCATTTTAGGAGTTTGGTAGATATTTTATATGGAATGTACTCGAAAATCTCCCAAATTTAAAAATAAAAGTGGCAATGCAATAACACTTAATTTCACCAGCGCAGAGCTAAAGATTTTGCAGCCATAGCAGCTTCTCTTTTGCTCATGCTATATGCCTATATTGAAGCAGCGTAGCTCTAACACATTTCAGGGATTAGGAAGAAGAAGAGTTAGACCTATAGTTCTATATGCTCTTATCCTATATTTTGATAAATCTGCCGATTAACCAACTTTTTATTCAACTACATGAATCTAAATTATCACATTCCTTCCATATTGAAAACTTAACATAAAGTGTTCGAGAGCAGCGTCCCTAACGCCTGGATTTGCCCACATTATTTTTTCTCTCTCTGGATTTTATCCATTCCATTTTATCTGCTATTTCCCTAATTTTCATAATTCAGAGAATGTTTCTCTCGCGCAAAATGACACTGTTTGGGAAATTCTACAGCCCAATTCTGAATATTCCCGGGGAACGAATTTACTTCTCTCGAGACCAAAATTCTCCTTTTTCAAATAGACAGGGTAAGGAAAATTATGGGTATGGGTCAAATACCCATTCCCCATCAAAGAAGAAGTTTACTCTTGAGAAAAGTAAATTCCCCGGGAATGTTCAGAATCGGTCTGCTAGTGTGGAAATATTAGTCATGGTGAGTCCTATGAACTCATGGTGGTAAATTTCGAGTTCAAGTGGAAAAAAATATTTCAAGCTGAAATGTGAGCACCAAAAACTCATAACATGGATAGTGTAGCTTTCACAGTTCGTTAATACATGATCAGATTTTTTATTATTTCTCTTTTTTTTAAATTTTTTTTCGGGTCTCTTTGAATCACTGCTCGTGTTGATTCATATTGCAATTAGGTTTCGAGTTATCCGGAGGATTCACTTCATTTCGAATCGATCTCAATGCAAAAACTTCCCAAGCTTTGACTCATTATATTTATAAATTTTGAATGTGAGCACCTTCTAGTCAGATTTCAAAATTTGATTGCTGGCCAAAACAAGTTTTTATGATTATTCAATCAATTATCAAATAATTGTTTTATGCCATGGGTGATTTTCCTAAGGATTGCGTCACAAACAAAGCAAAAATTAGCTTTCTCTAACTATTGGTATTTTTTTTTTTACGTAGCAATCAATAATGTTATATTAATTCCTTAATTTTTTTTTTTTTTTTTAGCCGGTGTTTACGCACCTTAGTATGTCGCCTGGCAACAATATTGAAGGCGGGCATTTTATTCGACCTAGGAACTTGCCTCCGTGGTGTTGCAACTTCACTCTTGATTTGAGCAATGTTGGCTTTTGTCGATTTACAGCTTAATTTCGGCAGTTTGATGATGTAACTTGATACAGCGTATATAGGGACAAGTAGAGCTCTCCTTCCTGCGACAAAATACTCTCAGAGACACCAAATTCTAAAAGCACAGTCGTAACAGTTTTAGAATTTCAACAATTCCGATAGTAGATCTCAAATAAATGTTTGTTTATTTTTTTATTGTATTTTTTTTTTTTTTTTTTTTTAGAAATTGAACACTTGAGCTAACATTCTATGATATTTTGCTATTGCTCAGCACACACTTAATTATTCTAATTATTGCCATATTTTTTTTGTTATTTTTTTTTTTTATTGTGAAGTAATACTGATATCGGCAGAGTTAGATCAATGATTGTGCTTCTCCGACTTTCTCGATTTTTTTTTTGTTCGCAGACACACACACAATTCCGTTTTTTTCAATTAAGCGCTTGAACATCATTTTACTCTCTGTGGGACGAATGATGGATCCCTGATGGATCCTAAGATCTTTTCTTTTTCGCAGCAATCTTAGATATATATTTCTGTATTCTCATGCTGAGTTTCTTCAAGTTCAGCGTTTCTATTAATTTTTCTAATTATGTAATTCTTGATTAAATGAATAAAATAGAATTAAATTATTTAACACGTTTAAATATTTCTGCATGACACTTCTCCGCGCCAGTTCTTTCTCAACACAATATATTTTTTTAAATCCAGCATTCTTTTAGACGTGTTACATAAATGCGAGCTGATCGAAAATTTCTAAAAAAAAAAAAAAATCAGTTACGACCGCATGACACTCTCCATACTCAATACTGACGTTCAACATTTCAAATCAACTTTGAACAGTTCTGAAGCTCAAAAAGACAGTTAACTGCAATGGTGAGTACACGATCAAACATGTTGCATTGGAACATTCCGAGGTTGAAACAATGCTGCCAACGCCGAGAGTTTGTTTTATTTTTCTCATATCATTTTTGAAAGTCGTCTAGGCCCCCAAATTTGTAACTGCGGCCGATAAAGCTTTATTGTTGTTATGAACGGTAATTTGGGTTGAATATTTTCATTTTTTTTAAATGGATATTGTCTTTTTATGAGAACATTAACAAAGGTATTCGATTGAAAAACATAGGTACTGATATGTATTTTGTTCTTGTAACAACTCGATAGAATAACAAAAACAAAGTGTGTCAAACAAAATAGTTCGACCAACGAATTATCAAACTACCGACATCGGTGTTAATACCACGATTACATATTTTTGTGCTCGTTTGGATTGAAATTTTTCGATTGCGATTGTTAGCACATGCTCGATAGTGGTGAGTTTGAAATATATACATACAACTGACAATCCCAGCTGGAAAAGTCAGCGCTCACGCCACTGTCTCTTGTGAAAATCCTGCTAAATAGACTAGATGCTGTTCGGGAGCTTATGAAAATGTTTTTGCGTCTGCATGAACATTTTAGAAGCTTTCACAGAAGAATTGAATGATATCTTAAGGGGACCTTCTGGTCTAGAATTTTTTGAAAATTGATTTTTTTTTTATATATATTTCGGAAGAATAGACTTTTAAGAATATGCTGGCAAAGTTTCGTGAAGATATTGACAATATTTTCTTTGCTACAGCCGTTTTAGTAAGGTGGAGACAGCAGGCAGCGCGCTTGATCAAAGCAACTTTGAACGCGTTTATCTCAAAACTACTTTTTTTGACCTGGTGTGAATGAAAACAAAAAAACCATCGAACCGATTTGTCTGGAATTTTTATATGTTATTCATAACATCAATGGCTATGGCCCGAACTAGAATCGAATTTTTATTTCAAGAACTTCATATTTTTTCATCAAAAAAAATGGTCAAAAAAAGGGGAGTTTTTGATGGTTGAAATAAAAAACTGCGCCATTTTGTCAATTTAAAAAAATTTTTTTTTTTATTCTAGTTCCTGCCATAGCCGCATTCATTCTGATTAATAACATATTTTTGTTTTTTTTTTTCGATTACCAGAACTGCCAAAATCTTTCACACCACGGAGGTACTTTTTCAAAGAGGGTCCACTTCAACGCCATTTTTAAAATACCAAAAAAAAAAAAAAATTACAACAACATTTTTTATTTTTTGTCAATAAAGAATATAATAAGCCTGCATACTTAGAAAATCGTTTTTTATTTGGCTTAATACCAAAAAAAAAATCATGAAAATACCCTAAATTTTCGTGCTCTAGACCAGAAGGTCCCCTTAAATAAAATAAGAGCCGTGAGTGAAATTGAAATGCCAACGACAAGACTCTTGTTATTTACACAATTTTTGATCATCAATGTTAGATTTTGAGATAGCAAATAGCTTTTTACAAGAAAAACATCAAGAATCGATTCGAATACAGACCTAATTAAACGATTATTGATTTCATCTGATCCCTTCATCAGCAGTTTGCGAAAACCATTTAAAAAATCAAAGAGTAAAATAACTCAACAGGCATTGAATCTTTTCGATATCATCTCGATATCTCATCGATATCATATAGTTAACCAAATACTGATTAAGATAACAATTTTATTTCATAAAAACATTTTTTTATTTATAATAAAACCGTTTTTATTATTTCTTGCAAAAAAGTTGGTTTTTTCTCGAACCGATGTGACTTCTTTCTTTCTAAAATGGCAGTGAAGCATTTTCTCTGCTTTAGGCATACGACTTAATATAATTTAAACATATTTATTACCAAAATGAAAGAAAATTCAATAAGAACTACTAAAAAAGAATGCAAAAATCCAGCAAGGACAAATTTGAATGCGGAAATGATCGTTGAAGTTTATAAAAGGGTTAGAAAGAAGACAACTGCTCGCATTATTCAATGAGCGACAGTGAAGTATGTTGTGAAAAAAATTATTTTTCACGCCCGAAAAAAATATAAGTAAAACATATTTGGTACCAAAATGCAGGAAATTTTAAAAGGATTACTAGAAAATTAAAATAAAGAGAATTAAAAATATATTTTTATGCAAAAATGGTCCTTAAAGTCCAAAAAAGGTAAATACTTATTAAGGTTTTCCCGCTTTACCGACCCTTATGTTTCATTCAACAACCCAAGTTATCTTAAAAAGTTGTCGTGAAATTTGGATAAATTTGACACCATGTAACACACCCTGTATACTGCGCAGCATTAAAGTTTTTCGACCTACATATAGCCCAACACTTTTACATTACGTGGTCCATATTTCGGTTCTCTAAATCCGTTTTTACCAAAGATACAGAATTAAGGCACTGTGCAATGAGTGGTCTAATTTTTGCGATTTTAGCTAATTGACCGATCAAGATTTTTGGAGAGAAAGTTTATGACCAAATCGGCCCATTTTTAAGGGTACCTCCAGTACTAGGGTCTTTTGCGAAAATCGTTACAACTGCTCTAAAACCGGAAGTTTTTGCGATCATTTGATGAAATTTGTTATTTGAGCATATTCAAAGGATTCAAGTTTAATTTCCAAAAATTGGAAATTGGACGTGGCAGAAGGGCGTTTGTCCCCTACACCTGAAAGTCAAATGGAATTGAACGAAATTTGGCATGTATACTCCTTTTCATGTATCTCCAAAATGTTTCTTTATCGATCTATTAATAAGAGTCGGGGGCAAAACACGTGAACTGAAATAAAATTAAAATACGCAATTTATGTTATTTCCCGTTATCAAACAAATTTTTACCTACTGGTTTTGAAAAGTTCAGAGAATTTTCTTTAAGAAACATTTTTAAAAAATTTCTTTTAAATAGATATACAACTAGAATAACAGATCTGCGTATGGATTAGCCGTAGCGGAAAAAACTTTAAGAGGAAAATTTACAGCGTTTCTATTAATAATTTAATTGATAATTTTGGATAAAAAAAAGGCATGATCTAGATATAATTGTTCGTTCGATCAGCGGTTTTATCCGCATTCACACGTAAGAACCTTTTTCCGATAAAATAGTTCAACCTTCCTTCCTTTCAAAGAGAGATACAAAATACTATAGGACGAATGCCACCGGACTTATTTCAAAGGAAGGAAAGGGTCTTGCCAGTTCAGCAAAGGCATGCGGCATGCGCCACCATGAAAGGAATTTTTAAATTTTGTTGAATTTTTTGATAGGTGCCATCTAAGAACACTGTAGGGACCACTTTTGTAGTTTTCTAATTTGAATAGTCCTTTAGATATCCTTGAAAATCCTTTTTTATTAAGCTTGATTTCAAAATTTTATATCTCAAAAACTAATGAAGCTAGGAACAAACGTTGGCTCATGATACAAGAAAACAAGATAGCGCCACTTGAGAGAGGAAACGTCACAAACTCAAAATCGCGATTCGTTGTTGTTGTTTGCCATGTTAAACCGGATTTTTACTTTTTTGAAAAGCATGGGAAACAACAACAATTTCTCGCTCAGTGACGTCACAAACTCAATTTTCCCTCAAAATAGCGGTAGGTACTGAAGTGGCGCTATCTTGTTTTCTTGTATCATGCGTTGGCTGTTTTCCAATAAAACAGGGAATCGAAAAATTTTTTTTTTAATTTTTACACTGAGAAAATTTTTTTCACAAAACTAAAAAGAAAACTTCAACTTTTTTTCAGTGTGTTCCAAGTACGGCGCCGCTTAATATATATATTTTTTTATATTCCCTTACCACTGAAAATGTATCACTCAAATCAAAGAAAAATAATCCCTCTTAGGCACTTTTTCTTACAGATTTTGGATAACTAATATCTAATTATTTATGCGTAAATATACACACTTTAAATTAAAAATCCAAGAAAAAACAAGTAAGGGTGTTATAGTCAGGCAGACCTACAATTGAAACCTAACAACATTATGTTCGAATAAACACTTTAAATAAAATCAAGAAAAAGTTTTTACATGATTTTTCATATTCGTTGAAGCCAATAGATTTGATGAATTTTCTTTATAAATATATCGCACCTATCACTAAATCGGCACAACTGCAAAATTTTGCAATTTTCTGGGCAAACGCTCTATAACTCTCGACGCTGTAAATATCTGAAGTTTTTATTGAAATTTTCATATTAAGTCTGCTATTAACTGCAGAGTCAATATTATAAATCGTGAATTTTCCAAGTGCTAACTTCCTGCAGTAAAGTGTTGCAACCATTGAAATAATGTTTATTGAAAAATTTTTGAATTGTGCCGGTTTAGTGATTAGTGTGCGAAATGTATGTGATTTTTATGGTTGAAAGGTGTACAGAATATCATTTTCGTAACCGATCTTGCAATTATGCACTTTGTTTTGTTTCAAAAATCAAATAGGGAATTTTCTAAAATCGGTCTTAAATTTATACCCGCCAAATTTTGGTTTTTAGCACTAAAAGCTCTATCTCTTTAAAGTAAGTTTGTGTAAAATTTTTAATGATTGCCGAATGAAAACACAAAATGTTAAAGTTTTAGAGTCAACTTCTTTTAACATTTAAGACTTCATTCGATGGAATTTTTCAGTTCCTGTTCGAATTGCTCTTACGCGACTGGGCCATATAAAATTATATCTATTTCAATCGTGACATAAACCGACATACCCGATCCAAACATTGCCCTGCAGAAAGCTTGGGGTCAATTTCAACAAAGTCACTAGTCCCCGGTATGGTCCTTATGTCACTAGTTAGCATGAAGGCAGTTTGTTGTATAAAATGTGATTGCAGCGGGACTAGATCCTATTTAACCAGACAATATCTAGTTGAAAGGCGATCTACGGAGAGTGAGTTTGACGATTTCTTTACGGTTTGTGCTTTGATTGCGAAGTAGACATATTTTAATTAATTCTTTTAATAAGTAGTTTAATTTGAAACAAAAAAAAAATTCCCCTAAATTTTTAAGAATTTTTTTCATAATTAAATTTTTTCTAAATATTTATTTTCCAACGCAAATTTTTTGTAGTGAAAAATTCTATACACGCGATTCACAAAAACTCGACACTCCACAAACTCGACAAAAACTCAAGTTAGCGTTTTGACCAACACATTAAATTTGCTTGTTTAGCGTAATGGTTAAGACGCAGACTTACCAACCCAGAGATCAGCGGTCCGTGGTTTGGCCGAAGGCGAGAAAAAAGAAGATTAAAGCACAAAATCAATATTAAGAGAGCCCGATGCGAGACGCTCAAATATTTCAATACATTCCATTGTACGGCTCAAGCTCCAATGTATCGCACTGCGAGAACTAGTAGCGAGAAAGTTCGAAAATTGAATATTTCTCGTTGCGAGGCAGTTTGACAAGTAATGATGTAGATACTTTTTGAGTACTCGCTATTGGGTACTCGTTAAAACTAGTGAAAACAAAAATGTTCAAATAAAAATTTGTTGTTAATTTTAAAAACTTAAAGCAAAATTTGTTTGAAAATAAAAAAAAATTAAGTAGTGAACAAGTTCAGCAGCCGTCATAAGCGAGAACATAAGTGATAACGAATAATTTTTATGAGTACTCGGTACTTGTTAGATTGCATTACTAAAAATGAAATTATGCTATCATCTGCGCGACGCAGAACTTTCATTGGAGATTTATATGCGTCACGCAAAATATTTGCGCGACGTCTCGGCCTCTCGCATCGAGCTCTCGCAATATTGAATTTTGAGCTTAAAAAAGAAGAAAAAAAGTATGAAAAAAAACAAGAGCCAAAAAAACAACAAAACAAATAAAAAAATTAATTTTTTTTCATTAAATTTACAAAATACAAATTGACCAAAAATCGACCCAACTGTATATACTCCCCGGTCTAGTCCACATGTGCAAAAACTGTGACTAGTTACTTTCCTAAGACAACGCAATGTTAAATGCGTCAGTTGAGCTCATGCATATGCAAATTATAAGGGATGATTCTCAGTGACTTTTGGTCTACTCCGGTGACTACTCCCCGGACAAGTACCCATTTTCTGCAGGGTGGTTACACAAAACACTGAAATTCAAGTTGAAAATATGCAATAGTGTTATACATATGTATGTGTGCACAATTTATTTGATTTTTCAACTTTTAATATTTTATTTATTTATTTAATATTTAATCTAATTTACAGCACTCATATTAATAAATTCGTTCGGAAATTATCACATTTGAATTCAGCGTTGGATTTGAAGGTAACAAAAAAAAAAAAAAACCTTTTCATGCACAGGTTAGTCCCGATAAGTAGTCACTGAAACTATTTACACATTTTATTAGAGGGAATCATTAACGCTACATTTCGGCAAAGGAAATTTCAAATTCCTATAGAAACACTTTCAAAAGATAAACTTTATTGATTTTATATCAATATATTAAAAATAATCTCATTTCAACGAGATTTCGTAACTAACTGGGCCATAGGATAAAAACGAAATGACTTCTTAGTGCTCATATGGACCATGCGATTAGGTTCTAAGTGATAGGAAATAAATGAGCAATTGAAAACTGTTTTTCACTCGCATAAAAAACAAATTATATATCGAAGAGTCGAAGACTGTACCTAAGCTTTATAGGGAACTGTTTATTAATACTTCAACTTTTTGACTTTTGAGAGCTTAGATAGAACCTTCGAAAATATTACCGAAACAAATCGTAATTTAGCCCCCTTAAAGGTCGACAGACAAGTGCCCAGTCGGAAGAAAAAATAAAGTTTAACGATTAACTTTTCCGCAATAGCTTCTATGGACTATTGTGGAATTCATTGAATTCACACAAGGCCCATTGTCCAATATACAAAGAGATTTTAAGCTTTTCAAACCACACAAAAATTAACATTGCGATGTCATAGGAAATGTCCTTAAGGGGGTCTTCTCATTGAAAACCCGTTTTTTGGACCCTTTTTAAAAAAATTCTTATTTGAAAACGCAAAGAATAATTGAAAACTTTTTTTATTTTTAGTATTACAAAAGGTTCAAAGTAAATAAAAAAAATTTTTTTTGCCTCGATACGTGGGCTGTTCAAAAAGTAATGAGACTTCAAAGTTGGTGGTGAAAAAAAAGGTGCCGTCACGGCGGCCACGATTCCGGGTCTCCGGAGCGTCCGAAATGGGAAAAAACGGGGTTATAATCAGTATAGATGTAATTCTCGGGTGAACTTCAAGCTTAATTTTGTGATTTTTTTTGACAAAATGGCGGCCATTCAAAAAAAAATTTCAATTTCGGGCTTTTTTTTGTAGTTTAGCGTAAAAAAAAATAGTAAAAAATTTTTTAAAATTGTGGTCGAGGTTCAGCCGAGAATGGTGACAATTCTGCGTCGATTCCACTTTGTTTCATGAAAATCGGTTCAGTTGAACTGGAGATATCATGGCCGCCAGTTCGAAAAACGTGGTTTCGAGATAAACGCGTTTAAAGTTTGAAGCAACGCAAAAATTACTCGTTTTAGCGCAGATCTTGCTCGACAAAGAAGGCTATATTCTCTAAACTATTTCGAATTAAAAAAAATCTTTTAAGGGGCATATTCACAACTACCCAAGCTATAAATAAATGCAAAAAAAAAAAAAAGTCGAAAAAAAAAGTTGCTCAATGAGAAGACCCCCTTAACATTGCGATGTCATAGGAAATGTCCTTAAAAATTTTGAAACATCTTTCAACCATCCTCAAGATAGAAAATTAAACTTACAAAAAGAGTAGGACAATGAAACCTTGAGGATCGCGGTGCGTATCACTCCCACAGTAAAAAAAAACAAAACTGGGTCAGGCTACGAGATTCATAATCATAGTGTGTGTTCTACTAGCCAATCCTTCCCATCTAGCATTTTTTGAAATTTTCGATCAAAAGCGAGTCTTTTTCGAGTCGCCTTTCTGATTAAAAAGATCAAATATGCGCTCGTTTTCTGATCAAAAATGATACTTTTGTCGGGAGAGATGGCACCCAAGTCACGCCTCTCCTAGGCGAGTCAAATTGGATATCATTTGCAAGTCGTTTTCGAGTCATATTTGTTACTATTTTCGAGTCTTCTACGACTCATATTTGCTATCATTTTGGAGTCTTCTACGACTCATAGTTATAATCGATTGCTTTCCAAAAATAAAAAATAAATAAATAAATAAAAATAAAAATGTTTAAATCAATACAAATTTTTTGGCTCTTCCGTGCCAACATGTACAATATGCATGTATATACCCTTCAGGACATACGAGTAGCTCATCTCTAACGTTTTTCTAGTGAAAATTTCACCAGTACTAGTTCATTTTTTATACCCCTGCCAATGCATAGCAATATAGAAAATTAACACTGCGTGAGGGCGGGAAATCACCAGTTCACTTTTGAACTATAGCTGTTCTGGTGCTGGGGGAACCAATTGGATATATTTGGTATAGTTTAATACTACACAGAGAAAACGAAAGCACATAAAATGGAAGAAAAACAATAAGATTTCTCTATGGTTTTTATCCATTTGGTTTATTGAAACCATACTACTATTTTAACGATATTCACATTAAATTGTTTCAATAAGATTTTCTCTATGCATTCAAAGAGTTTTCTCCATGAAAAAATCATATTATTCACAAAGTTTCTCTATAAAATCGCTCAATTGGGGGATCTTATCGATTTTATGTGGTCATATTTTTCTGTGTGTTACTTCTCTTACATGAGAAAGTCACACCCTTTGGTGATATTTTGGAAATATAATTTCTGCAAAAAATGTCATTTAAATAAACGGAGATTATCGATTTTAACGTCAGTATTTTTTGGAAATGCTAATTTTACTATTTGCTGCAAGTACTAATGCCTTTATACGAAAATCTACCTCCATTTGCACTAGTTCTTTAGTATCTGGTGAAAGCACTAGTAGCTTTTAGAAAATTTCCCCGACACGTCCTGAAGGGTATGTACATATATCCCACCCAACATTTGGAAGATTGTTTTAAAAAAAAATTACCTTGAGGAGTCTTATTCGATTCCTCTTGATGATTAAAAGGCGATTGCTATAATCCGCGATTAAAAGAAGACTCGAAAAAGACTCTTAAATATGTTTCAAAAGCGAGTCGTATTTCAATAACCCAGATGAGTCGTTTTCGAGCCCCCTGGATGATTAAAAAGCGATTGATCACATGGATGATTAAAGGGAGACTCGAAAACGACTCTTAAATATGTTTAAAAAGCGATTCGCATTGAAAGTACAAAAACAAAACATAGAGCAATCGCCAATTAATCACGTAGGGGATTGATATATGATCATGTTGCTTATATTTCACTCAAAATTTGACTCAAAATTCAATTGAATAGAATTCGAATTTAATATAATTTAATAAACGAAAAAATCCATGACTTTCGAGTTAGCAAAAACGGTGTCGAAGGGTGAGCATTGGACTAGAAAACGAGAGTTCTCGGGTTTAAATTCCACACAAAGCAAGAAAAAAAAACATTATTGAATCTATAATATAATAAAATAACACACGTAAAAGCCAAAAAAATTTGTGTTGATTTATCAATAATTTAATTTTTTTTTTTTTTTTGGAAAGCCATCGATCGTAAACATATCTCGGAAAAGACTCGAAAACGAGATCAAATATGACTCGTAGAAGACTCGAAAATGATCATAAATATGAGTTAAAAAAAAGACTCGATTATGATGACAAATATGAATCGAAAACGACTCGCAAATTATATCAAATATGACCCCCCAAGACTCTTCTTGGGGGTATCATTTTCTCCCGACAAAACAATCATATTCGATCAGAAAACGAGCGCATATTTGATTATTTTAATCAGCACGTGATTTGAATTCGAGTCGCTTTTGATAAGAAACTTAATAAAATGTTGGGTGAGTATACACACGTAAAAGCAAAAAAAAAATTTGTGGTCATTTATCAAAAATTTTTATTTTTTTTGGAAAGCAATCGATTGTAAATATATCTCGGAAAAGGATATCAAATATGACTCGTAGAAGACTCGAAAATGATCACAAATATGAGTCAAAAAAGACTCGATTATGATGACAAATATGACTTGAAAATGACTCGCAAATGATATCAAATATGATCCCCCAAGAAGGAAAGAAAACGAGCGCATATTTGATTATTTTAATCAGTCACGCGACTCGAATTGGAGTAGCTTTTGATCAGAATTTTAATAAAATGTTGGGTAGGATATTCAATTTTTTTTTTCCTTGCCTTATGTGGGATAGAACCTATGGAATTTTTTTTCGTTTATAACTTCAAAATCAAATCCCATTCAACTCAAATTTGAGTCGAATATTGATTGACATATGAGACAGCAACAATTTGAATGCTCATAGGTCTGCTCCCGTACTGCACGAAACTGCCCAATTTTCATGAAGTTTTCAAAAAATTGCGCAGTTTCGTGCAGTACGGGAATAGACCTCATATTTGAATCCCCTACTTGATTAATTGGCGATTGCTCTATATATTGTTTTTGTACTTTCAATACAAATCGGTTTTGAAACATATTGAAGAGAGTGGTTTTCGAGTCTTCTTTTAATCTTCGATGTGATCAATCGCTTTTTAATCATTCTGGGGGCTTGAAAACGACTCATCTAAGTTATTAAAATGCGACTCGATCTTAAAACATATAGATGAGTCCTTTCGAGCCTTCTTTTAATCATGCATGTGATCAATAATTTTGTAATCATCAAGGGGGCTCGAAAAAGACTCGTAAATGAATTTTCTCATAAAACAGTCTTCGAAATGCTGTTTTGATTTGATTTGATTTTAATTCCGGCTACTTCAGTCTTAGGTGGGTTTCCTAAATTGGTAGTTGAAAGTTAGTCAGTTCGAAAAGCTATTTTTCACGATAAAATATTTCCACAAATATTTTCAAATCATCTTTTGAGAATATTTAAAAAACTGAGAAATAAAAGATTTTATCAATTTTTTTATGCTTAAAAAAAAATATTCTATAGGAATTTCTTCAAAGAGTTTGTGCGTGACGTTTTGGAAGGCGCGATGGAAGCAACTTACTTTCTACTTCCCCATATTTTTTCCTTAAAATTTACTTCCCTGTTTCATTCTCCATTTTTTCCCCAAATTCTTTTGCCTGTGACAGAGATCGAAACTCGGATCTTCCGGATTAGAAATCTAACACACTCGATTTATTATATCAATGTAAGTGCAAAACAACTGCTTTATCTTTTTATAAGAATGTCACATAGTTTGATTGATATGGTCACCTTATTATTTGTTTATATCAAGAAGTTTTCCATATTCTTCAAAAGAAATAATAAAATATTCACATGAAATATATGAAAAATGTTTCAATAAGATTTTCTCTATGCATTCAAAGAGTTTTCTCCATGGAAGAAATCATATTATTCACATAGTTTCTCTATTAAATCGATCAATAAGAGGATCTTATCGATTTTATGGGGTCATATTTTTCGGTGTGTATAAGATTTAAAAACTTAGTGGAATAAAAACCTTTCAAATAAACTTTTTATGCAAAAAATAAAAAATAAAAGTTCAAAGCAGCACTCATTTGCATTCTTGTAAGAGCTTGTGCATGACGTTTTTATACCCGACACACTCTGTGTCGAGGGTATATTGCGTTTGTGTGGTTGTGTGTAACACCCAGAACCAGTCGAGATAGACCATACAAAATATATAATATATAGAAATGATCAGCGTCACCAGGAGATTCGATTTAGCCATGTCCTGTCTGTCTGTCTGTCTGTCTGTCTGTATACAGTTATCTTATCGAAGGAGTTCAGCTATCTTTACGAAATTTGGTATGCGTGCTCACGGGGACATGAGTAAGAACAAGTTCGAGAATGGACCCGATTAGACCATTTTTAAGGGTACCTCCAGTACTAGGGTCTGTTACGAAAATCACAAAAACTGCTTTAAAATCGGAGTTTTTCCAGATATTTTGTTGAAATTTGGTATTTGAACATGTTTGAAGTCAAGTACTGTGATTCAAAAAATTTGGAAAAGTGGGCGTGGCAGAAGGGCGTTTTTCGAAAACTCTCTCCTACACCCGAAATTCAAATGGGACTTGAACGAAAGTTGGCACTTCCTTTGTAGCCATAAACATCCTCCCAAAAAGTTTCCTAGATCGGTCCATTATTAAGGGTACCTCTAGTACTAGGGTCTATCACAAAAATCCCAAAACTGCCTCAAAATCGGACTTTTTCCAAATATTTCAATGAAGCTTAAGATTTGGAGTGTATTTAAGATTCCGATTAGAATTTAAAAAAAATTGGAAAAGTGGGCGTGGCAAAGGGCGGTTTTTATAAAGAAATTTAACAAAAGTCGGTATATTGGGCCCCTTATGGCCTGAAACACCTGTTAAATTATTTTAACATGTGTGTCTGTGTGGGGTATTCTATTGTCAGACTTGCCTGACTATAACACCCTTACTTGTTATTTGTGTTCATTTAGGAACTAGAAAATATTACTCGCTTTGTACTGATTCTGGAAATGAAAAACATTACTCCACTTGTACTCTTTTTGGATATAAAAAAAATTACTCCGCTTGTGCTCTTTATTGAATTAGAACAGACTACTCCACTTGATCTCCTTTGCGAGGTCAAAAGGTTTACCCCTCCGCCGGGACGTCCTATGTTAAAAAATATATGAACTCTGAGCATTCCCTTGTAATCCATTACTCGCAAAGGACCGATCTAAGATTACTCTTTGGATGATCCAATTATCTGCTGGGTATATAATACTCAAACATTATATAATATATGCATTTTAGTAAAAAGATTACGAATAAGAAGTTTTCTCTTTATTTTTACTCGATTTCGCTTTCACTTTACCCAAAATTTCGATAAATGCGTCCTTTGATAGTCGGAAATTGGAAATAAACCTTATCCCTATTTAGAGCAGTTAAATGGAAAGTTGAAGACAAATATGCATGGGCATATTCAGAATTTCAGTTCGGGAGTTTTTGTTTAATGAGAGTTTTAAGGCTTTTGCGTATGTTCATAGTGGGTGTCTCATGTCCTTCTATCTTCTAAACATGATAATGGGTCTGTTTTCTCATTTTTTGATACTTTTCAAAATCTCTTTTGCGGTGTTTATTGAGCATGAGGGGGGTGAGTTCCCCAGGCTTCCCCACCGGAGCTACGCCCATGGTAACATCCCTGCAGTAAATGTCACTAGTGCTAGAGTCACTCCTGCTTTGGCGTCCATGTCACTAGTACTAGTGACCAACTGTACCCGTGCCATTACGTTCTCCTATTGACATTTTGTATGAACGTATATTCGAGAAGACACCAGTTGACACTGTAACATGTAATGCAGTACAGACAGAGGCGTCAATTATAGTCTCACTATTGACAGTTCAATTTTGCTCAAACATTAATTTAATCATTTCGCTACCCTTTGAGGTGGATTGATCGATAGCTCAGTGCAGAGAGCGTGAGTAATTTAAAAATCAACAGGAATCCAACAAGTTTCTATGCGAAAAAATAAAAAATATCTTAAATCCAAATAATGGAGGTTTTTTTAAAGGCTTTTTTTTTTGCTTTTTTTCTTCATCCCTGAGCGTAGAACAATTTTTTACTTTTAATTATTTTTCACACACAGCCAAAAAGGCACATAAATCCGACTAAACTTTAACAAAGTTAAAGACTTCTCTATGGTTTTTAGCCAGATATCTTCTTAAATATTTTTATATATATATATATAATATAATTATATATATATAATTTTTTCAAATATATTTAATAAAATTTCCCAATAGTTTTAAAAGGATTTCTTCTTAAATATTTGTAAGTAGATGACCCTATAAATTTAAAAAGATTTCTTCTTAAATATTTTTATTTAATAAAAAAATCTTTTACATTTATTGGGGGTCCCTCCCTCCTTCGTTCCCCCTTCTCTTACTTTTGCTTGTTTTTATGGGTATATTATATATTTCTTGTTTATATATTTATTTTCATTTAATATGATATCATATTTATTCTATTTTGAACTGTTGTTCTGTATGGGATTTGAACCTGGGAATTCTCGATTTCTAGTCATGGGCTCACCCGTGACACCATGTTCGCCGAACCGAAAGCCAGGGATTTTATTCATTTATAAAATTAAAGTCAAACAAAATTTTGTTTTTTAGGAATGAGAATTGTTTTGCATATTTTCGTTTGAACTTAAATGAGATATTTCCTTCAGTTCTGGTTAAACTCGACATGGCATATTGGTTAGCGAGCTCGGCTAGCAATCTGAATGGCCCGGGTTTCAATCCTGCCGAATCGAAATATTTTTTTTTGTTTTTAGACAAGAAATTTTATTAATTTTAGTGTTAAGAAAACTACTAAAATTAAGAAGAGTTGTTTTTAAATGTTTTTAAGAACATTTGATACAAGGGGACCTATGAAACTTAGTATTATTCCTCTCAATTTATTTGTAGGCCCTAGAACTATATGTATTTTATATGAAGTGTATGAGAAAATAAGATGAAACCTTTTTAAATATTTTTAATAAGATTTTCATATAAAATTTAAACAGATTTCTTTTTAAAAATTACTTCGTTTTCATTCCCTTTCTTACCCCTTGCTCTAAAAATGACTCAAGAAGAAATCTTTTTGATTTTATGAGGTCATATTTTTCTGTGTGCAATTTCAAATATTACAATTTTTCTATCTTCTCGCCTGCACGGGGGTTCGAACACGAACCCTACGGATTAATGAGCGGACTACGCTAGAGAGTCCTGTGATTCGCGGACAGCAAATTAATAACATGAATGGTTGAGAAAATGGAACTGTAGACGCCATCGTTAACCATGTCAATAGTAAGATTCTACTGTCCGTGTCTCTGGTTTTTTCGGCTCTGGTGCAGCACATAGGGACATAGGGATCAATTTGCCACCACATTTTACTGCAGGGATACGACAATTTCGCTAAAGACTTCAACACGTACGTAATAACTAGAGCTCGGATTTTGAATATTCTGAATTTTTTTTAATTATTTGAATTTAACTGTGCATTTTGAATATTTTATTCACTGAAGTAGGCTTTTTTCTTTTTTTTAATTTGACAATTCAACATTTTAATAGGCATACAAAATCGAACTAATTTGGAATTTATGACTGTGAATTTTTTGCATTTTTGTTTGAATTTGTTTGAATATTTTTTTGAATTTTTTGAATTTTTTTTTTGAATTTTTTTGAATAATTTTTTGAATTTTTTTTTTTTTTTTACCTACTCAAATTCCGAGGAATAGTAATAATTAGATTTTGAATATGTAAAAAAATGGAAAAAAAATTTAAAAAAATATTCAAAAAATATTCAAAAAAAATGCAAAAAATGCAAAAAATATTCAAAAATATTCCAAAAAATTCCAAAAAAATCCAAAAATATTCAAAAAATATTCAAAAAAAAAATTTTTTAATGCAAAAAATAGCAAAGTATTCGAAAAATTGAACAATTATTCGAAACAAGAAAAACAAGTAAGGGTGTTATAGTCAGCTGAGCCTGACAATGTTTAACGCCATAAGGGGCCCCATATACCGACTTTTGTTAAATTTCTTTAAGAAACCCGCCCCTTTGCCACGCGTATTTTTATGTACTTATATTATATAGATATCATACATACATACGAGGCGTCATTTGTTCGATTTTTTCTAACTTTGATTTAAACTTGGCATAAATAAACACTTAAATCAAGGTGAGAGTTCTCGTAAAAACTGTTATGCCTAATATTGGGATAATTTGCACTGCTTGCTAAGATATGGCTCGATAATTGAGAAAAAAAAGTGAAAATATGAGCCAAAAATTGGCTTTTCTGATTTCATAGGAGCCACAATTATAGTCTTAGGCTGGCGTTTAGGCACTTAAAATTTGCGCACGGTCTCCACCTTTCTAAATTAAGTCTATGCGTTCAGCTATCTTATACGGTAATTGAGTTGTGGCCCTAAATATGGGGTAAAGTAGAGAAAATTGATTTTTTTCACATTTTGGGCCATATCTCGGAAACGCTACTTAAATCCATCAAACTAATTACCTTTTTGGAATGAGGGAGCCCTAAGCTAACATAAAATAACCATTCGAAAAAAAGTGTATGAAAAAAAATTTTTTTGTAGCATTGTGTAATGAACCTATCACAGAATTTTTTGGAGAGGATGTTTATAGCTGCAAAGGAAGCATAACTGCCAACAATTGTTCCAGTTCCATTTGAATTTCGGGTGCAGGAGGCAATTTTCAAAAAACGGACTTCGGCGTATAAAAACCCAAATAAGAGAGCTAAAGTCGGTCTGACTATGGCATTCGCAGCCCCAGTCTTTTATTCCGTAGCAAATCGAAAACACCTACCGTATATGCGGCCTTCAACAACGACCAAAAACTTGTTGTTTATGCCACGAAGCCACTTTGAATTAGTTTCCCCTCTTTAGGCATTTTGAAAAAATAAGTTCGATTTAGCATGCCTATTTAATTTTTGAATTGTCAAATTAAAAAAAAAAGCCTACTTCAGTGACTAAAATATTCAAAAAGCACAGTCAAATGCAAAATAATTCAAAAAAATGCAAAATATTCAATAAATTCAAATAATTCAAAAAAATGCAAAATATTCAAAATCCGAGCTCTAGTAATAACGATAAGAAATATTTATGCAGAATCTTAAAAGTTTAAAGTTAATTTCAAGGCGTATTAATATAGGGGACCACAGTACGAACAGCTCTTTTTCTTCATTTTTATTCAACTCGCTGTATTTGTTTTAACTTTTAAAATGGTGAGAGCGACTGACAGGACAACAGTTTTTATCATTGGATTCACCCATATTTAAGGATACCATACTATCATTACCAAAATGTTTGCTTTGAATTAAATGTGAATCTTAAAAATTCAATCACAAAGTAGAAGTCAAAATTTGTACCGGCACCTCTGTACAATTATCAATTTCACATATAACCAATACTTTTGGTGAGTACCTAAGTGAAAAATGCTCATTTTGGTGGGTACCCAAGAGCGTGGTGGGTACCCAAGACCGTGTTGAAAAGAGCCAAAATGGAAACGGCTCCTGAGTGACATATATAGTAGTAAAAATAACAAAAACGTAGTTAATTTAACTACGAACAGCAATGATTTAGCTCTATTAACGGACGTAGTTAAAATAACCACAAGCGCAGTAAAAAAGTTTAAATACGAAAGTAGCAGCAAATCCCAAGTCGGCGGGTTCGATCCCCGTTGAGGCAGGCGTATTTTTTTTTTTTTTTTACAAATAATAACATAAAATTTAGGTATATTTAATATTTAAAAACCTTACAGGAATAAAAAGTTTTAAATGTAACATTTTATGCAAAACCAAAAAAAATATATTTTGGAAAGCCGGGATGGGGGCGGCCCTCTCTTCTCTCCAATTTATACGGTCATTCGCCTGCTGTAGGATTTGAACCCGAGCCCTTCGGATTGCTGAGCGAATACGCTACCCGTACGCCACGGAGAAATCTAATTCGCGTGGACTAAATATGTTACTTAAAGTCAAATGAAAACTATTTTACGTGTTTTTTGATAGAAGTTTTTTAAATACGTGTGTAAAGAAATTTGCTCCTAAAGAATACGCATGGCTGTTAAAGTCATGTTTGAATACGTCCGTACTACAGTTTTGCTCTAAAATAACTACGGTCGTAGTATACTACGAATCGTTGTAAATTACACAACCGTAGTTTTCGCTCAGTGTATATATTATATAATCAATTTAGTTGAACTTTTAGAAATGTACAATATAACAATAAAAACTTACCTCGGAGTTGCTCGTGGCGGAACTCATACTTGGAGACATGGGTGCAGATTGAACAGGGCTAGCCCCTGAAGCGGCCGAAAAATTGACATTACGCATTAAATTCACAAGTGCAGAACGGCCACTGGTTAGGGGTTTTTTATTTCCGAGGTAGGGGGACTTCGCGTTGAAATTATTTGCAGCCGGTGCAGATCTTACACCTGGCTTGCTGCCAGACGATGATGATTGAAACTGCATTCGGCAATCGGCAATCGACTGATTGCCACCAGTTTGATTATCTCCCATATGAAATGAAGAAGTTTGCATGGGTTCATCCGTCGTTGACATTGGCGGCGATACCGACGTTACACATAGACGCGGCGAAAAATTACTCTCACTGTAGTTGGGAAACATGCGTGTCTCTCCTTGAATGTTGGAACTTGATCCTGAGTTGTTGTACTTCTGAAAAATGTTTGATTTATACTGATTTACTTTATCGAAAAATCGAAGGAAAATTACCTGCGTGTACTGTGGATCCCATTCATTTTGCTTAAAGGATTCACTGAGGTATTGACGTACTTGATTCTTCTGCTTTTGGATAACGTGGTAGCGTGTGGGATTTTCCAAAACTGTGCGAACCTGGAGGTAAAAAAAAATAAACCATTGAAATCAATATTTAGCTCAGGGAGATAATTATTTTACCTGTAGCACTTGAGGCGGCACATCAATGCTTTGGAATGGAACTTTTAATGGGCTGGCGGTCACAGCTGGATTTATTTCGCTGATGTTATTTGGCGGCTCGGTTGAACCAAAATTAAATTGTATCTGTGACTGCGAACATTGCTGTTGCTGTGCGTGGTGCTGCTGCTGCTGTTGTTGCTGCTGATTTTGTTCTTGGTAATGGTGGTCGCTTTGTCCGTAGGCCCGCAAGTTTTGCTGCATAGCAAATGCTTCTGCACGCTTCTCTGCCTCGCGACGTTCAAGTTCCTGTTGCTGTTGCTCACGTTGTAGCTGAAGTTTGAGTTGCGTGCGTGAGGTAGGTGTAGCAGTCTTAAAAGTCGGGCTAGGCGACACAACACAAAAAAAAATAAAATAAAAAATGAAAACATTACCAAATAAATCAAAGCATTCTAAAATTTTTAAGTTTTATAGAAAACTGCACGCACCCTCCTGTTAGTGGTGGCAAGCCAAGGACTTTCGCTTCCATCGGCTCCGTCACGATGCCAGCCCCCAAATCATATATACTTGGATCCATCTCTAAAATCATTTCAAGATCCTTGTCGATACCAACAGTTACGCGCACATTCCTTGCATCCATTCGTACATCTGCAGAATGTATAAGCCGTTGGAAAACATTGAAAGTTTATACATATTGATCATTTAAAAAAAAACTGGCTTTTACAAAATACACATAGAAACCAGAAAATATTTGAAACATCGAACATTCTTAGACATACATACCTATAGACTACTCAAATATATAATCTATTTCAAAAACCACCATTCGAAAACATGGACTATTTAAGAGCGCAGACCAAATTAAAAAAAAAAAAAAATATGGACGATTCGAAAACACAGATCATTTTCAAATACAGAATTTTTGAAAATATGGACTCTAAGTAACATGGATAACTAGCTGATCCTACGACGATCGCCTCAGAAGAAACTAATTTTTCAAATATTAATAACCCAAAAAGGATCGAATGGTCATTATTTTCTTTTTAATAAACAAAAATGCGTTTTCCCAAAAGTTTAAATAAAAAACAGTTCATTAATTTTTAAAATAGGACGTATACGTAATGTTAAGGCCAACTATTTTTTAAATGGCATTACGCATACGTCACGTACTTAAGGGGACCTTCTGGTCTAGAATTTTTTGAAAATTGATTTTTTTTTTTTATATATATTTCGGAAGAATAGACTTTTAAGAATATGCTGGCAAAGTTTCGTGAAGATATTGACAATATTTGTTTTGCTACAGCCTTTTTTAGAAGGTGGAGACAGCAGGCAGCGCGCTTGATCAAAGCAACTTTGAACGCGTTTATCTCAAAACTACTTTTTTTGACCTGGTGTGAATGAAAACAAACATGAACCATCGAATTTTTATATATTATTCATAACATCAATGGCTATGGCCCGAACTAGAATCGAATTTTTATTTCAAGAACTTCATATTTTTTTCAAAAATTCAAAAAAAAAGGGAGTTTTTTGGTTGAAATAAAAAATTGCCGCCATTTTGTCAATTAAAAAAAAATTTTTTTTATTCTAGTTCCTGCCATAGCCGCATTCATTCTGATTAATAACATATTTTTTTTTTTTTCCGATTACCAGAACTGCCAAAATCTTTCACACCACGGAGGTACTTTTTCAACGAGGGTCCACTTCAACGCCACTTTTTAAAATACAAAAAAAAAAGAAAAATTACAAAAATTTTTTATTTTTTGTCAATAAAGAATATAATAAGCCTGCATACTTAGAAAATCGTTTTATTATTTGGCTTAATACCAAAAAAAAATCATGAAAATACCCTAAATTTTCGTGCTCTCAGACCAGAAGGTCCCCCTTAAAACTACTTGTATGGCCAGCCTTATTACTTAAGGGCATGGTAAATAGTCTACATCCTATTCTCAGTCCTACTGAATATATGTACCAAATTTGAACAAGATCGATCAAATATGGTTGCAGTAGAGTTTGGGAACAAATACGAGAATTTTAGTCATTCGATTTAAAAACTTAAAATTGAATAGCATTCATAGATAACTGATGAATATAATAATAATAAACGTATGTAAACATAGAAGATTTGAAAACATTGAGCTTTTGTAATATAGATCATCATGAGAAACATAGAAGATTTGAAATTATAGAACATTTGAAACGTTGACTACTTGGAAAACATAGATCATTTGAAAACATCTGTTTTATACCTGCAGCGATGTGTTCTTCCAATTGATTGCCGGATTTGCCTTCAGTATCGAAGTTCGAAATAAAATTGTTGGCATCTTCCAAATCCATTAGAGAAGTTGGCTCTATACCAACCTCGATGAGACTTTCATTTGTACGTGGCGTTGAGAAATCGCTTTTTATTAATATTCTGTTCTCTTCCTCATTATCGTTCATGTTATTTTGATTTTGATTTTGTGTACCTTGTGCTTGTTTGTTCAATTTTTTGTTATTAAGACTATCGGCTTGATCATTTAAATTTCTTAAATTCCAATATGAAAACATTTTTTGGTAAAGACGAGTTTCGCTTCGGTTTTATTTTTAATTGCAAATAATCTTTGCAAATTCGTTTTTGCCGTCATTAGGATTTATTGCTATTTTCACTTCTCGCTGTCACTTCTTGATGCCAAACGTTAAAAACACAATTTCTCACCTTTTGTGTAGAACAGTGCTGCCAAAATACTGCTAAATGGATCTATTTACTCCTTTTTTTGTCGCTAGATCGAAATTCGGTTACTAAAATACATACACCTGATGTACATATGTATTTTGTATTCCAATTCCTGAATCGAAGAAGACTTTTAGTTCTGCAAGCATCAGGATTATCTTATGATAGCCAAATCATTTAATGGAAATATCATTTTCACCGAATCTCACCAAACTCTTGAAAAAACCTACATTTTCTGTAAAACATAATTAGTACGTTCTTCGGCGCGCAACGATCACAGCACTGTTCTAGCGCTGGAGTTTTACTGATGACTCAATCGATATCGAGCACGATCGATATTGTTACGGCTATCCCTGTATTTTGGCTCCCAATGGCTCCTAATGGCTCCTATTCGATTTTTTGAGAATTTTTCGAAATTACCTTGGCGGGAAATAAAAATTTATGAATTCGAAAGTTTTGCGTAATAGTAATGCTTAAATGGAAATATAAATTACGTTAATCGCCATTTGAATTACTATTGGGCATTATCCCGTTCAGACGAGACATTCGAATTCGTTTCTTTTAAGTTGCGTGCGAAAAGCAACACCCGGCAGCATATTAATCATACGCTCGTCCTTCAGAGCGGACGCCTCTATGAAATCTCAGCATACAGTGTCAACAAGGTGGAACGACAAAGTCATGTCCGATTGTCGTTTCCATTTTGATCTCGTCTTGTTGAATCTAATGAATTGCGTAGAAATATCATCGCGCGACTCCTTTACAAAAGGTAGTCGGGACGGCTTCTTTTTCATGCTGATTTCATCGCGGAGGTCTGCCTGAAATTTTCTACTGGGAAGGTGGCCTGTCTCTCTCGCTCTGTAGGCATGCAAAGACTCAAGACACGAACGTGAAAACAGTGAAAAATGCGATTCAAAAATATTTGTTTTGAATTAATTTTATGAATAGAAACCACAAACCAATTTGAATGGATATAGTCTCAAAAAATTCGTCATAGATTGAGGTTTGCGGCATTTGAGTCGAAAATTTAATTTTTTTATACTAGGGTCATTATTTGGCCAGTTAGGAGAAGGAACCCAAAATTCAGTTTTAAAAAAAAGGTAATAATTTTTACATATTATTAAAACATACCAAATAGTAATCCCATATTCTTCATGCTAGGCTCGTTTAAAATGTAATTTTGTACATTTTTTGAATATGCATACCGAACATGCTCGTTCTTGTTCCTACGGCATCTATATTATAGATTGAAGTTCGTGAGGCATTTTTCTTTAATTTAAGCCTAATTTTGTATATGGACCCCCCTAAGGAGGGGAGATAGACGGTAGGTATGTTTGAAGAAAATGTTTGGGGTAAAAAACTAATGGGGGTCGGTCATATATATCATCCCTCTAGGAGGGGTTTGACTGTAGTGACGGCCATTTTGTATGAAATTGTGATAAAATTAAGGTAATTTTGTATGGGTATAGGGGAGATAGGGGTTCAGTATGTTGCGAAAAAATGTTAGGGGGACAAAGTTAATGGGGGTCGGTCATACAATTGACTCCTCTAGGGGCACTCTGGGGCTAGTTAGGACGATGGGGAGAAAAGTTATAAAAATATTATCTTACCCCCTTAAGGAGGGGTAATAGCGGATTGGTATATCCCGAAAAATTTTTGGAAGGAAAAAATTAATGGGGTCTAGTCTTACATTTTACGAGCGACTCTGGGACAGTTATAAACGTTTTCATGTATTTTTTCAATTTTTACAGGACTTCGAGGACGATGCGCCCCCACCAAACGATTTCCGATTGGGGACTTCTGGAACAAATTGTTGTCCGTTGCCGGAACATCAAAACACCAAAATTTAAAATTAAGGGCCACCCTACTGTACATATGTACGTTTGTATTTGGCCGTTGTTGTGCCTATGCAATTTTCGGCGACTGAAAAATTCAAAAATCGGTTTTCAATTCGGTCGCTTATGTTATTTACTTGATTCAACGTTACCAATGCAACGACTCTACCGCATGGTTCTGTAAGGTGACTTGCGTTGCACGAAATGCGTAAAACTCGAAGCCTGGTCGACTTATAGATAACCTTTTGTAACATTATGTGCTAATGTAATTTTACTTTTGATGTTGACAATACAACAACCGCAACGTCTTCTTAAATCTTTTTTAAATTTATCCTCTGCTGAAATTGATATATTTCGCTGTAAAAATACTCACTTTAGCTGTGGCTATATTAAAAAATAATTTTAGAAGACTTTGTAAATTGCCTTATATTGAAATTTGTTCAATAAATTTAAGGATTTTTTTTTTCATATTACCCATATATTAGATTGTTGATGACAGTTTGTTCCTGAAGATGCTCTTCAAAGAAGAGCGAAATATCGGACAATGAAAATGTAAATAAAAATGTCACTTTTGACCTTCAGCTCGAATAGAAGGTAGATTATCCACACTCTACACCATTTTCTCTACGTAAACACTCTATAGTAGATTTCAGACTTAAAAATTTTCTGTCCGTATAAAAATAAATTCAAGGGAAATTTCTTTAAGCGTTTTCATATGATTGCCGTCCAAGAGTATTTCCTTCAAATAGAATTAGAGACATACTTATACCTTAATATCCAAATTGAGAGTTGAACGCAATTAATTGAACATATATAGTTACATTTACGTTATCCTTATATTGCATTTCTTATTTTCACAACATACACATCAAATACAATTTACTTTTTTAAAACATTAGTTATCTTAAATACGCATACTTTTCATACATATTATTTATATATTTATATATATATATGTATATATATTTATATATATATAAACATGTATACATCTTTAAAGTAAACAATGGGGGTGTATACATATATATTACTTAAAATTAACGCTCTATATACAAATATATTTTATTAACTATATTGTTTGAAAACATTCTTACATTAATATATCTACAGTAATAAAAATATTGCATAAAAATTGTGATGTGAAAAAATATACATATACGTTATTACGTTATACTAAATAGATTTATTTGTAAGTTTATAACAGAAAGCGTTTTCTAAATGTATGCTTTAAATTCGATTCTGAGTTTGTATTCATACAAATGTTCGTTGACAGGGGGCGCTGTTGCAGCAGTCTAAACCAAAAAAAAAAAAAAAAATAATAATAATAATAAAAATAAAAATAAACGAAGGATGTAGACTTTTACATGATTAAAAAGGTAATAAAAAAAAAACCCAGTTGATCGAACAGAATAAAAAATGTTACAATTTAAGATTTGTAGTTTTTTTCTGTAAGTTGTAATAACGGTTGAAATTGTGAAGGCTCTGAATATTCAGTTATCGATTATTTTTATTAGAAAGTTAAGTGTCAACAGTCTCAACAGTCGTCAATATGATATAAAGGCCGATGGGAAATCGTTCGCGAAATATTTCAAATTTTTTTTTTTTTTTTTTTGTTATATTTACAGTTTGGAATTATGTATTTTATTTAAATTAATTTTGTATTCTTAAAAAATTAATATTTAAGAAAACAACAAATTAAATTAAACAATCAAATGTTAGTTAACTTAAATAGTTAATCGCTTCAAATACATCATTTTTGTTGTACTTTGCGAAGTCTTTTATGCACGACTCGATATTGTCAAACAAACAAAAGTGAGACTACAAATTTAAAGCTGCTGAATAGGGACCCTGAATATTAAATTCAAATTGTTAATAAGCATACAAAGAAATCAGTGTAAATTACTAAAACATCAAGTAAGATCTTAAGTCTTCTAATTAATATATTGCATTAATTAGTAAAAAAAAAAAAAACACACACAATAAATTTAAAACAAATGTCACACAAATCTTTTTATAAAAATACACTTAAATAAGAAAAACGAAAAGAATACAATTAGGACCTTAGGATTTGGAAACACAGTAAATGGAAGAACTCGTTTTTTTTCCCCAAAAAATAAATAAATAATCATACAAATTAAACTAAACTTGAAGCCTTTTAAGTTTTGAATTAAGTCTAAGCACTTCATTTACACCACGCGACCCGACGCGACCCGACCGCGACCCCCAACGCGAGTCGCCGTAAATCATAAATGCAAATTAAAAAAGCTTTTCGCCATTTCCGAAGTAGAATAAAACGTTTTGAATGATCTTAAAAAACAATGCGTTGGAATAACGGAAGAACAAAAACCCCCCGGATTTATATTTCACTCGATCAGAAAATGATGGGGAAATATATTTTTATGACCGTAGGAAGAAATCAATGACGTTTAAACAAAAAAAAAAAAAAATAAAGAAATGCAAAAAATTCTTGGTAAAAGTATTGGCACAAAAGTCTACTTACTAAAGAGGGAGGCACTTAGTGCATGATTTGAGGATTAAATAAAAGACGGTGGTTAAGTGGTTACGAGTGGTTGAAATCAGCTCGGAACGCCTTCCTGACTTATTAATTTTAAGCTTGCTGCATTGCGTTGACTGTGAACACATTTTCCTTACGAAAGGTGCAAAAAATTCACATAAGTAGTATTTTTTTCAGCATTATTGCTTATGCCAGGGGCCAGTTTTTTTTTTTTTTTTGATCTTTTTTTTTGGATATTTTTCAGCAAATTGTCTGACTATAGGGTATTTGACACCATTAAAGTTTTGTAAGAATTTGTGGTTATTCTTGTAGAAAATAGTGTAAAAATTGATATTTAAATAAAATTTAAACAATTATATGTTTTTTTTTTATACAAAAAACACAAATGAAAATTGCTTTTTTTTGAATAAATTGTTGTAAATTTAAAACGGTCTGTGATTGGTCGGAGCATAGTGACGTCAATAGCCAGTAAACAAAAACAGCTGTGTTTTGTTTACAATATTCAAAAGCGTTATACTTTGAGTGCATGCACTTCAGCTTACAATGGAAAACAATTTTGTGCGAGTTGATAGCAACAACCTTCCTCAAGTGGACGATTTTATGGTAGCACATTTCTTTAGAAATAACACGGATTTCTTTGGTGCAGAGCTGAAAAACGTAAAAACAGCTAAGTAAGTATCTTCCTGATTTGAGGTTATGTTGACATATGTATAAATCATATAGCACTATAGGTCTAACTCTTCTTCTTCCTAATCCCTGCAATGTGTTAGAGCTGCGCTGCTTCAATATAGGCATAAGGCATGAGGAAAAGAGAAGCATGTTATGGCAGCGAAATATTTAGCTCTGCTGTGGTGAAATGCATTGCCACTTTTATTTTTAATTTTGGGCGATTTTCGAGTACATTACATATAAAATATCTACCAAACTCATAAAATGCATTGAAAAGCTTGGACAACATAAAAATAATCAAGGAAACTCAATATTAATGAGAAATAGAAATGTTTTTTTTAGTCCTACCCTGTCCACATAACTTTTTGATCACACTTTTTCAGCAAAAATACTAAATTCTATGTACAATCAAATTCGTAGCCGTAGTCAAAAATGTATGTCAATTTATTACAAAATGAACACATTCGTGCACATTGAGCAAAAACATATCGTAATACATTTAATAAACTTTCAATTATGAACTTTTCAAGCAATATAAAAAACGGAGCTGACGCCGTGTTTCTTTGATAATTTTCTTGCAAGTGGCATCATAGTGCCACTTTGTGTCTACCCGTATTGTTGTTGGTAGCTTTCTGGTGAATTTCTCGAAAGAGTTGAATTTCCTATTCCTGCTTAAGGTTTTTGTTGGTAGCTTTTGGTGAATTTCTCGAAAGAGTTGAGTTTCCTATCCCTGCCTAATGGGGAGTTTCTTATTAGCGGCAGAGGCCTTTCGACGTCGACAGTTAGACCTATAGTACTATATGGTATAAATATACATACACCCACTTCACTATAGGGATGGGTGATATTCGATATCCGTGTTAAACGATAATCTATATGATAACTATTGCAGATTTTCAATTTTGACAAAAATCTTTTGAAATTAATTTCATTGATTTCAAAATTATCGTGAGTACTTTGTTTAAGCAACTTTGAAAATTACGATAGACTGTTTGAATGCTTAAATCTTCGTCAGACCGTTTTAAACCATTTTTATCGCGAGCTATAAATTTCTTTATCTTCGATATCTGATATCGGAATGTCGATATTTTTATAACCGATGCCCATCCCTATTTCACTAGATTTTTGTTTACTGGCAAATGACGTCAAACTCACCATATGGTTAGTAAAATTGCAGCAAGACCGTTTTTTGCGTAATATTAAAAATGCAAATTTAAATCCCAATTTTAACAACAAATTCTAAACGTATTCCGCAAATATTTTGCTTTCTATCATATTAAGCTATAAGGATTCAAATGAGACACTTTCTGAAAATCAGTCAAATACCCTATTGGATAAAACGAAATTTTTGTTTTTCAACTGAGTTACATGGTATGTATGTATGTCTGCCAGAAATGCTATTACATGCATGTAAGTGTTTTACAACATAATATGAGGTTTATATCCGCGAGACCCTAACAGCGAATGAACGTTTGCTAAATTTTAAGTCATCCAACAAAAAACCCCCCCAAAAAAACCTGAAATTCTTATCCATCCTCGTCACTCGAACCGGTTGTTACGTTTTTCAGGGTTTTTGAGCAATTGCTACGTCACGCTGATTGCTGTGCCTTCGTTTGATTTTGCTGAGTTTTCCACAACAGCTGTTGGTATTGATGATGGCAGGTTGAGTGTTGCAGCAGTGGTCGACGACAACGGGTCATTGCTGCTTTTCAAACGTGAATCTTCAGTTTTTCCATTCAGATTGCCTTTCTTGGGAGTGTATTCACCAACACCAAAGCTGTTGAGTTGGTGTTGCAGATGCTGTCGTTGCTGTTGATGCTGTTGATGCTGGAAATGTTGTTGGTCGAAATTGCTTTGAAACAGTATGGCTTGGTGATGGGATGGATTTGGTGTATGAATATTAATGTTTGCTCCTAATGGATGCGTTGTTGCCGGTTGATACTGCGCTTGTGGGTTGATATTGAATTGAGGTGAATCGAAAGTTGATGGTGTATTGCTGCTATTGATCGAAGTTGTATTAGTATTAGTGTTGATACAATCACGCTTTGTAAGTTGGTTCACACTCAGTGGGTTGTTAACATCGCGTGGATTAGCTCCGATTGGATTGCGTTGCAGTGACGACGACGACGACGACGACGTAGTTGTATTCGATGATGATGATGATTTTTCCGCTAGCGTTTGATCTAGTGCCATCACCAAGCCAGCTGCTGCTGCTGCTGCCGGTGATGAGCCAGCTGATGAGGTTGAAGACGTTGATGTTGATGCTGATGTGGCAACGGAATTCAGTGGCAGCGAAATTGACTTGCTGCCTAATATTGAGGCATTTGTTTTGGCTGTCGGTAGTGAGCTCTGAACATTATTTGCCAAAATACTATTGAAGCTGTTGTTGGTTGTTTGGTGGTGGAGGAGGTTTGCGGTGCTGCTACTAGGAGCAAAGCAAGTTGATTGCTGTTGCTGTTGTTGATCATAACCACCACAGTGAATGCTAGTTGCTAAGTGACTAAAACGATTGCTTATACTTCCACCCAATAATGTGCGCATCATTCGATCCGATAATGAAACTGGTGACGATGAAGCGTTGATTGTTGTTGTTGTTGTTGGATTGCTCAGACAACTACTGGAGCCGCTTGAAACGCCGCTAGTGGAGCTGTTTGTTGAGTTTCCACTTATGGATGATGACGGCGAGGAGGTAGAAAGTGTTGTTGTTGTCGTCGGCAGTTGAGAAATTCCAATGGATTTATTATTGGGGTGCTGCTGTACACTTGCGATGATGTGTTGATGCTGCTCAGGTATAGCACCGCTACCGCAACAGACGCCACCACCAACACCACCACCGCCACCGCCACTCGACAACAAGGATACCGACACTGGTGTTGCCGCTGGACTAGCCAGTAAGTTCAGCGGACTGGCTAGGCTCGTTGCCGGACTTGCTAGGCTTGTAGATTGTAAGCTAGATAAGCCACTTGGACTTGATCGAAGCGATTGGTTTAATGACTCAGTTTCATGCTCGTCGTCTGGCGTTTTATTATCATCGGCACTGTCATCGCAGCTGCCCACACCGAAATTATCATCGTCGTCACTGGCATCGTCTGCATCGTCCAAATACTGACTTTTAGTTCCCGAATTGCTGTTCTCAGACTCACCAGTCGACTCCATGTAGCGGATACACTTTTTTTTACGTCTGCATGATAAGAAAATAATTCAAATTATTGAGAGAAAAAATAATTGTTCGATTTGAGCGCTTAAAAAATGTTTTTTTTTTTTATCCAAATAAAAAGGGAAAACAATGTTCGAAAAGTAAGCCATGCAGCATACCAAAGTCATGCATTATCTACAAAAACGGCTTTCAACGTTTTGCTAACAGATTATGATTCTTTTTTCTGCTCCTTTTTTAAATTTTTATTTATTTTTTTTTTGTTTCTATTAAGCTATTTCTCAAGAACCACACTTTTAACTACATTTAAATAATATGTACATGAATACCACACTTGGTGTATTATAGCAGTCTAAGCCATAAATGAAAAAAAAAAAAATTATGAAATTGAAAATCAAAACTTTCTCATCCAATAATTGAAAATAAAACGTGTCTCTTTCAAGACATCCGAAAATAATTGTCTTCACATTTCGCAACTGGAAATGCCTGGTCTCCAATAGTGCAACTATTCCTGCAAATATTTAACACATGCAAATATAGAAAAGCATTTGCAATCGGGAAAGCGCGGTTGATTGAAACTGATTCCATATGTTCGCATGTGTTGAATATTTGCAGAAATTTCCTCACAGTCATTTCTGTGCTATTGGAAACCAGGCATAATTCTTAAAAAAAGCTTAATGCTATATTTGGAGAAACAAAAAATAAGTCAACTTAAAAAAAAAAAAAAAAACGTATAGCCACATTTTTGAACATGCATTGAAATGCATAAATTAATAAAGAGTTTCTTCGAAACTGGGTTTCGTTAATTATTCTAGGAGTTTCTTATTTGCTGAATGATGCACGAAAAAATTTAAAAAGTTAATATTCTTCAATTGAACTTTTGTATACTCTAAGCTTGAGACACACAAACAACAATTATAACAATTTTCTCAATACATATTTCATGAGTATATAAGGTATACATATATAATTTAGATTCCCAGTAAACATTTTTAAACGATGTTTTAACCAACGTTCCTCAAGAACATGTTTACGCGTTCTCTTCTGACAGAGCAATAGGCAGTGGCGTGTCTAGAGAAATACTGCTTTGATAGTGCTTATATTTTCCACAGTGGTATATTGAACAATTATAAGACATTAACCCAAAAAATTTTGGGGGGAGCTAGAGGAAGTTTAGAGAGTTATGGACCAAAAACCAAAAAAATCCGAAAATTTCATAACGCCCGATTTTGATGAAAATTTATATATAGAATAAGTGAAAAATTCTAAGAATTTTAGCACTAAAATTTTTTCAAAAAACTGGTCCTTTCTGGACCAGTTTGGAACTAGACCCTAACTAGACTAGTTGTAATCGGTTTCTTGAAAAAATTTTGACGCCAAAATTCTTAGCATTTTTCGCTTATTCTATATATAAATTTTCATCCAAATCGGACGCCATAAATTTTTCGGATTTTTTTGGTTTTTGGTCCATAACTCTCTAAACTTCCTCTAGCCCCCGCCCTCAAAAAATTTTTGGGTTAATGTCTTATAATTGTTCAATATACCACTGTGGAAAATATAAGCACTATCAAAGCAGTATTTCTCTAGACACGCCACTGGCAATAGGCGATCTTCTCTCAACTCTACCAACAAAGAATATATGAAAAAAAAAATATATCGCGTATTCATCTTCCAGACGAGCATTGCCAAAGTCTCATTTGGAAGAGTTTTACACGATGTTTTTCTAATATATACGTTATGTGGTATTGAAGCTTTTGCTTTATTCAATCAATTATCTGCGATTTATTTTATATATGGCCAAATGCTCTTCCAGAAGAGTCGCCGGCGACCGGAAAGGTACCTAACAAGTTTCACATTACCGCAATATGGAAAAAAAAAACGGTTGCGGACGGGAAAAACATCGCGGTGGTGTAGAAAATGTTTGCTGGGTTCGAACAAAATAAATGCAATAAAAGAAAAAAAAAAAAATCGAGAAAGAACAAAGCGCCAAATACAAAAATTGTCGAATCGCATTATATTTTGGTTTTCAGTTTTTAAAGATTTCATTGTACACAGCGATATAAACTACTCCAAGTCCTCGCGATCCGGCTCATTTAATAGATTTGCATCTAAATCGGACAAACATCGCAGAGTCGACTCAAATTCTTACAAGAAAAGATTGTGAGCAAAGTCAAATCTAATAGAGCAGACGCTATCATTACTCTGCAACAATATTTTCAAAATTCGAATGCGCCGCATGATCAGTGATCCGCTCCAGTATTTTAAGGTAGTCATTCCCCAGCAGCGTAAATGCGAGTAATTAACCCAAAAGCGAGTACTCTTGAATTAACTCCGTACCCAAAACAAAGAAACAAACAAAAAAAAACACATTTTCACATATGCAAGTTTACTCCCCTTTGAGATCGAAGGTGGATAAGTTCCTTCATTAATGAACGATCGCTGCTTTGCTTATTTTGACTGATGAGAAAAATTGAAGAAAACCCTTCTATTTTATTATTATTACATCTTATCAATAACGTGAAATAAATAGGTAAAAATTGTTATAAAAAATCATTAACAGATCAACTAACCTCCTTTGAGGTAAAGTATATACTCCCAGGAGTACTCCCTTTTGTACCTAAATAGCGAGTAGTGGTTTTCCAATGCCAACCTAATGTTAAAATAATAAATTATACAGTTCATCATATGCAAAAGCAAAGTAGAAGAGAGTACTTGTCCTCCTTTTAGGGCTCAACGCTCTAAAGCAGCAAGTAAATTTTCTATACCAAACAAAGTAAGGGTGTTATAGTCAGGCGAGCCTGACAATAGAATACCCGACACAGACACACATGTTCAAATAGTTTTTAATATAAAGATGTGTTTAAGGCCATAAGGGGCCCCATATACCGGCTTTTGTTAAATTTCGTTATGAAAACCGCCCCTTTGCCACGCCCACTTTTCTAATTTTTGCTTAATTATAATCGGAGGCTCAAATTCTAAGTTTCATTAAAATATTTCGAAAAAGTCCGATTTTGGGGCAGTTTTGAGATTTCTGTGACAAACCCTAGTAGTGGAGCTACCCTTAATAACACTGTCAAAACAAAAAAAAAGCAACTGAATATTTGTACAATTTTCCTGTAGATCTCGGCCTCCTAAGCAAGAAAAAAAATTTTTTTAATTTTTTTATGGAAGAGTTTTTGAGAAAAAATTTTTTGAAATTTTTTTCAGTGCATTTCGTAGGTGCACTTGCTATTTCAAGCATATCTCGGGCCCCGATCTACCGATTTTAATAAATATATTTTCCAAATATAGATAATTAAGCTCCCTACAACTTTTAGAAACAAAGTTTTTGATTTGCATGAGTAGTTTTAGTGCTAGAGGTGCAATTATACAAGAAATTTGTTTTTTTAAAAAAATACGGTAAATTTTTCTATATAATTTAAAAATCACCAATCGAAGGAAACCGATTTAAATTTTTTCGTATGCTAATATTTTAAAAAATAACCCCTTTGGCAAAAGTGAAAAATTTAGGGCTAATTTTTTTTCCAAATAAAAAGAATTACAATTTTTGTTGTTACAAAACTGTTCAATAGCCAAATTATTTTAAAGGCATTATAAATTTTCACAATATAAATCTAATCTGCCTCTTTTTATTAAAAATAATTTTTTGCCTCCTTTTAGATATTTGGATTTTTTACCTCCGTTAATACTGTACCAGATAAAAAGGTGGTGTTTCCTTAGTGAAAAAAAAAAGACAAAATTTTGGTAAATTTAATAAACTTTTCTCATAATTAATTAAACTATTTTCAAGATCAAAATAATTGTTTCAATTTCCAACTGAAATCGGTTCATAGTTTGGCAATATATAAAAGTAACACATGCTTAATATAGCAAAAGACATTTGCAATCGGGAAAATTGCGCGGTTAGAAATTTGAAAATGATTACACAATATGTACAGCATGTGTTGAATATTTGCAGAAATTCCACTTCAATCATGTCATTATCTGTGCTATTGGAAAGACCAGGTACTAAAGAAAAGCTAATTCCATTTGGAGAAATTCAAAAAATAAGTCAACTTGACCAAAAAAAATTATATGTAAAAACGTATAGACATTTTTGAAACATGCATTATTAATAGCATAAATTAATAAAGACTTTCTTCGATATACTGGTGTTTCGTATAGATTAATTATGAAGGAGTTCTTATTTGCTGAATGATGCACGAAAAATTATTATAAAGTTAATATTCTTCAATTGGAAACTTTTAGTATACTCTAAGCTTGAGACACGAAAACAACCAATTATAACAATTTTCTCAATACATATTTGATGAGTGTAAGGTATACATATAAAATTTAGATTCCCAGTAAACATTTTAAACGATGTTTTAACCAACGTTCCTCAAGAACATGTTTACGCCTTCTTCTGACAGAGCAATAGGCAGTGGCGTGTCTAGAGAAATACTGCTTTGATAGTGCTTATATTTTCCACAGTGGTATATTGAACAATTATAAGACATTAACCCAAAAATTTTGAAGGGGCTAGAGGAAGTTTAGAGAGTTATGGACCAAAAACCAAAAAAATCCGAAAATTTCATAACGTCCGATTTTGATGAAAATTTATATATAGAATAAGTGAAAAATTCTAAGAATTTTAGCACTAAAAATTTTTTAAAAAAACTGGTCCTTCTGGACCAGTTTGGAACTAGACCCTAACTAGACTAGTTGTAATCGGTTTCTTGAAAAAATTTTGACACAAAATTCTTAGCATTTTTCGCTTATTCTATATATAAATTTTCATCCAAATCGGACGCCATAAATTTTTCGGATTTTTTTGGTTTTTGGTCCATAACTCTCTAAACTTCCTCTAGAAAAAAATTTTTGGGTTAATTTCTTATAATTGTTTAATATACCACTGTGGAAAATATAAGCACTATCAAAGCAGTATTTCTCTAGACACGCCACTGGCAATAAGCGATGTTTTCTCAACTCTACCAACAAAGAATATGTAAAAAAAAATATATCGCGTATTCATCTTCCAGACGAGCATTGCCAAAGACTCATTTGGAAGAGTTTTACACGATGTTTTTCTAATATATATACGTTATGTGGTATTGAAGCTTTTGCTTTATTCAATCAATTATCTGCGATTTATTTTATATATGGCCAAATGCTCTTCCAGAAGAGTCGCCGGCGACCGGAAAGGTACCTAACAAGCCGGACGATTTTTGCAATATTTGTGGATTATATATGTTAAAAAATAAAGGATTAGCGTTTACTGAAGCACTGCAAAAGCACTATTTCCATTACTTCGGTGTTTTGCCAACTCTCAATGAGCCGTGGACGCCTAAAAGAATATGTGACCTATGTCATAGAAAGTTATCAAAATGGGCTTCTGGAGAACGGTAAAGAATTAAAATTTAATACGCTATAAAAAAAACTAACTATTTGCATTCTAGCTGTTACATGGATTTTGACACGGCAATGGAATGGAGTGAGCCCTTTTGTCACTCGGTGGACTGCTATTTTTGCCTTAGTGCAAGAAGTGGATTTGGGAAACATTTAAAATGGGAATACGCGAAAGTTGATTCGGTAAAATTTCCTCTACCTCATTCAAGTGATGTGCCTTATCCAGAATGCCCTGGCTCAGCACCCAAAATAGAAGGATCATCAGAGGAAATGCTGGGGTCTAGTGGAAGTCAGTTTGAAACAAGTTTAACGCAACGAATACTCTCACAGGCCGAATTAAATGACTGGATTCGTGATTTTGGTTTTTCAAAGGGTAAAGCTGAACTTTTTGCATCTAGAATGAAAGAACGCGGATTTGTGGCTCCTGATGTCAAAACAAGCATTTACAGAAATCGGCACTTGCAATACGGAAAATTTTACGCAAAAGTAGACGATATCTGTTTCTGCAGCAATATTTTAGGCCTATTCGAAGAGCTCAATGAAGTCTACAATCCCGGAGAGTGGCGTTTATTTATCGATAGCAACAAAGAGAGCTTAAAAGCTGTCCTCCTACACAATGGCAACCAAAAACCGTCTCTTCCTGTCGCATATGCATCGCATTCTAAAGAAACCTACGAAACAATGAAAACGCTTTTGGATCATATTGAATATGACAAGCATAGATGGAAAATATGCGCTGATCTCAAGGTAGTGGCAATTCTGTGCGGGCTTCAAGGAGGATATACAAAATATTGTTGTTTTTTGTGCAAGTGGGATAGTCGCGCTGACCACTTACACTATATTAAAAAAGATTGGCCTTTGCGAACCAACATTATAGTTGGTGCAGACAATATTCAACGCACTGCTCTCGTTGATAAAAATAATATTATATTACCGCCACTGCATATAAAATTAGGACTTGCTAAGAACTTTATAAAAAAATTGGCAAAAGATGGAACACAGGAAGCTTTTGCCCGCTTAAAGGCGATCTTTTCCTACCTTTCACACGCAAAACTCAAGGAAGGAGTTCTAAATGGTCCAGAAATACGTAAACTTTTGCAAGACGACGAGTTTCTCAAGCCTTTTGTCCCCAGTCGAAGCAGCAGCGTGGAGCTCATTCAAACTTGTTATACACAATTTTTTGGGCAACCACAAAAGTCCAGATTACAAGCAAATAGTAAATAACCTACTAAAGAATTATAAGAAAGCCGAAGTACACATGTCGTTGAAGATCCACTTTCTCGATTCGCACTTGGATTTTTTCCCTGAAAACTTAGGAGACGTAAGCGATGAGCATGGCGAACGTTTTCATCAGCAATTAAAGGATATTGAAAATCGCTATAGCGGCCTTTTCGACACGGCAATGATGGGTGATTACGTGTGGTCCCTTGTGCGTGAAAATGATGGTAGTAAATATAAAAGACAAAGCGGAAGCAAGAACTTTTTTCAAATTGTATAAAAATAATTTTGGAAATAAATTTTTATTTCTTTAACACTTTTGCATTAGAGCTTATTTCACAAATGTTTTACAGGAGTTGTACCAATTTGGTAGTTCATGTTGTCTTAAAGTGGGCTGCATCACAGCGGCCCCGGTGTATGTATGTAAGTATGTAAGTATGTATGTAAAGTATGCAAAACCTCAGGTATTTTATACTACGCTCAATTCATTAGGCAAAATTGAAAGTAAAGAAACACGTTTAGTATAAAAACTGACGTTAACGCACAAAACGTATTCATGATACCTTATATTTTTTTCCACTAAGGGAAAGCACTGCACCCTTTTTTATCTGGTACAGGTCATTGAGACCGGCAGGTAAACAAATCCACCACAATATTCTAAAAGGCAGGGCAAAACGACATTCATTTTTAATCAATAAAGAGGCAGCATTTATGCATTTATATATGTGAAAATTTACTCAATTGCACCTTCATAAAATAATTTCGGCTCATATGAACAAGTTTTGTGAACAAAGCAAAAATTGTGAAATATCGATTTTTTAGTGTTTTGGCAAAAAAATCATAGCTCCGTAAATTTTTCACCGCTTTTAGCCAAACGGGGCTTATTTTTTTAGAAGAAATACTTAGCTATACGCAAAAAATTTGAAAATGGGTTTTCCACTTCGATTTCTATTTTTTACAAATTTTTATATGAAAAATTTACCCTGATTTTTTTGAAAAAAACACAATTTTCTTGTATAATTGCACCTCTAGCACTAAAACTACTCATGCAAATCAAAAACTTTGTTTCTAAAAGTTGTAGGGAGCTTAATTATCTATATTTGGAAAATATATTTATTAAAATCGGTAGATCGGGGCCCGAGATATGCTTGAAATAGCAAGTGCACCTACGAAATGCACTGAAAAAAATTTCAAAAAATTTTTTCTCAAAAAACTCTTCATAAAAAAATTAAAAAATTTTTTTTCTTGCTTAGGAGGCCGAGATCTACAGGAAAATTGCACAAATATTCAGTTGCTTTTTATTAAATTTCCAAATTTGTTAAGCAGTGTATAATGGACCAATAAAAAAAATTTTTGGGAGAGGATGTTTATGGCTACAAAGGAAGCATAAATGCCAAATTTCGTTCAACTCCCACTAGAATTTCGAATGTAGGAGACAATTTTCGAAAAACGCCCTTCGGCCACGCCTACTTTTCCAATTTTCGGAAATCACATTACTCGCATTTAAATATGTTAAAATGTAAAATTTCATTAAAATATCTTGAAAAACTCCGATTTTAGAGCAGTTTTTGTGATTTTCATAACAGACCCTAGTACTGAAGGTACCCTTAAAAACGGTCCGATCGGGTCCATTCTCGAACTTGTTCTTACTCATGTGTCCGTTAGCACGCATACCAAATTTCTTCAAGATAGCTCAACTCCTTCGATAAGATAACTGTATACAGACAGACGGACAGACAGACGGACATATCTAACTCGGATCTCCTGGTGACGCTGATCATTTCTATATATATTTTGTATGGTCTATCTCGACTGGTTCTGGGTGTTACACACAACCACACAAACGCAATATACCCTCGACACAGAGTGTGTCGGGTATAAAATCAAATAAATACTTTGGACTTACTTTCGCTACTTGAACGCATTCGCTAATTACAAGTAATCGGACTCACAGGGTTGCATTTAAATGAAATATATTTTATATTTCTGTCGACATGTCATCGATATTTCAAATCTGATTTCCTATCTTCAAAAGAATGAGCTCGTTACTTCCTTTCTATTTACTTTAACAGCGTTACCCCTATTGGGAGTACTCGAAGGTTACTCTTGAAGTACTCGCTTTCGCTGCTGGGTATTCACACCACATACTGTGGTACTGCCACGCAAAACAGTACTGCTTCGCGAATCAATACTATTGCGTGTTGGTAAATTTAAATTTTACTCAATTACAGTACAGCAGCAGCTTTGAATTGCAAAAGATAGCAGAGCTGTCGCAGTCATATAAACTTCTTTAATATGTACAGTAGTTTCGCTATATAAGAAACTCGTATTTAAGAAAAACCCGCCTTTAAGAAACTGTTTACCAAAACCAAAAACTTTTTTTGTATGGAAAAAATTTTTATATAAGAAACTTGGTTTTTATCAAAAATTTAACACCCCTATTTTCATATATCGGTAGTTTGTATAAGAAAAAATTTCTTATAAACGGTTTTTTTTTTAATAGGAAAGAATTTTCTTATAAACGGGTTCTTATATAAGAAAAAAACGGATATAAGACTACAATTTCTTGACAAAATCGTCTTTCTTATATAGCGAAACTACTGTAGTAGATAACACGGTGCAGCACGTAGAATATGAACCAAATTTTAAATTCAGTTCCTGAAAGTACAATGACTGAGACTTATAAGAGAGATTTTTTCCAAAAAAACTGATCTGTTTCACAAAGAACAATATTTTTGTTAACCTTGCATGTGAATTTGTGTCCACATTTGAGCCTTATAAAGCAAATTAAACGTACAGTATGTCAGTAGCATAAACAGGCCGTGCAAGAATTTTGTTACTTTATCCCTATATTTAGTTTTGCTCGGTTGGCTATAGGCATAGAATAAGTATTAATATAGAAGGAGCGTCTCATACAAAGCGAAAATTGTATGGCGGGTTCCTCGGGTGGAGCCCGCTCTCATTGTTTCTACCATGATACAAGAAAACAAGATAGCGCCACTTCAGTACCGCTATTTTGTGGCTCTCTCTGAGAGCCGAAAATTGAGTTTGTGACGTCACTGAGCAAGAAATTGTTGTTGTTTCCCATGCTATTCAAAAAAAGTAAAAAGCCGGTTTAACATGGGAAACAACAACAACGAATCGCGATTTTTAGTTTGTGACGTTTCCTCTCTCAAGTGGCGCTATCTTGTTTTCTTGTATCATGGTTTCTACTATTAATGCCCACAGCAGAACCCGCTCATATTTGCATGGTTTGAGCGAAAATAGTCTATATTTTGACTTTAAGGTCCTATAACTTTTGATACACTGCTCCGATGCATAATAAAAACTATAAGAAAATTAAAATTTGCATTCTTACGCTTACTCTATAGTATTAAAAAGAAAAGTCGTACTGACAGAATTCAAGTCTTAAAACTACAATTTCCATTATTCTCTTCATTCATAGAACAATTTGAATAATTAGGAAATTCTTATATGCTTACTCTATAGAGCTAGTGTAGCACAAAGTGATAAAAGTGTTCGTAACTGACAGTTCGTATTTCACAAGCTGTGTCAAGTCTTCATACAGCCGTATATAGTTGTGTATGGAACGAAGCGATCTAAACGTATCTCTTCATTATTTCAATATACCATGCTATAGCAGAGTATCCCAGTGTGTCACTACCACGGTGACACCCCTAGCCGGAACATGTCCCGGTAGAAACAAGTGGACTAGGTCCTTGTATATTAGGAGCGTGCTGTGCACATCCTACTTCGTGCTATGCACGTGTTCGAGCACCTCCTGTACACAGTTCCGGCTGGGTAGGATTAAGAATGAGAAAGAATTTCGTTTCTTCCACCTCTTCCTTACCGCCTGCGCCTATTATGCGCAACGAAGTAATCGTTCAGACGCTCCTTCTATATTATTACTTATTCTATGCTATAGGGCAATTCGACCTCCCAGAAATGCGGTCAAGAATTAAGCTGCATATTTCTGCACACAACTAAATATAAGAATTTGCTCAAAGTTTCAAGCACTTTTGGGAACTGCAGTCAAAATTTGATTTACATTCGATGACCTCAAAATTTTGTCAGTGTTATCCTGGACTTTCCAAAAAAAAAAAAAAAAAAAAAATTCTACAGCGAAAATACCTATTTTCTTGAATTGTAACCACCTGGGAAGTGTATTGAAAAAAATAAATATGCGGGGCTTGGCTTATGCTTAAGTAGAAGAAACACATTCTAATTAATAACTCATTTCTCATGTTATCGAAAAAGTCCAGCCAACAGCTGTGGATGATACTTTGAACAATGTTTAGTTAAAGCTTTTGCAAAAAAAAAAAAAAAAAAAACAAGGAGAAATAAAAATTAAACAATGCACTTAATGCTTAAAAACTGGAAATTTCACGCATTAAATTAATAAGAATATTACTATTAAAAAAAAAAAAAAAAATATATATATATATAACAGCAACAACGAGTAACGAGTAACATCACGACAATCATATAACGAGAAAAATGTTAGTTAAAAAACGTTTCCATACGATTGTTTTCGGCGTGTATAAGCGTGGCTTTGTCCATAGGTAGGCGGGGCTGGTAGGAATGTTTTATTTTTTTTAATTTATTTTTTTGTTTTTGTTTTTGTTTTAATGTGAAAAAACAGCAATAGCATCGGATTGATTTAATTGTGGTAGCAAAACACAAAGGTTACACGACGGCTATTATTTTTCGCGCGAGTCGAAACATGAATAAGCTTTTTATAAATTTACATATGTTGGCGGCGCCTGCGGTGATGGCTGGGGACCGCTGCCTCCTCCACTGCTGCTATTGCTATTGCCGCCGCCGCCGGCGTGATGCAGTAAAGAATTTGAAGCGTTGCTGCTGTTGCTGTTGTTGGTTGCGTTTGTAGTATTGCTGCCGAGTATCCCGTTGCTTGAATTTGCAGCCGCCGCCGCTGCCGCCGCAGCACTTAACATTTGTAATTGCTGATGCGTCGTCGAAGAAGCCGACGATGACGACGACGACGATGACGACGAATTTGGTGGCAACATAACAGCACCACTGCTAACGACGTTGCCCATGCTGTTAACAACACCACCTGATGATAGCATACTTGCACCTATACTTACACCAACACCCACACCCACACCACCGGGCGTGTTCGGAATGAGGCCCAGGCTGCCAGGACTGTTCCATATGTGACGCATAATATATATTGGTACGCAGCATATTAAAGAGTGGGAGAAAGTTTTCGAATAATTTCATATTACCGATACATGGAAGCTATCAATATAATTAAGTGGTTTTAAGGGGACACATTTCTCTTTGCAAAAAAAAGACTTTTAGTCAAAAAAAAAAAAAAAGGGGGGCGGAAATTTTAACTTTTGGCGTGGTTTCCTTCAAATTGAGGGCTCGCCTTTTAAATTTTTTAAACCAAATTTAATTTTTTAAGGGAGAACTTAATAAATTATAAGTTGATTCAAAACGCCCGGATTTTATTGATTTGGAAGGACTTTCAAGAAAATTTCTTAATTAACAAAGAATTCTAAACATTTAGCCAAAAGATTTGAAACTATTTTAAAAAATCCACACTTTTCTTGGATTAGAAAAAATTCCAAAGTATTCAAATGTGCAAAATAAAAAAAAAATTAAAGGGTTATAATAAATGGAATCTAAAAAAGGGTTTAAAGGGCCCAAAAAAAAAGTAAAATGTTTAAATAAGATTAACTAAAGGCTTATAATTTTGGGAAATTAAAGGTTAAACTTAAAGATTTAATTTAATTGTTTATTTTAATAAATTTGAAATAAAGAAAAACTGGTTTTGGAAAACCTCAAAAAAAAAAGAAAAAAATTTCGGAGGAACTTTTGTTGGAAAATTAATAAGATTTAAAAAAGGGAGTTTTAAGGAAAATTAATTAAGCCAAAAAGTTTTAATTTGAACTACTACAACTGTTTTGGGGAAATTAATAAAATTTTGTTTTGAAAACATAACTTAAATTTTAAGAAAAGGGTTTATCCTCGAAACAAACTTCGAAATTTGGCCGTGGGAGGTAGGGATAACTCCACTCTATGTGCGCCAAACGGCTGAATAAATAAGTTTGATCGTTGAGCTGGGTTTTTGCGTTGTAATTGAGAGTATATTCTAATCAGAAGCAACTCGAGACTTCATTTGTAATTGTATGCTCGAAGAACCGAATGAACGACGATATTAAATTGGCAACTAGAAGCAAATTCATGCGGTAACACCGAATATAATACTTTTGGCCATCTTGACCAAAACCACCTTTCGATGCCTGGCCCAACGGTACAATGAATTTGGAAATATAATGGTAGAAAAATTTTAAAGTGGAACTAATCAAATTTTATTCGAATTAAGCTGAAGTAAAAATGGTTTGAAGGAACACTAAATTTTGAAAAAGACTTCTTTAGAGGTTAAATTAAAGGAACCGGAAATCTTTTTATTTTAGTTCAAATTTTTTCAAATTAAATTGAATTTGAAATTAAATTAATTCAATTTTAAAAGGTGAATGACTTAATACTTGTAAGAATTTTGTAGCAGAAAGATTTTAAATTTTAGTGATTTGAAACAACCTTTCAACTTTTCAATAAATTTTAAACATCTTTTACAACAATTTTTTTTTAATGAATTTTTAATATTATAAATTTAAATAATTAAGTGACGTTAGTTTGCTTTTTTTTGGAAAATTTTATCGAAGTTCAAAAATGGTAAAAAATGAATTAAGAAGTGGGACCATACATTTAAAATTCCGTTCTTCCCTTTAGACAGCGAGAAAATGGTGTTCACAAAATGCAATTCTTTTTAAAAACTGTTTTTTTAGAATGGGTTGCGGGGTTATTCCAAAATCAGCTCTCAAGGGACGCCTTTATTTTAGCATTTAGCTTTTTAATCGTGAAATTACAGAGCGACGAGATTATGAAAAGGATTTATCAAAATCAGAAAATAAAAAAACGTCTTAAACAATGCAAAAATTTATTTATAAAAAATTTCTTCAAATTTAAAGGCAAAAATTATTTTTTATGTTCATCCATACTCCGATTAGCTAACTAACTTTGAGTTCTCTTTACTTTATTAGGAAATTTTTTTCGAGTGCTTACGTTTGCTTAGTCTTCGTGCCTCTCTGTCAAGTAAAAATTTTTGACTAAAACGAATTGGACAATTTTAAGCCCATTTTCCATCGACATTATATTAGGTTTATTCGAAAGGAAGCTGTCAAAATCAAGAATTAAAACCTCGATTTCATTAGGTTTATGAAGGGTAAAGTCCTTACAGGAACTTTTATAAGCTCTTTGCAAACGATTTAATTAGTATTTAAATCTTTATTAAAAAAATGGAATTTCACATAGAGCAAACTTAAAATTAAATTAAAAAAAAATTTAACTTAAATTTTAATTTTCATTTCGTCACTTCCTGTTGAAATTTTCAAAATTTTAATAAGCTTTTGTTTTATGAATTTTTATACAGTTTTGATTAGTTTTGGTATCATGTCTTTGCTGCGCATGGGTTAATTCATTCGGTAAGAGGTTCTACGAATCCATAAGGAATATTAAATATCAAACCGAAAAGTTTTCTCACGGTTAAAAAAAAAAGTTGTGTGTAGTTAAAGATTGCACATATGTATATTTAAGGTGAAAGTAGTTAAAAAACAAAAAAAAAAAAATTTAAAAAATACAATAAAAACAATCGAGGTATAAATCAATTCATTGTTTTCAAAGTGTAAGGGTATTCAAGCAGTGAGATTGATCTGGCAAAAATGTCATTTGAAAATAAATCGATTTTAGATATTCTTTGAGCTTGTGTGTGTTTAAAGTACGTGTTAAAAAGGATACCATAAGGGGACAGTGTCTAAATTAATTGTGCTTCTGAATATACTATCAGCGCTATTGTAATTAAAAATTTAAGACTATACGCGGCAAAATTTTGCAGGCAAATTGTTGAACAGTACAACTGCAAACTCTTGAATCCATAAGATGCCTTGAGCGTAATATTTCCAATTTATTTGAATTCATATTAATAACTGTCTCATGAGAAAAAAAATAAAAAAAAAAGTGTTTGGAATTTCAATTTTTTTAAGCCTCTAATATTATTTAAGTTTTAACTTTTACTAAAAATCATTGACACATTTGTTATAACCAGGGCTCGGATATATATGCATTTATAAATTTAAAGCATATTTTATGGGGGAAAAACTTTTCTTACCAACATTTTGCGAATAAGTCTAGTGAAGTTGAACTTCAAACGGCTTTTATACCTTCATAAAAATTCTTATTGAAGTTAAAAATCTATTTGAATCTTAACTTTATGTGAGTTGAACAAAATTTTTAGTCGGATTTGTTGACGTTTATTTTAAGGCATACTTAAGGGGGTCTTCTCATTGAGCAACTTTTTTTTCGACTTTTTTTTTGCATTTATTTATAGCTTGGGTAGTTGTGAATATGCCCCTAAAAGGATTTTTTGAAATTCGAAATAGTTTAGAGGATATAGCCTTCTTTGTCGAGCAAGATCTGCGCTAAAACGAGTAATTTTTGCGTTGCTTCAAACTTTAAACGCGTTTAACCTATCTCGAAACCACGTTTTTCGAACTGGCGGCCATGATATCTCCAGTTCAACTAAACCGATTTTCATGAAACAAAGTGGAATCGACGCAGAATTGTCACCATTCTCGGGATAACCTCGACCATAATTTTAAAAAAATTTTTACTATTTTTTTTTTTACACTAAACTACAAAAAAAAAGCCCGAAATTGAAATTTTTTTTTGAATGGCCGCCATTTTTGTCAAAAAAATCACAAAATTAAGCTTGAGGTTCACCCGAGAATTACATCTATACTGATTATAACCCCGTTTTTTTTTTCCATTTCGGACGCTCCGGAGACCCGGAATCGTGGCCGCCGTGACGCACCTTTTTTTCTCACCACCAACTTTGAAGTCTCATTACTTTTTGAACAGCCCACGTATCGAGGCAAAAAAATTTTTATTTATTTACTTTTGAACCTTTTGTAATACAATAAATAAAAAAAGTTTTCAATTATTCTTTGCGTTTTCAAATAAGAATTTTTTAAAAAAGGTCCAAAAAACGGGTTTTCAATGAGAAGACTTTCCAACTACATTGAAACAAATATGTTTGTAAAACAATAAACGCGCAAGTGAGAAAAATTTTTGCCCCATAAAGTATGCTTTAAATTTATAAAAGTCAAGTTTTTCAGTAACCATTTTGTTTTTTCCTACCAGTGCGACTCCACTTGCGATAGTTCTTTTGTCAAATTTTATAGTATGCGATGAGCATTTTTAGATGGCGTTCAACAAGAAAGGTCGCTGCATTGAAGCGCTAATAACAGATACAAGATTTATTAGAACATCAAAAATGAAAAAAAAAACCGACATTCTGGGTATATCTTGGGTTCTTGAAGAAATTGCAAACGCATAAAAAAAAACTCATAAGTGACAACACATATCTCGCACGCGATCTGCTGTAGGTAGTTCTTTAGGATGCTTTCAAAGTTTGTCGCTGCATTGAAGCGCTAATAACAGATACAAGATTTATTAGAACATCAAAAATGTTAAAAAAAACCGACATTCTGGGTAATATCTTGGTTCTTGAAGAAATTGCAAACGCATAAAAAAAAACTCATAAGTGACAACACATATCACGCACGCGATCTGCTGTAGGTAGTCTCCATTTGCGATCTTTCGCATATGTTTTGATTGTCTTTTAAGGTTGATCGTTTTATAGGATTACAAGTTCCTTTAGAGTTGTTCATGGTTCTAAAAATTCAAAAAAAAAATTTTTTTTTTTCAAATTAAAAAGTTTGTAGGATGCCGATCAAACATAAAACGTATAAAATGTAAATACGTAAAGAGAAATTCGGGCAATGGATTATCAAAGGGCCCCTTCAAAAAAAGATAACGAATCTCCAAAATTGCCAATCTCGGGTTGCAAGAAATTCCTCAACAATTCTGGGCCCCTTCAGAAAGCCGGGGGAAAAAGTCCCATTCCACTCTTCTCTCAGCCTGAGTGTAACATTTATGCACTGGTAAATTTATTTGTAAATTTATGAACCATCGCAAGTGGAATGAGTAAGTAAAGGGCTCCCTTTAAAAAAGTTGTATAGTTCTACTTTTTAACGCAATAGTGGCAACCAACTGAGTTTTAAGTGGTCGCGCTAAAGAAAATTATTTACATATTAAAGATTTTATATCTGCTCCTTGATTTCCATATATTTTTTCAATGCATCAAAACTAAAATGCACCCATTAATTACACTATGATTGAATTTGGTACTTTTTTTTTACCGACAACATGGAGACAAATCTCATCAACATAATTGGAGGGCGCTGAATTCACTCCCATCAACCGTTTTTTTTTTAGATTGGCTCTAGTTTTTGAAATATCGCGGTTTAAAAATTATGACTAGCTTCATTAAAAAATATATACTTATATTTAGTTCATGTTACTATATAATTTGACGAAAATTATCGGCCAAAATTTAACTTTTACTTTACTCAATATTGAATAAAAAATAAAAAGCATCCGGGATTTGAGTAGAAGAGGTCACAAGAATCACAAAGACAACTTCCTTTTCGTCCTCCGAATTTTTTTCTATCTGCCTTTTTACCTCAAAAAACTAATTTAAGGGGACCTTCTGGTCTAGAATTTTTTGAAAATTGATTTTTTTTTTAAATATATTTCGGAAGAATAGACTTTTAAGAATATGCTGGCAAAGTTTCGTGAAGATATTGACAATATTTGTTATGCTACAGCCTTTTTAGAAGGTGGAGACAGCAGGCAGCGCGCTTGATCAAAGCAACTTTGAACGCGTTTATCTCAAAACTACTTTTTTTGACCTGGTGTGAATGAAAACAAAAAAAACCATCGAACCGATTTGTCTGGAATTTTTATATATTATTCATAACATCAATGGCTATGGCCCGAACTAGAATCGAATTTTTATTTCAAGAACTTCATATTTTTTCATCAAAAAAATGGTCAAAAAAAAGGGGAGTTTTTGATGGTTGAAATAAAAAATTGCGCCATTTTGTCAATTAAAAAAAAATTTTTTTTTATTCTAGTTCCTGCCATAGCCGCATTCATTCTGATTAATAACATATTTTTTTTTTTTTTTTCGATTACCAGAACTGCCAAAATCTTTCACACCACGGAGGTACTTTTTCAAAGAGGGTCCACTTCAACGCCATTTTTAAAATACCAAAAAAAAAAAAAAATTACAACAACATTTTTTATTTTTTGTCAATAAAGAATATAATAAGCCTGCATACTTAGAAAATCGTTTTTTATTTGGCTTAATACCAAAAAAAAAAATCATGAAAATACCCTAAATTTTCGTGCTCTAGACCAGAAGGTCCCCTTAAACTTTTATTTTCGATCCCTGGTGAAAAATAATTGGTTGATTTTTAATACTTTCGATGATTAATATTTCACAAAAAACCGATGAAATATTTGGTTTAATGTTAATACTTTTAGTTGTTGATATTGCAAATCGTTGGTTAAAAAAGTTTATTGAGTGTTAAAACTTCGATTCTGTGCTGCAAACAAACAAACATTGCTTGCGACAACGAAAATTATGATAGGCTGAGTTTTAACAACCAATTTTTTATATTGAATTAAAAAAAATTGTTGTATTAACGTAAAAAAGTCTTTCTGTGTATACGTGTGTCTACGCTATTAGACTTTAAACAGAAAATTTCGGACAGGAGTAATTCAAAGTGTTTCTAAATCATTTTCTTTTATATGAAGTTTCTCATATTTTTTACAGAGCTGGATAGAGCCGTTAAGAAATACCAGTTTTCATTGCCATTTTAAAAATACATATAAATCAGACAAAAATAAGCTAAACAAGTCCACATTTCGTGATAAACACAGCCTGATTACTTGATCACGAGCTATTTCCCTATTTTCCTCTTCACGATAAAATTTCGCAATATTTTAGCATTAGTTAACTGTTACTGTCGAAAGTCTATGTATAAAATAAGTATGATTAAATTTTCTCCCCAGAATTGACATACATCTTCATATATATTATAGTTCCCTTATATTTTATTAAATAATGTGCAGTAATATTTTCTCTTAGTTTATAATAATGATGGTAGTTTTAATCATCACTTACCTGCAGGGCTTACACCATTGATTTTGCTGGTCTAATCCAAAGCGAGCGCGACACTTCTTCATATTATTGCCTGGATCAGTTTTTTTAAGAAAAAAAAAAAAAATAAAAAATATACATGATGAAGCAAATAGTCTGAGTACATGTTCTTTCGAAGCCTCAAAGGCTCACGATTTTTGGGTTAGTACAGAAACTTACCACTACGCATGCAGAATGTCAAAAAGGACTTAAAACAAAAGCAACAATTCACGCATAGCAATTCCAATTCGTATTTTTAACAATTAAAATATAATTATGAGAGGAGCTCATGAGTGATCCGCATTAATAAAAAATATTTTAAGGGCCTAAAAATCAGTAAGAAACATTTTTTGTTTAGTGATTTAAATATTTCTTGAAATTTTTAGGAGGTGCCGTTTGATCGTGGAACAATTTTTTAATTTTTTTTTTTTTATGAGCAAATACTTTCCACTTCAGGCATCTAGAGTGGGAAATATGATTTGCTGATCGATGCCAGACAGATAAAAAATTATCAACAGATCGGGAATTTCAACTCATTCTATGCCAAATATTCGATAAAAAAAACTTTTTACTAAGTTTCGAAAGCACAGAAGACCTTCGATTTTTAATTCCAGTTCCTTACTGCTATACAAAATTTTAAAATAATCTCCTAATTTAGAAATATTTTTCAGCGAGATTGTGGCATTCAAAAGTTTTATTTCAAATATATTTAGGGAAACAATTTTATGTAATCATTTTTATTAAGAAATGTGACCAACTAAAGATATGATTTAATCAGTGTCTTTTTACCGATCAGTATTAATTTGGATACTGATTTTTGATTCATAACCAAAAATGTACATATTTTATGCGTACAAGAATCAGAGGTGCTTGGAAAAATTTTCCAGTTTTTTTTTTTTTTAATGAAAAGGCAATAAATATTATTAGAGCAAGATCTTAGGGCTTGTGAAAATTTTTAATTTTCTTAGTATCAAAAATAGAGTTGTTTGGGTACACTCCACGGCTAATCTACAGATACCTTCCTACAGCTAAGGATAGTTCAATAAAAACTCGTCCAAACTTTTGTTCGATTTTGAGTGCTGAATTCAAATTATCTTACTTGCGGCTCACATCATAAAATTTATTTTATTTATGATGTTGTGTCGGCCTCCGTGGCGTAGTTGGTTGAGATGCCAACCCACCCGGGTGTTTTGGTGTATGGCCACAAAGTGTATGAAGAAGTAGATAGGCTCACATAAGAAAACAAGTAAAGGTGTCATAGTCAGGCGACCCTGATAATAAAATACTACACACAAGTTTAAATAATCCCAAAGAAGATCACCATTAAAATATAATATTCTAGAGATTTTTAAGGTCATAAGGGGCCCCGATTTTTGTTCAATTTCTTAATGAAAACCGACCCCTTTCCGCGCCCACTTTTACAAATTTTTTGAGTTCTAATCGGAGGCTTAAATATACGCTGAAATTCTAAATTTCATGGAAAAATTTGAAAAAAGGGGGCAGTTTTGGGATTTTTATGACAAACCCTGGTACTGGAGGTGCCCATAATAATGGACCGATCAAGAAAATTGTTAACGGCCATAGAGAAAGCACAATGGCATTTTCGTTCATGTCCCATTTGGATTTCAGGTGTAGGAGGGAGACAATTATCGAAAAACGCCCTTCTGCCACGCCCAATTTTTGGAAATCACATTATTTGCCTTTATATATGTTCAAATGTCAAATTTCATCAATATATCCAAGAAAAACTCCGATTTTATAGCAATTTTTGTGAAATTCATAACAGACCCCAGTACTGTACCCCTAAAATTAGTCTGCATCGGATCCATTCTTGATCATGTCCCTGTGTAACACGCATAACAGATTTCGTCAAGATAGCTAAGCTCCTTCGATAAGAAAACTGTATGCAGACAGACAGACAGGTGTATCTCGAATGGTTCTGGGTGTTACACACAACCGCACAAGCGCTGTACCTGTACAGCTCTGTACCCTCGACACAGAGTCCCAGCCGGGTGTTTTGGTGTAAGGGGACAAACTGTATGAAGAAGTAGATAGGTCAACATTAAACACAAAAACTGCTTTCGAATTACTTCGCAACCTGTGTTCTATGCCATACACCCGGTATTTTTAATTATACCAATATACCAATGCTGTACACATTGAACCCAGTTTTCACACCACGGTACATGTATTATGAAAAAGTGGACAGATCCCGTATATTGGCATCGTGCTGGGCAGAGAATTCTTTGTGCTATGAACGTGTTCGAGCACCTACTGTGCTCAGTTCCGGATGGGGGGAACTTACGATGCGAGTGGTTCTGGGTTCAACTCTCAGCACGGGTGTAGATATTAGTTGTGCCTTTTTTTTATGTTCTTATTATTCTTTGTTTTCCCATTTTTCGTGGTATGACAAAGTGCCCATGTGAGGCCTCAGTTTGTCCCCCTTGGGTGATAGCCACACTAACCAATCAACCATTATCATAATTCAGCATCGGAGCTCAGAGCAAGTAGTATATATAATGGTATTGTCCAACAGAAACCCTTAAGCGGAAATGTCCCATCGAAACCTATTTGATTCTTTGCTTACATTTTCATACAAAATTTTACTTTCTTGGTAAAAAATCTTAAATATACATATAAATACAAATCAGTGCTCAAATTTTGCTTTAGGATTTGGTACCTGTAGATTGGGCGTGAGTTCGGACCTACCATATTTTCGATACTAATAAAACTAGGTAATCAATGGCTGGGGCTCTGCAATCTCTGTCTTTGAAATCGAAACCAATTTATTTAAGAAAAAAGGCTTGAAATTAGTTTTTCCATTGGTGCAATATATTTTGTGCTAAGAGTTGGTCACATTAACCCAAAATTTGGTATTGGTCGGTTTACGGCTTTAGGATAGCGAAGCATGTGATGGAAAATTATTTCTTCTACAGATCCTTGCTGTTCATTAAATACTCTCATACAAAATCGTTTGAAGTGTTCAAATCTTTTACTTTGCTATGCTTTGTTGTGCTATGCGGTTAGTACATATATATTCAAATACAATAAAATTATACGTATATCCCGTTTTTAGATCCATAAAAAAGTTTTAATTTGAAGAAAAATTCAATACTTGTAAGTTTTACTCTACAACTGTGAGCGCTGCTGTGTCTGATGACCTTGGAAAAGGACTTTTCTGAATGTTGGCAGCAGATTTACAAAACTAAAATAGCTTACAACATACATATATGTATTAAGATCACCATGTAAAATAAATGAAACCATTTAGTGTGAGTTATGAGACAAATGTAAACAGACCTGCTAAGGTTAGTTTTAGTTTCTTCGTCGCAATTGATTTAAAGCGTTAAAAAAAAAAATTATGATAATCAGTCAATATATAAGTAATGGCCCAATTATAGTATAATGTTTAGCAAAAATTTTGGAACTAATATTTATATAAATATATATATTTTTTTTAATTAGAAAACTTTTTTTTTTTTTCAAAAAAGCTCGATCTCAACGACTTTAAAAAAAAAAAAGGTAGGTAGTATATGTGAATTAAAGATACTAGGCATTGATAAATCTAACCTCCATCATTGGAATCTTGCTTGCGCTTCCGCTTCTTTCCTCGTGACGCATTTGTCCGAGAACTCCAGTCGGGATACATTTGCATGTGTAATTGGCGTTCTCGTCTAGCAAGTTCATAATACTTGGCCTGCTCTTCGCGACCCAAAGCATGCCACTTTACGATGTTAAGAATATATTTTTACATTTTGTTCATTGAAAGTTTGAAAACATTTTTGTTTTTGTTCGCAATAGTTTGTCGAAATTGTAAAAGAAAGCAAAGAAAGAGACAAAGATTTGAGAGAATTAATTTAAGTTTCGAGATGCTTGCGAGAAAATGTTTTTATCTCTTTATATATATAAAATTTTTTTTGTGTGTTGAATATTGAATATCCAAGAGCCTTGATTTGAAATGTTTTTTTTTTTTCTTAAATTTAATTTTTGAAATCTGAACTGCAGAAAATTGTGTGTTTTACCATTCATTTTTTAATTGAGTATTGTGTTATAGGAAATTCGTTCTTATGTTTCAGGCGCGATTAATACTTGCTCTTACCGCCGAATTATTATCCATCTGGCTCTCTATTCCTCAATTTTAACTACCGAGCCGGATATGGATCACGAACTTTAATTTCAAACAAATAGGAATAAATTGTTTTTTGTTTTGTTTTTTTTGAAATTGGTAAAAACAATTGTTTTTTACAATCTCTTGTCACATCGGTCTTTTATGTTGCATGCGATAAAATATTGAACAGTGATACGTAATATATATCGCATGAAAGAAACGATAGCATTTAAAGGTGTAGGCATATCGAGAGTAGGCATATCCCGTTTAAATGTATTCGGAAAAATTAAAAATAAATTCCTGTTGAGGCTCAGGACTCGAAAGGAAATTGCAAGTCTTTGTTTTTTTTTTTTTTTTGTAGGTAAATCTGAAGCTTTCCAATTAAATCAAACAAATCGCTTTATTTATCTCGTAGACGTAGGTAGAAAAATTGTTCTTTTAGAGACTGATCGTTTAACGGGTTCGGGCGCATATGAAAGTCTCCAATTCGCATTTTCAATAAATTTTTAATAACATATATTTCTTTGTTTACATATTTTCGTATTGTATTGAACTTAATTCGTTTTATATAGATAATAATGTAAAGACAATGCCAATCTGCTATGCTTGATTTGAAATTTTTTTTTTAAAGAAAAATGTTGGTGGAAAGAGTTATAGTAAAGAAGCATGTTCCGATGGTTTTATACAATCTTAGTTTTTTTTCCTTTTGAAGAACAGAGATTTTTTTTTTCTTTTTTTGAAGATAGGTGGTTAGCTTTGTTTTGTATTCTCTACTCTTAATGTTTTATGAAGCGAATTTATAGCTTCTTTTACGGGTGCAACTACAGCAAATATAAAATTCGCATTTTAGAAAGTTATACAGCCCGATTCTGAATGTTCCCGGCAGTGGCGTGTCTAGAGAAATACTGCTTTGATAGTGCTTATATTTTCCACAGTGGTATATTGAACAATTATAAGACATTAACCCAAAAATTTTTGGGGGGGGCTAGAGGAAGTTAAGAGAGTTTAGGACAAAAACCCAAAAAAATTCCGAAAAATTTATGGCGTCCGATTTGAATGAAAATTTATATATAGAATAAGCGAAAAATGCTAAGAATTTTGGCGTCAAAAATTTTTCAAGAAACCGATTACAACTAGTCTAGTTAGGGTCTAGTTCCAAACTGGTCCAGAAAGGACCAGTTTTTTAAAAAAAATTTTAGTGCTAAAATTCTTAGAATTTTTCACTTATTCTATATATAAATTTTCATCCAAATCGGACGTTATGAAATTTTCGGATTTTTTTGGTTTTTGGTCCATAACTCTCTAAACCTTTTTAGCCCCCCCCCCCCCCCAAAAATTTTTTGGGTTAATGTCTTATAATTGTTCAATATACCACTGTGGAAAATATAAGCACTATCAAAGCAGTATTTCTCTGGACACGCCACTGGTTCCCGGGGAACAAATTCCCGGGGAATTTACTTTTCTCGAGAGTAAAATTCTTCTTTTTTAAATATTTGGGGGAAGAAATTTGATGGGAAATGGGTATTTGACCCATACTCATAAGTTTCCTTACCCTAGCGATTTGATTAAGCAGAATTTTAGTCTCGAGAAAAGTAAAATCCCCGGGAATTCGTTCCCTATGAATACTCAGAATCGGGCTGAATTTAATGGAAAAATTAAAACCCTTGAAAGAATCGAGAGCTCTGAGTATTAAAGAATCGGTTTGGAAAATGAAGGGAAAGCTATTCTTTTCTGAGTACATAAGTACTTACAGATCGGTTATCAAAATTGAGTTTTTGTTTTGAATCGAATATTTGCAACTCCACACAACGTTACAAGTCGTAACTTATTCCTTTAATCTTCTTCGATTCTGAGTGATAAGATTTCGATTTTATGATTTTGATTTTTAAAATCTATGAACTTGAATATGTACAATTCATGTCACTCTCGAAGGTTCGATTCTGCCCAAATGTGGCGTTGAAGTTCATCCAACAAATAATTTTTGAAGCCTCTGGCAATAATTCATAAAAATCATTCGTTGGAAATTTTGTCAAAAGATCTTTGCTAAGAGAATAAAGCCCGGTTTCGAACAGCACAGGAATTCCTGCGCAGAATTTCTTGCAAATACTCAACACATGCAAGTACATGGAACCAGTTAAAATCGAAAACGCGATTGATTGAAATTGCTTTCATATATATTATATATATTTTTAGATGTGTTGCATATTTGCAGAAAATGTTGATGCATTATTGGAAACAAGGCCTACAACTTTTCTTCACAGGAATAAACAAAAATCAGAATATAATTTATATTTTATAAGTTTTTTTTTACTTTGCATTGCATTATGGAACGTGCTTCTTATTGATCTAATATTGTATATCATTTATAATTTTGGTCAAAGAGTTTGTGTTTTTGAATGCTTGAAATTAGAGGCAATCGATTTCATTGTTGAGAAATTATTAAAACTAAGCTGATATAATTGGGCCAATTCGTAACATAAATTTGATGGAGTTAGATTTTTTGCTTTAATCGTACGGCATAAATGAAGAAGCATATGAAAAAATATAAACCCATAATACATGCAGATCTGTGTTTTTTTTTTTTTTTTAATGCTTGTTAGTGTTGAACTATTCCCTAATACTTTTTATTGAAATGCTTTGGCATGCATTATCTGAACTTTTTTAATTGTCCTATATTTATATCTATACTATTAACTAACTTCTGAATATCGCCATTATTAGCTACTCTGTTACAAAAGCCTTCCTGATTTATTTTATAATCTGTATTTTAACCTTTCGACTACTAAAATGCACATAACATATAACAGTTCTTTCTCTTAGATGCACCGGAATACTTTGTACATATCCAGAGTATTTAATAACACATTTTTGAGGTCATCGAATGTAAAAAAAATTTGACTGCAGTTCCTGAAAGTACCTGAAAAATGTAGCGAATCCCTATGTCTATGATTTTGCTGTATCGGCCAAAACAGGTCAATTTTTAATTGACCTCGAAAAATGTGGCCGGGAATTAAGATGCAGTTTTTTTCTCTTTTAATTATGGCTTCGTCTCGTAAGTAGTTTGATACTTTTTTTTTGTTTTTAGCAAAGTTTTAGCCTTGGAATGGAGAAAGAACTGTATTAATATATTCCCTTCCTAGTGTGCTTAGAAAGGTAGAATATTTTTTTTCCAAATCCGCACGAAAAATTCCCCGGGAATATTTAGAATCGGGCTGTATGTAGTTCTGTTATAAGATCCGCACAAAACCCATGTACCCTGCTTACGCTGAGTATAAAAACTAAAAATGATCCATGGATGAAAAATGGGTAGTTCTATAAATCAAATTTTCAAAATTTCGAATCACTCTCAAAGTAACCATCTGAGGTGCAACTAAGTGGAGAGAACAGAAGGAATATAGCTTTTTTTTTGCCTGGGCCAATTGAAAAAAGGTTCACTCGCACCGAAGCTATGCAGAATAAGGTACTATAAGCAGTGGCGTGTCTAGAGAAATACTGCTTTGATAGTGCTTATATTTTCCACAGTGGTATATTGAACAATTATAAGACATTAACCCAAAAATTTTTTGGGGGGGCTAGAGGAAGTTTAGAGAGTTATGGACCAAAAACCAAAAAAATCCGAAAAATTTATGGCGTCCGATTTGGATGAAAATTTATATATAGAATAAGCGAAAAATGCTAAGAATTTTGACGTCAAAATTTTTTCAAGAAACCGATTACAACTAGTCTAGTTAGGGTCTAGTTCCAAACTGGTCCAGAAAGGACCAGTTTTTTGAAAAAATTTTAGTGCTAAAAATCTTAGAATTTTTCACTTATTCTATATATAAATTTTCATCAAAATCGGACGTTATGAAATTTTCGGATTTTTTTGGTTTTTGGTCCATAACTCTCTAAACTTCCTCTAGCCCCCCCCCCAAAAATTTTTGGGTTAATGTCTTATAATTGTTCAATATACCACTGTGGAAAATATAAGCACTATCAAAGCAGTATTTCTCTGGACACGCCACTGACTATAAGTGATTCCACCATATGTCCCCAATGGGAGTTAATTTCTTGGGATATTTTTTCTACACTAATTTACTGAGAAAAAAAAAAAGAAAAAACATTTTGGGCATTGAAATTTCGTTTGGAATTGAAATTACACAGTACGAGATTATATAGAAACATTCTTTAAGAATTGTTACAAACACTAGGCATAGAAGTCAATCAAATCGTTGTAAAAAATGAACAGTGCCTAGTTTGATGACTACAAATGTAAATAAAAAAAAAAAAAAACCCTCCACACAATACCGACTCTGGGTTTTTAAGAATTACTCACATTAATATCTACGAAATAGTTGGAATTTGTTAGTAACCAAAATATCTACTTTTATTTTTACTTCTAAAATTTCGTATATCCTTTTTTTGTTTCGGAATTATTGTTAGAACGATGGTGACTGTATGTATGTATGTATGCATGGTTCTATGGTTCAAAGCACTTGTGGAAGATGCGATCCGGTTGTTAGACCATTCAAATATACAGCTGTACTCATTTCATATGGTGGAAGTTTGTCCAAGGACCACATAAGTAAAACAGCCAACTGAAATATCATCTCAGATATTTTTGTTTTTTTTTTTTGGGTCGCTATTTAATTTCCGATGTTTCATCGATAATTACAGGGTTTATTGTTGTTCTTATGATGTTTGAGTTGAAAGCCTTACTTGTGGTCCTTCGTCATGCTACTACATATTAATCAATTGAAAAACCTTGTATTTTATTACGAAACTTTTATCTCGTCCACTCCACAAATGCTTTTCTCTAAGTGTTAAAGCAGAGAAGGTAGTACAAAAAACAAAAAAAAACACAAAAACAAAAAAAAAAATTAAATGAATTAATTGGTATGAATGTACGTATGCAAAACAAAAGAAAGTTCAACGAAAAGTTTAGAAGGACTCAAAAAATTTAGTGCAATACCTCCCGAATCCGCGGGCGATCTGTCTTTTTTACGTTTTTTCTTTTTCGAAACGTAGCCATAGTTGTCCCGAGCACTCCACCCTGGATATAATTCCATATGTAATTGACGTTCCTGTCGCGCCTTTTCGTAATATTTACTCTGTTCTTCTCGGGACAGTTCATGCCACTATAAAAGTTTTAGCGTGAATTTTTTTTTATTAAGTTGATATGGATACTCAATAAAAAAACAAAAAAAAAATAGAAGATGAGAATAACCTCTTGCATGAATGCTAACTGTGGTTTGGTTCAAAAAAAGTTCAGAGATTATGAAAGATGAAGCCTCCGACAGGAGGTCGAAGAACATTCTGACTCATCACATCTCTAGAGAAAAGGAAGAAGCGAGCAAATTTGAACAGTAACACACTGTTCTTGACATTGGTATTATAATAACTTATTGGCACGGAGTTATGTACGAACATCTCCAGTTTGCCCAGTTTACATAAGGCCCCCATACAGTGGCGTGTCTAGAGAAATACTGCTTTGATAGTGCTTATATTTTCCACAGTGGTATATTGAACAATTATAAGACATTAACCCAAAAAGTTTTGAGGGGGGCTAGAGAAAGTTTAGAGAGTTATGGACCAAAAACCAAAAAAATCCGAAAATTTCATAACGTCCGATTTTGATGAAAATTTATATATAGAATAAGTGAAAAATTCTAAGAATTTTAGCACTAAAATTTTTTCAAAAAACTGGTCCTTTCTGGACCAGTTTGGAACTAGACCCTAACTAGACTAGTTGTAATCGGTTTCTTGAAAAAATTTTGACGCCAAAATTCTTAGCATTTTTCGCTTATTCTATATATAAATTTTCATCCAAATCGGACGCCATAAATTTTTCGGATTTTTTTGGTTTTTGGTCCATAACTCTCTAAACTTCCTCTAGCCCCCTCCCCCCAAAAATTTTTGGGTTAATGTCTTATAATTGTTCAATATACCACTGTGGAAAATATAAGCACTATCAAAGCAGTATTTCTCTAGACACGCCACTGCCCCCATATGGAGGTCTGTCTATCTGGTGAATACTGAAAGAATGACCTTGCCGTAGCAATACGATAAATGCATCCAAAATTCTCAATTTAATATTCAGACGGACGGACCGTCAAACGCTGACAAAAACACCAATATCAGGAAGCCGTATGTATGTCTGTTTGTTTGAGATCACGATATTTTTTGAAGATCAAACGGTAAAACAAATTTTCTTTTTCTGCAAACCACAATTATTGACTACATGCTCTGTAGCAATTTATTATTATTATTTTTTTTTTTGTGTGCTCTTCAGATGCAATGAAAATTGTACTTTATCTCTTCTTACCCTTCGGCCAAGAATTTGATTGATAGCCGCTGACTCTTTCAGGGTGCACTCGGCTACGACCTTGGCGCGCATTTCCTTCATGTAGAGCATAAACGCATTCAATGGTTTTTTGATATGTGGCTTCTTTTTATCGTTGGAATTATCCTTGCATTCATTGCTCGAGTTCGACATCGACGATGAGTTCTTGCTATCCAAATTTCTAAGAATAATAAGGAAAAAAAAAACAATCAGGCCACGTATGTTGGTACAAATAAATATTCAAATCAAAATTCAATGTGATGATACCAAGGAAAAATTTAGGCTTATTTTATGACATTTCTTGTTTACTTAAAAAAAAATTCTAAAATTTCATTTAGAAGTTCTCCTCGGCAGCACTTCTTTTTTTGTATTTAACAGAACTGTTTTTATAGTACAGGAGACTTCCGATTTAAAGAGTATGCGCAACAGTCAGATTCGGATTTACCGAGCATTAAAATTCATTCCATTGAGTACCTTATAGAACGTGCAACATAAGATATCAGTGTTCGTTAACCGGCAAGGCATAAATAGAATAAAAAAGAAATGCAAGAAACAAGGTTTTATGCACAGTTCTTTATCTTTGAGCATCCTGGTCCATATTTTATTGGTATGCTTCCAAAAATTTTAATAGATGCCCTTATTTTATCATTATTTTCAAAAATCGTTTGAAAGTTAAATTTTTAGATTTATTTTCTTAAAATTAAAGAAAGGTAGCTATATGTGATATCATTCAATATAACGTTGAGCTCGTTAAATCGGAAGTCTCCTGTAATTGCTAATGCAAGCGCAAGTTCCATGTTTACTTAACATTACAAGGGTCAACAGTAATCATCTTTTGGTCAGCTCATTAGACGATTGTCGAATATGACTATCAAAAAATCAAAAGCGACCTTTGTCACATGGTTTTCTAAGGTGACGGTTATTGTTCTACTAAAGGGCCCTCTCCAGCTCTGTCAGAAATGAAAAATTTCATTTAAAAAAAAGCTTAAGAAATTCTGAAGGAATTTTTGTGTCAGAAATTATGTGTTAACAGTCTCCAGTTCGTTAAAAAGTAGTTTCTGTTTTCGCTACCTTTTTTGCTGTACATAAAACACGGTAACACAGATTTTTCTGTTAGAAATAATGAATTTTCCGTTCTTTCTGAAAGGAATTTTGACAGAAGAGGCAAGTTCGAAAAATATTAAATGGATTTAACAAGGTTCAATGTGTAATTTTAGCGTTCAGAAATTGATAAATGAAATCAAAACTTTTCGATTATAAGAAACAATTACCCACAAATATTATTCACACTTACAAGTCCGAGTCCATTTTAACAGCTTTTTCGTCTTGACGTAAAATAAATATGTAGATATATAGATTGTCACTATTGCATTAAAAAAATGAAATTATGCTAAGTTTTTTCCTTTAAGGAATATCAAGAAACTTCCTGCTGAGATTCCTTACAGAGCTGGAGAGGGCCCTTAAGTCCGTAATCGTTAAAAGTTTCCATGCAAATTAATGATTGGAATTACCAAATAATCGAGGAATTTTCACGGGTATTTCTGATAAATGAAAAATTTCTCAGCTGTTTTAAAAGTAATCTTATAGGGCATTTACATATACGTTTTAGCGCTACTCGTTTAAGCTAAAACAACCAAGTCAAAACGGGGTGTTTACATATACGCATGTCGTTTTGTAATTTTGTGGTTATCTTTTGTTTGCTCAATGCGTAAAATATTAGTGAATATTGTAATTAAGAAAAGAAGCAATTATTGAAATTGCATTCGTTTTCTACATTGGTTGTGGAAACAACCTCACAATTTTTAAATTCGAAATTTCAATGACCATATGTTTTGCATTTTTATAGTGATGACACTCGGACTTCGATATTTTTATCAGTTATAAGCAGGATTTATCTTGTTTAGCTACTTGTTTTAAATTAAAACAGGAATGTTTCTCGTTTTAGTTTTGTATGATAAAACGGGAAAAATCTAAGTTGTTTTAGTGCTAAAACGGGCAAAGTAGCTAAAACGCGAATAAAACGGCATATGTAAACGGCCTATTACTCATTTATGCTTATTACTTCAATACAAGAAGGAAAGAAAGATTTTCTATGAAGTGTGTCGCATGAATTGAATACGAAATGAATAATAAACAAAATATCGATTTCATTTAAAAATATTTTGCGATTCATAAGTCCCAAAAGCATATGCCAGCATAGATTTATGGTAAAAGTGTACTTTGTACTTCTTCATTTTTCAAGGGTCATCTCATCGATGGAAATTAAATAAATTTTTCTTTATAAAATTATTTTTTACATTTTATTTTATATATTTTATTTAATGATGTGTACCTTATTTCAAATAATAGTAGCAATGTTATTGAAATAATATGCAAATAACATTAAACTAATCGATTCTCACATTGAACTAATGACATCGATGCCATTGAAAATTAATGGTATCGTACTATGAAATTAATAGTTATTAATTATTAATGGTAAAATACTATTAAACCTATCGTATTTCTTATTAAAATAATAGGTAATGTATATCGTAGTAATAAAAATAATTTCAAAACTATTGTTATAATAACCCGAAAACCATTGATTTTATTAGGATAATATTGTTTTAATAGTAAAATACTATTGAAAAGCGTCCTATTAAAACAATGGTCGAACTTTTTTAATATTGTTATGGGACGTTTTTACTCTGAGTGTAGGTATAACAGTACTCTTGATTGTAACTGGTTCGAGTTGTTTGTATGCGTTGAATATTTGCGCTCTTTGAAACTAGGTTTACTATGTTTTTGAACCGGGGGCAAAAGTAATGTGTGATCATTAGTAGTAATTAAATCAGCAATCATTATTTAACAGGTCTACTATGGTAAAACCCATGATACAAGAAAACAAGATAGCGCCACTTCAGTACCGCTATTTTGAGGCTCTCTCTGAAAGCCGAAAATTGAGTTTGTGACGTCACTGAGCGAGAAATTGTTGTTGTTTCCCATGCTATTCAAAAAAGTAAAAAGCCGGTTTAACATGGGAAACAACAACAACGAATCGCGATTTTGAGTTTGTGACGTTTCCTCTCTCAAGTGGCGCTATCTTGTTTTCTTGTATCATGGGTAAAACCATGATATGGAAATAGTAAAGCTTTGAGCCGCAGCAATATATGTATGTGGGATAGAAGGAGATATTTACATTTGTTTGAACTTAGTTCCAATGCTAAGATCGAAGGGTACATCTACGGACGAAGAGCTTGAGCTATTAGCTGAGGCATTAATGGCAACGGCTGCAGCTGCTGTCAATGCGTTGAAGCGTGCCTTAAACATATCACTCAGTGCTCGTTCTTGCAAGGCAGCGATCGTTGACGCAGTGGACATAGACGATGGCGATGGCGGAGTCGGTGAATTAACAGAATTATCGTCCGTAACGCCGCCGCCGCCGCCACCACTAGGAGAACAGGTGGATGTCGACGTAAGTGATGATGTTGACGGTTGCCCTTGAAATGTTGCGTATGAAACTGGCGTTGACTTCAATTGATGATTGCCAGCGGCTGCAGTTGAGCAGTTGGATGATACCGAAAAAGATGTGTAAGAATTTGGACCTGGACTTGGGAAATTGCTTCCAGCAGCGTTAGGAGCAACATTAACGATATTGCTGTGCTGCATATCGTTGTTATTATCTTTCATCGTGGACTCAATGCGGCGGGCGAAATTCGGCTTGCGCCGATTGCGAAGCTGCGTGCTGAGACTAAGCTGCGGAACATTGATCGGAGAATTCGGAGGTGGAAATGCGTATTGGGAACTTGAAGTGTTTGTAGTAGTATTTTGACAGCCATTCAAAGCTGCTGCCGCTGGTAATGATGACGATGATGTTGATGAAGTTGCTGCAGCTGCTGTGGAAGCTCTTGGGCTTAAATTTAGCGGAGTTGAACTTTTCTCCAGTGAATCCGCGCTATAAGCAATGTTGCTGTGTGTGTTGCTGGTGGGCGAAGTGTAGGCGAAAGGAGCGGGCGATGGCCGATTGAAGGCAATATCAGCTGCTAAGGCCGTGATTGCGCTCACTGTGTCCCTTGCATTCGATCCATTGGTGAGCGCTGCACACTCTAGTATGATCTCGGCTGCTGTTAGTGCGTAATCCTTTGCGTTGCTGTTGCTGGTATCCTTTGACGTGTGTATACTGTTATTATTTTGAGGATGCCAAAAACATACTGGTGAAGTAGCTGCTGAGGCTGCAGCTCTATGGGTCGGCAATGTTGGTTCGGTTTCGTCAAAGGTTGTTGTTGTTGTTGTCGAGGCCACTTTCGATACATACTCAAGGATTAAGTCTTCTGTATCGCGTAAGGACCGTATGGGACATTCCACTTTTTCGAATTTTCGTTCATTTTTTGCCAAGCCTACTCCTCCTTCTCTAGCTCCTCCTCCTCCTCCTCTCTCCTCCTCCTCCTCCTCCTCCTCCTTGTGATTCTTCTCCTCCTCCTTTGTCCCCGTCAACATCAACTTTTGTACCCAAAGCAGTACCGGACGATACCACATCGCCTTCGTAGTTGTCCTCTTCTTTAATGGATATTTCAGGGGTTTTCAAAATATCGGACTCAACTGCCAAGGCTTTTGATGCTTTCAAAATGGCGCACATATGAGGCCGACTATTCAAAAGTTGGCTTGTCGGCGATAGGCGCAACAACGTCCGCTTATAGTACATTTGGGCGGTGGTGCTTTGTTGTTGCAGTCTTTTTATTCCATAACAAAGATCCTTCAATTGCGCCTCGCTAGAGCGTCGACTTTGCAGCATACATTTCGAAATGAAATTCTGCTCCAGCGATGATGATGATGATGAATTTGAGTTCTCAAACTTTTCGATGTCGGCCAAAAGTTGGCTTTCAAGCATTTTATACTTGTAAAGATTTTTTTTCGCCGTCTCCATGCAATGGTGCTGCTCCTGCAGGACATTCGCAAACTCGCAGCTTGCTTTGATTAACAGAGCAGCCTTCTCGTTTTCCTTGACTTTCTCTTTGCTTTCACATTTTTGTTTCGTACAACTTTCGACGGGCTGCTTTCTCAAATCTTCACAATCGATGTCGGCGTCGACGTCGGCTTCGTCCTGTCCCTCGCTTCTATTTTCTTCTTGTTGCTTTGAGTTCACTTTCCAATCGGGCTCTACATCTATATTATCCGTTGCCTTCCATTCTGCTATCTGTTGTTTGTTATCCTTTTTCAAGAAGCCATCCTTTTCGGTATATGAAAAAGAACTATTATCCTGACGAGCCTCTGGGTGCTTCGGAGCGTTCCCGATCACATCGGAAGTATTGTAATTCATGACATGCAAGGACAGCTGCTCTGGCAACTGTTGTTCAGTACGGACCATATTCGAGCTGAAGAGATGGGCATACAAGATTTGCGAGGCCGCCAACAATTGCTGCTGACTGGGCGTCATTGAGCAAGGCAAGTTTTTGAAATTTGTGGGTTCACCCGAACACATAATTTCTTCTTGTAAGTTACCCTTCATCAATGACTTTGAATTATAAAGATTTAGCTCACTTGTAATTGCACTCTTTGCTTGTTGTTGCCGCTCAGAACGATTGGGATTGATATTGAAATTGCATCCAACTGCTTTCTTTGTTTCTCCGTTCACAGTTTGCAAACTTGCATTTATCGATTTATTTATTGCTGTGCCTTTTATATCGGCACACAGATCGATTGGCAGTGGAGTTAATGTATTTAAATGATCTTCACAATTGTCTCGCAGCTCTGTTGTCGTTGGTTGTTGAGTTACTTCAGTTTTTGGCACGCTCATTTCCTCCAAACAACCTGGGGAAACTAATTTGGTCTTTCGTCTGCTTTCCGTTGAGAAAATTCCACTGTAACCGGGATACCGGCGTAGTTCTCACTACCGATTTCTTGTATGATGATGCAAGTTCACCCTGATCTTTTGTACAGAATTTTTTATTACTCAGTGCTGCTAAAGGCATCGATACACCGCGCAAGAAAATATCGAATAAAAATTTCCTTTATTTTTTTACCCATACAAATTGACTTTCACCTTCTTAAAACCCAATTTTTTTTTTTTTGCCAAAGCCCGTTTTGTGGAAAAGACTTAACCAATGTCGGCAATTAAGTGTCAAAAAAAAAAAAAAGGAAGCAAGGCTACGCTACTATGGACCATAGCTGTTAATGATTACTAATCGTATTCATTACAATTTGGATTTCTTTAATTTTTTGTGATAGATACATATTATTCAGGCTCAGGGTCCAAACATTTCTGATATGAAATTTTAATTTTTTGACAACCTAAAAAAGGTTTCTTCTATTCAAAAGTTGAAATTATTGATTAAGGACGATTCTTCTCTGTTTGGCCCAGTAATCAAATGATTACGATTACAAATAACACAAGTAAACACGATTTTTGTTTCTGACTTCTGTATATCAGAATCCGACTACTTATACCTTAGTAATGAAGGAAAATAATATTTATTTTTTATAAGTTTGATTTTGTGGTCAGGAGGATTTTTGAAATTTCTAGATTTTGCTCAAAATCTCAGAAAGTACGTATAAAAGAGGAAAAATGCACCTTTACAATGATGTATCGTGTGTTTCAATTTAAGTTTTACTTCAAGATCTATAGCCATTCAAATTTGAAATATGTGGATTTTTTGAATTTTTTTTCGAAATTTGTTGAATTCATTTTGATATATTTATTCGGTAAAAATTTCAAAAATATTTTTTTTTGCTTTGAAACAATAACTGCGTATTTTATGTTTCCAAAATGTTATGGTTTGCTGAAATTGGTAGAAAATTGTAGAAGTTATAAGGAGTTTTCCGACTCTACTCAAATTCAAAATGCTTCAGGCATAAATCGTCGAACATGCATTCAAACCGCTGCCGACGTCCGATTTCGATGAAAACTTCATATATAGATTAAGTGAAAAAGTCTAAGAATTTTGGCACTTAAACTTTTTCAAAAAACTGATTTCAACTAGTCCTTTTTGGATCAGTTTGGAACTAGACCCAAACTAGACTGGACTGGAGGACTGACCACAAAATCAAACTTTAAAAAGAAAAAATTGGGTTTTCAGATATAACCTGATTTAGTGAGCCAGAAAACAACCATTAGAAACCAGAAACAAAATTAAAATTCGATTTTGTTGACTTGTGTAATCAATTGATAGTCAGGATTACTTGGGATAACTAAAAATAATCAAAAGTAATCAAGATTTATGAAGATTATTTTTTATTCTTTTGATTACACTGTGCTAATTTTGTACGATAATTTTTTCTGACTGACTTGAAACAAAACGGTTTCCCCCTATTTCGGCCACGGTGAGTCGAATTGCATCATTAGTTTTTTGAGTTACAGTTACGGTTTTATACAAATTTTTTTACTCCAGTTTTTTGCCCTTATTTATGTGTGAGTTGAAAACTCGTATGTTGGAGAGGTCTCAAAATGTACAGATCCAAGGAGTATAGAATCTAAAGGATCTTGCTGAAATTTTATTAATTTCATGGTTTAGCTCTCATGTATAAACACGTTCGCCTGAAAAGGCATTTTTGCCATTTACGAATTTTACTCACTCCCGGGTTTTCATTGATTCTATTATTCCTTCTATTCGTTGCTCCTCGCTTAAAAGAAATTTTCATGCATTGTCATGGAAAGCCAAATGCTTCATATAACAATTAGAAAGACTCGGAAGCATTTTTTTCCAAACCACCACTGTGATAAAATCTCACACATCTAGGAGATATTCACGTTTAAAGTTCAAAAAAGTATTTTTTTTTTTCAAAACAAATAAATGCATACATTTAGGATCTTATTTAAATATTTTTCTGATAACCAGGACAACCAAAAATATTTAAATTGAGACCTAAAAGTATGCACGTCAGTATTGAAGAAAAAAGAAACGCATTTAGAAGTATTTGCCTGTGGAACTTACTTAGTTCCAGCCTTTGCATGATCCGTAAAATTCCATAAAAACCTTCTGAAGGTGTGCAGAAATATGCGTGTTTTGAAGAAAAACACGGAATTCCAGCATCGGAAACATTTCAAAATATTGACATGTATATTTTTAGGGCTCAATTTAAATATTTTTGGTTGCCCTGCTGATAACAGATGCAGTTCGATTCCCGTGACCGAAATGGGGGAAACGGTTTATTTCAGGTCAATCTGATTTTTGGACTAGCACATTATTATTTTTTTTATTATTTTTCGTAGTTGATACAGTAGTACAAGTTGATTACTTGTAATCATAATTTATTACTAACACGTAAAATTTCAAATTTTTACTGCAGTTCCTGATAGTATTTGATTAATGTCAAAAATCCCTATATTTCGTTTTCAAATTTTATCCAGTCCTGAATATTGTGCATGAGCATGAAATTGCGGCAATTCTTTATTTTACTTATGGTTATATCTCGTTGGTATTTTCCTGTCTATGAAAAATCAGAAGAAAAACTGAAAATACCCTCTAAGTATGCTATAAATTTATCGATGATGCCATGGATTTGTGCATGAGCATGATATTTGCAAGGATTTTTATTTTACTTATGTATAGGGTATTTTCAGTTTTTTTCTTCTGATTTTGGGTAGAAAACTTCAAATTTATGTACGAAAACGGTATCAAAGAGTGATCGGATACATTTGATGTGCTCGAAAAGTTATCGAGTGTTATTTTGCCTTGATTTGAACCAAAAACTTAATATAAAATTACTAACGGTTTGGGAGCCAAGGGCGACAAATGATAAAATGAGGTAAAAATATTGTCTAATGTTTTGGATTTTGGCTTTTTGCACCTAATAGATGAAGTTTGTTCCAGACCATTGTTACTAAAGTCATTTTCCTATATCCTATATTAAGCTTAAACTTTCTCATAGACAGGAAAATAAAATATTAAACCATTTACGAGATATAACCAAATGTAAAATGAAATAATGCCGCAATTTCATGCTCAGGGACAATATTCAGGGTCGAATAAAATTCGAAAACGATATAATCTAGCAAAACCAAATATGTATAGGTATTAACTATATTGATCAAGTACCATCAGCAAGTTGAAGTAAAAAATTTTGGCCACATTTGATGACCTCGAAAATGTACACAGTTGTAATCTTAGAAACTTTTGCTCACATCCATTAATAATCAAGTTGTCGAATTTTCAAATGCTTTTCTAAATCCTATATTAAGCTAAACTTTATAGACAGGAAATAAATATTAACCAGATTACGAGATTAAAATGTAACAAAATTGCCACAATTTCAAATCGCTTTTATCGATAAAATTCAAAACGATAAATCTACAAAACCGAATATGATATAGGTATTAACTACATTGATAAGTTTAGCTAAGTTGAAAAAATATTGGCCACATTGATGACCTTCGAAAATGTATGCACAGTGTAATCAAAATTCTCACCTACATTATAATCGGGCTCGGATTTTAATGCTTATAAATTTTAAAGCATCTTATGGGCAAAAATATGTTTCGTACCAGCCCTTTCGCGAATATTAAGCAAATCGAATAAATCGTTTTAAATTTAAAAAAATGTAAATCGAATTAAAAATCGATTTAATCGATTTAGTGAAGTTAACAAATTGTGAATATAAGTATGCTTTAAAATTATAAAAGTCAAGAAAATCCACCCTAATTAAATCCGGGATCCCGGATATATCGTAATCGCAATTTGGAGATCCTAGTGGTGACGTCCTGAGAGCAAATGAGGATAGCTTGGCAAAAAAAAAAGGCCTACACACTACAAATACAAGGTTGCAGACAACGGGGGGCGTCCGAAACACAGTTGGATGAACACAATAAAACGGGGCCCTCGAGGCTGTAGGACTCACCTCAGATGATGCAACCAATAGTTAGTAGAAAATGGAGAAATTGGTCGCGTTTAGCGGACCCTGGGATGGGCCAGTGTACTTAAAAACGCCAGAAGAAGAAGAAAAGATGAGAAATTCTTCTCAAACCCTACCATATTTGGGTTTCTTAACAGCTCTTCACTAGATAAATCTCTCAGCACACGAAATTAAATGCAGTTCTATGAAAATATGAAAATTTTTTTTTTGAAAATCATTAACGGTGGAGGGGAATGAATGGAATGACTTTTCCACATATTGCCTAGAGTGAGTCCAAGTCCATGATAGGAAATGAACGCAAATTATGAATGCAATGAATTGGAATACCGCTTACAAAGTATAGAGTCTGTATAAAATTGGCCACTGTTTTTTTTTTTTCGCCACTGAAAGAGCAAGAGATGCTCAAAAGCGCAGAGGGACATTTTACAGCGCATGTGCAGTAAAAAAAAGTGTTAAACAACACATCGAATGCGATATGATGAAGTACATAAATCAATCCATGCCACCGAAGTCAAAATATGGGAAATTGTCACGCACTTCGGCTCTCGCGCTCTCGCTCGGGGTCTGGCTCTCACGAAACACACGACGACATGAAATTGCGAAGAATCTGTAGCTCTTAGTTTTATTTTATTACCCTGTTGCTTTTGTGATGTGATTTTTCGCATCAATAAATCACGGGCCTAATTATTTCGATCCCTTTCAATCAACACTGCTTGGATTGGAAAATGATTTCCACAGTCAAATTAGAAGCGATGCTTATTTTCCTAGCAAGAAGCTGGACGTGGTAAAATACACTTTGTACAAATTTACATACATAAGCGAAGGCACAGAATTAAAAAAAAAATTCCTTCGCTTTGTTACTCCGTTATTTGTGTTGTCCTATTTGGCTACTACTCTATACGAAAATGTTCTTTATTCTCATCTCACTACTTTGATGGTGATCCTTGAGCACTTTATGCACAGACGTGAACTATATAAGTATGTATTTCGATGTGTATTTGTTTGTGTGTGTGTGTGTGAGTGCTGATATAATGAGCGTAAGTCATTGCTTCAAATCAAAATTGAAAAATAAATGCATCAGAGTAAGGAAATGGAATGGATATAAAAGCAATCGTTAGCCATGTATGTCATGTCAATGTATGTGTATACCGATAAGAAAAGCAACACACAAATGTCCTGCCTCACTAATACAATACAATGCTCAACGAATTGGCGAATTCTCCCCCGTCTAAGAAAAACTGTCAACTTTTTGTTGATGGGTAAAATGAGAAGAGATGAAATGTAAGTTAGGTATCCATCTTGGGTTTAGTATGTATCTCATAGTCACAAGAGTAGCTGAATGTGTAGCTAAATCCGATGGTGAAGCGCTTTAAAGCTGGTGAGCTAGTGAGCTGGTGAGCTGATGAGCTCGTGAGCCTGTAAGAGTGGGACTTTTCAAATTTTTTGAGAGAAACCGAGCCGAGCATTGGAACGCAACCAAATGGAGCAACAAGACAAATAAGCCACTTTGCATATTAACGCGCACACAAACACTGGCACAGTAACAGTGTAACAGCAAAGGCAACAGAAGCATAAACCCCCACGATTCTCCCCTCTCATCGTGCAGTACAAACAAACGCCTATTGCATGGGTTTATCTCCAGTTATAATTGTAATGACGCGCGCTGTGTGCACTACAAATACTCGTACAATTGGAATTTTAATGTAGATAAATTTTCAAAGGCTCATGTATATGTCCTAATAGATGCACGAATGCTGTAATTGTATATACATTTGAAATTTTCTTCATTTTTCTTCAATTTATTCACTTTCACTCAATTTATTTATTTTTTTTTTCTATTTGCACTTTTCTTCTTGATAAATTTTTGATTTAAAATGTCGTTATTGAATTAAGAGCTTCATTCGGATTTTATTATTTATGTATTTTTTTTTTAATTAAGGACCGTTAATTCAGGCGTACAAAATGTCAATCACGGTCTACGTTTAAGCTTTTAATGTCTGAAGCGGCTTGAGCGATTCGAAGGAATATTACAACACTCTATCTGGAAGTTCCATTATTTATCCATTTATTTAGGAATTTCGTTATTTTGCGCGTGTTTTCCGATAACACAGAGATTATTTTCTACGCGAAGGAAAATTTCGAAACACGACAAGCGAAACGATGTCTCTCCATAGATTAACTTCACAATAACTAGATGAAAAAATACTAACACAGCAGCGCGACGGACGACGACGGACGGACGACGACGACGATGACGACTACGACAATGACGTTACCGCTCGTGCTTTTCATTTTCCGAGTTTCCATACACCCGTTTACCCATACTTATACCCATACCACCACTGTACTTGATGTTGTCCTCATATTTAAAACAGTCAACATAATATTGCAGCACATCATAATCCCGAAAAGCAGAGAAATTGAATGACAACGGCAGCAGCAATGACAGCTACTACAGCAACAATGGTTATAGCAGTAGCAGCAGCAGCAGCACAAGCAACAATAATAATAACAACAAAAACAACAACAGGATGCCAGGTGTATAGCGTTTAAAATGTTGGGCAACAAATTTCATTTTCAGGCTGATAAAAAATCCTCCGCCTGCGAGAGCAACAAGGAGCATATCTCTCAAGCACTCTCACAAATCTCTATTGCGGCTCATTTCAACTCCGCATTCAGCAATTTCTTAGTTCTCACGAACTGGTAAGTCCTTTTTTCCCACAATCTATTTCATATCCTTCTCTGGCTCTATATATATATATATATATATATATCTCGCTTTTCGTCTCTCTCTCTCTCTCTCTCTCTCTCTCTCTCTCTCTCTCTCTCTCTCTCGTTCGCTCTTTATCTGATACAGAACCAAAAAGCTTTCAAAGGCAAAATGAGCGAGCTCCAAAAGTTTACCACAAGTAAAATGTTCGGTATTTTTAAAAATCGCAACTCAAAGGAAAAAGGAAATACGTTTTTCACGCATTCGAAAACAAATTGAATAGTGTTAACCTTCAATTTGAACTCGAACTAACTGTTAAATTTCCAATTTTCAAACCTACATTAGGAGTCGATGTTCCAAGTTTCGAACCCTGTGTTCAAAGTTTCGAACCTGCTCTGATGCGAACAAAATCCAACATTGCGAGAGCCCAATGCGAGAGTGCGCGACGTCACGGAAATGTTTTGCGTGGCGCTTTTCAATCTCCAATAAGAGTTTTATATTTGCTATATTTGAACCAAGTTCCAATCAAACGAGCATTCATTTAGTTTAAATTTTAATTCAAAATTTTCAAAAATTTTCAAAAAATTTTCAAAATGAACCAAAGCTCGCGAAATATTTTAAAAGCTCTTTTTCACGGAACAGTGAACAGTTTTTGTTTTATTAGTTTAAACGAGTACCCAATAGCGAGTACTCAAAAATTAGCTACATCATTAACATGTCAAAATGCCTGGCAACGAAAAATATTAAAATTTTCAAAATTTTCTCGCTACGAGGTCTCGCAGTGCGATACATTGGAGCTTGAACCATATGAATGAATGTACACACAGAAAACTGGTTAAATCAAAAGGAAAAACATACAAAACGGCTTCAACAAGGAATATTTTTAGTTTAAAAATGTTTCTTGTTGAAAAAAATAAAGATTTTCTTTTTGAATCAACCATATTTCAGGTTGAATTGAAATTATAATTTTCAAAAATGGATTTAAACTTAAATTGTTGAACTAACCAATTGAAATGACAAGATAATTTTTAAAATAAAAACTAAAATATTTCTAAAATACCTATAGAAGAAGAAAGGTCAAAGCAAATTTATTTAACGTACAAAGCAACTGGCCACAAGCCCTTTGGTGAACGTAACCCCAAAATCAGCCATCGGATGGACTTCATCCGATTTTGTCACTCCGTTGTCGTGACTGCTTTCGCAATGCTTAAAAAATTCTAAGATTAATACATATCTTATGTCCTATTTTATAAAACAAGTGAGAAATATACCGAACGAAAAAAAATGTAATTAAACATATTTATTTTTAAATCAACCAAAAACGTTGTTGACTCAACCATTTTTCTTTTGAAATTTTCGTTCTGCTCGAAAATCAAAAGGACTGTGAATAACAATGCGCCGTTAAAAAAAAAAAAATCATGGTAAAGTTCGCTCAGTGTATTGAAATTTGTGTGCGTCTCGTCTCGCGCTCTCGCATCGGGCTCTCGCAATGTTGGATTTTGGGCTTCATTCTTATTATAATTTTAGCATGTTTATAGATATAAATAGACTTTGGAACAGTGTTAACTAGTATTATGAGTTTTATTAATTTTTTTGGTGAATTTTAAATAGCATTTATGGTCTCTCTCTCTCTCTCTCTCTCTCTCTCTCTCTCTCTCTCTCTCTCTCTCTCTCTCTCTCTCTCTCTCTCTCTCTCTCTCTCTCTCTCTCTCTCTCTCTCTCTCTCTCTCTCTCTCTCTCTGCCGATAGTCGTTTTTCCATAAAAATTTTCACATAAGTCGTTTTTCCCGGGAAATGTGGATTTAAGTAGATTTTCAATGTACTGTCAGGAAAACAGGATTTTGTGATTTTCTATAGCTGTTTATTTTTAAATGAAAATGGACTACTTTAACGATTAACGGCCTAAGTGATTACTGTATCTCGGAAGAAAAGATTTAAAGATCCTTACCGAACACTTCACAGGGCACTGCAAATTGAGATATCATCTATCGAACGAATCGAAATGCCGGTTCTGTGAAATGGATGAAGAAACGCCAGAACACATTCTCTGTGACTGTCCATCTCTGGCCAGCCGCAGAATCCTCAACTTTGGGGAGGCGCTTGTTGCCCCCTACAAATTTTGGTCTATCTTAAAACCGTCCACAGTGCTCAAATATATAAAGAGCGTAAGGATAAATAATTAAGACAACCCTGGGGGTAGCACAATAGATTCATTATGGGTCGCGGTGCGCACAGAGCCCCCATCTAATAATAATAATAATAATAACGGCCTAAGTGCCAGCCACTTGAACCTACCTACCAACATAGTCTTATTTGATATTTTCATTGAAAAAAAAAAATGATTTGAAAAGAAACAAAATTTCTATTCGGAAACAATTCGCTAACGATTCGAGAACGAAGAAATTCTCGATTCTCTAACGATAAGTGACTCTATAACGATATCGAATTCGTCTTATGTGCTTATTGCGTTACTTAATTTTTGTAACAGAAATGCAAAGCAATAAGCAATTTCTGACACAGGACTGTGCGTGTGCCTTTCAATTTTATTCAGAGCTATAGGCAGAACACCTAGATGCATTACGAGTTTTCGCGGTAAAAACACGTTTAAGGGAAAACCCCTTTTTAATTGTTAGGTGTCCATGGCCCATGGCTAAGTAGAACAGAAAACAGAAAAAAAAATAATATTTTTTTATTTAAAAAAATTGCTGATTTAAAAAAAATATCGTTTCGTTTGCGGAAACATGTTTTCAAATTTGATTAGATTGCTAAAATATTTTAAATTTTTTATACCCATTATATGATATGCCAGGCTCGTCAAGGGTACGATTCCTACAAACAATACAAACTAATATATATAATATATAGTTTTCTGCTCATTTTCAGACTCGTCTTCGCGTATTGTTTTTCGAATTTAAACAGTCATCAGCTTTCGATATTTATATCGATACATATCTATAAGTTAAAACGATAACGATATGAAATATGTCTTGAATACATACGAAATAGGTGTAGAGATCTGGTCCAGACACGAACTTTTTGGTATAGAGATCTAGTTCAGACGCAAACTTTTGGTATAGAGATCTAGTCCAGACGCAAACTTTTGGTATAGAGATCTAGTTGAGACACACCTGAAATTTTGACTTAGCTCCGAAATGATTTCCATACATTTTTGGGAAATCATAAAAGGAGTTGCCCTAGGGCTTTGAAATTTGGCATGGACGTTCCTTTGTGTATTGCTATGAAATTCCAAAAATTATTTTCGAAATCACGCAGAATAACGGCTATCAAGGACACCCACCAAAAGAGGAGAGGAAAAAAGCTAACTTTGAAAATTAGCTAAATTTAGGGAAACAAACTTTTAAATACGGGTTAGCTCGAAATTGTGTGCAGGACGAAGAAGTAATTTGAAAAATGCGCGAATAAGAAATTCATTCATTAAATACGCATGCCCATTTCGCCTGAAACTTGGCAGCGTATCTAAATGAAGGAAATAATTGGGAATGTGCGCGATAATGGAATTCATTTATAAATTACACCTGACCGTTTGAATTTGTCGAAAGGGTCTGACGGGTTGTGCCACCCTGAAAGGAATTTTTAAATTTTGTTGATTTTTCGATAGGTTTCATCTAAAAATACTGTGGAGACCACTTTTTAGATTTTAATTTTGAATAGTCCTTGAGATATCCTTGAAAGTCCTTTTTTATTAAGGCTTTTTTCAAAATTTTATATCTCAACAACCAATTAAGATAGAGAGACGATCTAAACAGATTCTGTTAGACAATAAAACAAGGAAGCTAAAAAAATTTTGTTTTAATTTTACACTGAGAAATTTTTTTTCACAAAACTAAAAAGAAAAGTTTAAGTATTTATTTCAGTGTATTCCAATTTTGACGCAACTTTTATATTTTTTTGAAAAATAGCTCCTAGTATTTACTTTAATTTAAAAGAAACAAGTATTCCAATCGGATGGCGGAACAGTATCATATTTACAAAAATGCAAGGGTACATTAATACTCTCAGTGTTGATCCCATACAAAAGGCATCACTCATACGACATGTATGCGGATTATCGAATATATAATTAACGTCCTACATGTCGTATGAGTGATGCCTTTTGTATGGGATCAACACTGAGAGTATTAATGTACCCTTGCATTTTTGTAAATATGACACTGTTCCGCCATCCGATTGGAATACTTGTTTGTTTTAAATTAAAGTAAATACTAGGAGCTATTTTTCAAAAAAATATAAAAGTTGCGTCAAAATTGGAATACACTGAAATAAATACTTAAACTTTTCTTTTTAGTTTGTGAAAAAAAATTTCTCAGTGTAAAATTAAAACAAAATTTTTTTAGCTTCCTTGTTTTATTGTCTAACAGAATCTGTTTAGATCGTCTCTCTATCTTAATTGGTTGTTGAGATATAAAATTTTGAAAAAAGCCTTAATAAAAAAGGACTTTCAAGGATATCTCAAGGACTATTCAAAATTAAAATCTAAAAAGTGGTCTCCACAGTATTTTTAGATGAAACCTATCGAAAAATCAACAAAATTTAAAAATTCCTTTCAGGGTGGCACATGCCTTTGCTCAACCGGGAAGACCCTTTGGTAACGTAGATAAATAGAAACAGAAAATATTCGCTTTTCTACTTACTCCCGTAAGAATTGAATGGCTATGGCTATTTTTAGACAACTCTTCAATTTTCAAATATTCGTACAGGGAAAAGCCAAAAACTTGAATGCCCGAAGTTCTTAGAAATTAGCGCATAATAAATGCAAGGATACATTCTTAATGGGGTTCTACTGTATACTTTGCTATTACTGATTTGTGATATTGGAGCGTCTCAATAAAATTAACGGAATTATGAAAATTTTGGTTGAAGTGAAATTTCAAAGCTGATGAATTTCAATATACATACTTACATTATTTTCACACCCCAAGAAATAATTCGTTTAGCTGCAGTTTCTTTTAAACGAAATGTGTTGGGATATCAAAAAAACATTTTTAACAAATTCATTGAGCACAGTTTTAGGCAACTAGAGAAACAGTAAACGTGAATGTAAACGATTCATTAAAAAATTTGACCTAAAACAGAATGACTCCAATGAAAAACAATTTTTAAGTATCGAAAATCACAAAAAAAAACTGGATTCTTTGTTATTAATAAAACTTTAGAAATTTCCAAATGTAAGAAA
>CM035806.1:97942679-98195179 GCA_020466095.1 Chlorops oryzae
AAAGGATGTTTTCGAGTTCTCAGATGGTATGATAAGATATGATACGATAAGATATGACATGAACGATTAAAATGCCGCTTTATATCCAAGAGAAATTCGTGTGAAACACATGTTTACAACGACAGACATATATAAAATATGGCTTTCGATGTCGGGAAAAGTATATCGATGTACAATATATCTCCGAGCAAAAATATCAGTATAAAGTTTCGATATATCGTTTTAAAAATATCTATGTTTTGATATATCGATATTTTTTGGCCATCCCTATGGCTAACGAAATTGGCGTGTGCACAAAAACTGTCGAAAGGGCCTTAAATCGATGCACCCAGCTTTATCAAAAACAGCAGGACCAGGTTGAAAATGTGGTCCAGCGAACCAAGCCCAGAACGTTAAGCGGCTGTTAACTCAGTATCCAGGCACTTTGGTTCGTGATATGGCAGCAAAAGCGGGCACATCGAAGTCTACTGTTCAACGGTTCAAAAAATTGAACAACCTCAGGAGCCATAAAGTGCTAAAAGTACCTGATAGTTTAGAAGACGAAGACTTTGAAGAATAGAGAAGGCAAGAAATTTGTGTCCCTATTACTGCATGATCATGGAAAATGAACCGTGCTGCAAAGCGGATTTCAAGAAGTTACCTGAACACGGATATTATACTGCGGTTAAAACTCCTCTAAATTTACCACAGAAAAGCATACCAAATTTCCAAAGAAATACCTGTTTTGGCAGGCCGTTTTCAAACGTGCCCTTCGAAGTAAGGAATTTGTAACAGATCGCACCATCAACACCAAAATTTACATCAGAGAATGTTTGGAGCGGCGATTGCTGCCTTTTATACGTCAGCACCAAGGTTCATTAATATTTCGGCCGTACCTAGCAACATCTCACTACGCCCATAGAGTTTATTATTATTATTATTATTATTATAAGATGGGGGGCTCTGTGCGCACCGCGACTCATAATGAATCTATTGTGCTACCCCCAGGGTTGTCTTAATTATCTATCCTTAGGCTCTTTATATATTTGAGCACTGTGGACGGTTTTAAGACAGACCAAAATTTGTAGGGGGCGACAAGCGCCTCCCCAAAGTTGAGGATTCTGCGGCTGGCAAGAGATGGACAGTCACAGAGAATGTGTTCTGGCGTTTCTTCATCCATTTCACAGAACCGGCATTTCGATTCGTTCGATAGGCCTATCTTTTTGAGATGACATCTCAATTTGCAGTGCCCTGTGAAGTGTTCGGTAATGATCTTTAAATCTTTCCTTCCGAGATACAGTAATCTCTTGGAGATTAGTTTGTTGGGAGTGATGAATCTTTTGGCCTGTCTTTGACCTTTTGATTTCATCCAGGAAGTATGAAAACACTTTTCCTCCCAATTTCTGAGTAATTCTGCACAGTGTGACTTCTGAAGTGTACAGAAAGGTTCAGGCCCGATGAGGCGTCTTTGAGCTCCCCGTTTGGCGATACAATCTGCCCTTTCGTTCCCTTCGTATCCCTCATGACCTGGGACCCACCAAAGTGTTACTTTGTTGTGGTTCCCGAGGTCATTGAGGAGATTGAGGCAATTCTCTACTAGTCCAGATGAGATGTTAACAGCCCTTAAGGCTAGAAGAGCAGACAGTATATGGATACTGCTCCCCTTTGTCTTCCTCTTCAGACATTCGCGGACGCAGATTTCAATCGCATATAATTCTGCCTGAAATATGGTTGGGTATAGACCCATTGGTACGGCTTTCTGGAATCTAGGTCCCAAGATGCCTGCACCTGTACTTCCATTTTCAAGTTTGGATCCATCTGTGTACCAGATTTGTGATCCTTTTTTCTCTATGTGAAATAAGACGTTTTTGAATTCACTTCGTTCAGGAATTATTACCTTGTACTTGCGGTCAAAAAGCAAAATACGTTGTATTCGGTCTGGCATCTTCATTATTGGGTCCTCAGATACATTAAACAATATCGAGAGGTGCCCTTGAAGATCCCCACTTTTGAGATTTGGCACTTTGTGCAATCTTAAAGCGCTTGCACATGCCTCTCTCTGGATTTGGATAGTGAGAGGGGGGATGCCGGTGATGACACCCAGCGCATCTGTGGGGCAAGTTTTCATTGCCCCTGTGATGCTCCCACACACTAGTCTGTGTAGCTTGCCCAGTTTGGTTTCCGTGGTCCTTTGTCTGACCTTTGGCCACCATAAGTAATTATCGGTCTAACAAGAGTTTATTTAAGTTTAATATAAATACGTTCGTGAAACTGGGGGGTTAGAGTAATGCCGCTTTCAGACTATTGCATTTAACTGATTTTAGCTTCTGTGATTTTAGCATAAAATTAAATTAAAATCTTTTAATTTGCCCCCGGGACAAATCAAACAACTTTTTCGGCAGTATACTAGAGCTGGCAAGCTATCGATGGTGATAGTCCCAACCATAGATATATCGTCGATACTATCGAAGTTACAACTGGCCAAAATTTCATCTTTTCATAGACTAGCAATCTTGAAAAGTTCCAGGGAAAAAAATGGTTTTAAAAAAAATTATAAAATTGTCCAAGAATATGTTTGAGAAATTAAAAAGTTTTTAATGTACAGGTATACAGAATTTATTTATAAAAAGTTATTACCCAGCAAACATTCTGAGTCCAAAATAGCTCATATAAGAATCCTTATGGGAGGCGGAGCCCTCATAATGAACACTTTTAAGAGTCTTAAAGAGCGTGTTTCTCTTCTTCCGAAGGTCATCTTATATGTGTTCGAAGTCATATAACGAAGGAGAACATTTTGGAGTCATATATGACTCTTTCTGCTCTCATATCTGACTCTTATTTCCTTCTAAGGGGCTCTCTCCAGATCTGTCAGAAATGAAAAACTTCATATATAAAAACGCTTCAGAAATGAATCAGAAATTTTCTGAGCGTTTTATTATATGAAGTTTTTCATTTCTAACAGAACTGAAGAGAGCCCCTTAATATGAGCCATATATGACTCCTATCGCACTCATATCTGACTCTTTTTTCCGCTCAAATGAGAGGCATATATGACTCTTTCCGCATTCATATCTGAAACATATATGACTCCTATCGCACTCATATCTGACTCTATTTCGGATTCATTTCGGACTCATATTTTGGAGCACTCAAAAAATGTTTGGTGGGTAATTTGAAGTTCTTTTTTTGAAAATAGAAAAAAGGGGAATTCCGGGGCCGCATAAAAAAAATTATTTAAATATTGGCATCATTGCATAGCAGCCAACCGATATACGCTATTTACACGTTAAGACATTTCGATAATGAAACAAATGTTCGTTGGCAAGAGAGGCAGGGGAAAGAGAGAAAACCGCTACCATACCACATCCCCGTGCGTCCCTAGCCCACAAAAAGTGTGTTTCATTATCGAAATGTCTTAACGTGTAAATGGCCTCTTAGTCTTGACTATCAATCGATAGTGAAAAATTTTCAAAACCATCGATACTATCGATAGTTTGCCAGCTCTACAGTATACTGTATTCTATAAAATACCTACCTCAGTTGATATATTTTACGGTAATTACTTGCTTTATGAATTGAATTGATGAATTTGGGCATTGAAAAAATAGTTTACCTACATATGTACATATGTATGTATGTATTTAGGTTGCTACCCACATGAATCACAGGCTTTATAAATTTATATTAATTTTTATATTACAATTAAGACGATGATCTTTTTGTAATGGGCTACCGTAATGATTTCTGTTCTTTAAGATACATTTGCTTATCTTTAGGCGTGTTGTTGTTGTTGTTTTGTTTGTGAATATTGTTTATTTACATGCGCAATGCACGCTTCTGACTATCGTCCATGTTGTTGTTTCAAATATATAAATTCATACATACATACATGTATACATACATCCATACAAACATTCGAACGTATGTATGCTTATAGAAATTCTAGCCAGTTTTGATACTTGTAGCGAAATATGCTTTTGATCTCGCCGCCGGTTGCACACACTTACATACACCTACATGTGTTTTATAGTTAAACTTTTATACGTTTATTTTACATTCATAGCCTCGCATTCAGTTTCGCTCATACATTGTATGTACGTATTTACGTACGTACGTATTTACAAACGAATGATGAAAAGCGCCGCCAGCCGAGCAGTTGTTATTGTCACTGCCGCACGCTGTCGCCCGTCGTCAACTACGAGTACTCAAAGCTTGGTGCTGCTGTTGGTACACGCTTGCGCCCACTCACACCCCACACACACACCCCCTTCGGGTTCGTAGAAGAACACAAACACATACACACACTATCATATCCATACACAAACGCATACATACCGATTGAATTTCGTACATTTGAAGTAAATGCCTGCAAAAGCGCAAAACTCGCTCCATCGTTGGGAGCCCCTATAATCTTTATGCGTTTGCACGACCAACGATGACAACGAGGCGCATTTACGAATGCTTGAGCCGATCTCTACACTCTCGCCAATGCACATACATATTTAGCGGTTTCTATTTTCTTTCTTCCTTGCATATTTACATATCTACATATTGCTGTAAATTCACCTCGATGATCTCTCTTTACCAAAAAGTAAAAGTCCATTGGAAAATGAGCCAATTCTAACTGCCTCACTGTTGCTAGTTTTTTTTTTTTTTTTTTTTTTTTGAGGATATACTGTGCCGGATTTACCATATAGGCAACAATGGTAGCTGCCTAGGGCGGCAAATTCTGATCGTCAAATGCATTAATGACAGAAAAGGCGAAATTTAGGCTGCTGTCTTAGGCGACAAAATCGCAACTGCCTAGGGCGGAAAATTGTCTTAATCCGGGGGAAATGATGTCCCCTGAATGTCTCAAAACAATTCCGAATTTCCCTTATTTTAATTGTGAAATATTTAAAAAATCAAAACTTGGCCATCTTAAAATGTTCCGTAAGACTTTTCTCCCCTGATTCTCCCTATAAAGACCAGAAATTTTCCATTTTTTAGAGGAGATTCCCCAAAACTGACATTTGGACTGCCTTGAGATCTGTTGTTGCTCTTGTTGAAGCAACGGAAAACTGTCCGTACGTATCTTGACGACAATTGGTATGCCTAATCACAGGGGTAAGAGCAGGTTTAAGAATGGACCCGATCGGACAATTTTTAGGGGTACCTCCAGTACTAGGGTCTGTTACGAAAATCACAAAAATTGCTCTAAAATCTAAGTTTTTCAAGATATTTTAATGAAATTTTATATTTGAACATTGTTAAAGGCAAGTAATATGATTTACAGAAATTGTAAAAGTGGGCGTGGCAGAAGGGCGTTTTTCTAAAATTGTCTCGTTGCACTATGCTTCCTTTTTCAGCCATAAACATCCTCCCGAAAATTTCCTAGATCGGTCCATTATTAAGGGTACCTCCAGTACTAGGGTCTGTCACAAAAAACCCTTAGCTAGAGTAGGGCGCGGGAAAGCTAATTGGTTCCCATCCCGCCCATCCCGAAACAGAATTTTTTTGAAGCGTTCTTAAAATTTTCCAGCAAGTCCCGAATCCCTCCCGGAAAATTTTATTATATATGGGATTTATCGCGACGAAGCAAAAATTATCAAGAGTAGTGGCAGATACATATTTCGGGACCCGTGGGAATTTCGGGACCCGTGGGAATTTCGGGACCCGTGAGAATTTTGGGCCCCGCGGGAATTTTGGAGGACGCAGGAATTTCGGGATCACGCTAAAATCCCGCCCATCACGCACTTTTTTAAATTCTTCCCATCCCGAATGGTTTCAAATTTTTCCCTTCTCGCCCGCAGGAATCCCGTCCCGCGCTCACCTCTACACTAAACTGCCACAAAATCGGACTTTTTCGAAATATTTCAATGAAACTTAGAATTCGAGCGTATATTTAAGCCTCCGGTTAGAATTAAAAAAAAAAATTGGAAAAGTGGGCGTGGCAAAGGGACGGTTTTCATAAAAAAAATTAACAAAAGTCGGTATATGGTGCCCCTAATGGCCTTAAAAACCTCTGGAATATTCTTTCTTAGTGGTCCTGTTTTTTGGGCGTGGTTTAAACATTAGGCCTATTCACGAGACCTCGGTATCATTGCAAAAGTGTAAAAGTGTAAAAATTTTGTTAGGCTCCCAACAACAACTTGTGCACTTTTGCCACGATACCGAGGTCTCGTGAATAGGCCTATTATTTAAAGATATGTGTGTCTGCGTCGGGTATTTTATTGTTAGGCTCGCCTGACTATAACACCCTTACATTTTTGATTTCGGATGATCCAGCACCGAGTTATGAAGGACACCGCAATTCGACTTTTTTCCGACGCGCTTCAGAAGATTTGCTGGCGTTGTCGTATTTTTCGATATTTCTTCAAAAACTCATAAATATGTATGTACCTTCCTGCTTCCTCCCATAATGGAGAGAACGAATCATGCTATAAAAATGCGAATTCAATAAAACAAAAACAAAAAATAGCTGAGAATATTTGTGAAACCCATGTTCGATGATGACAATAGTTCTTTTTTTTTTTTTTATTTGTTTTTCCGAAACTCCTTGTCATTCTGAATTAAGAGGGAGTGTGCTGCAAATGCGTACCAAAAATTATTGTTCTTGATTAAATGCAAGCACACACAACTCGTACATAGACCTAATGTCAAAAACGCATGCTTTTAAAAAATTTCTATTAAAAAAAAAAAGACAAAGGCTTTTGTACAACAGGATGCCAGTTTCTTCGATTTTCACTTTTGCCAGCGCCATTGCTGTAAATGAAGGCTCTTCAAGGAATGAATTTGAAAACCCAACTACTTCACCATTAAAGGCTACGCTTTACGATGAGGGTTGAACACGGCCACAATTCACAGCGACTTGGCAACGGTGGGCTGGTGGGCTGGTGGGCTGATGCGCGGGTGGGTGGAATAGCAGCAGCAATGGCAGCCGTCTTCATCTGAGACTACGTGGTTGGGCAAAGCGAGCGTTCGTTGATTAAAGAGATGCCAAAATCGAATCGAGCTTATTTCTGGCTGTGCAACTGTGTGTGTGTGTGTGTGTGTGTGTGGCAACGGTATTTTTCGGACAACCTGCTACACTGATGAAAATTTAATGCATACAACAGTCGGGATATAACGAATCCCTGAAATAATGAACAGCTCGAAATAGTGAACGATTTTTTTTTACACGGACGGTTCTAAATAATCAGGCCTATGAAGAGGGGGCTAGAAATGGGGATTTTTCCCCCGGGCCCGGGCTTTCGGAAGGAGCCCACAATTGGCATGGGACTTATTTTTATTTGGATGCACATTTTTGTGAGGGGGCCCGTGAAAAACTATCCCCCGGGCCACAAATTTCTCTCTACGGGCCTGAAACTAATGAACAAAACATTCAATCTCGCTAATACGAACAATCTGGATACAATGAACACGACGTGCAAAAATTAATTCACTATATCCAGATTCGACTGTACTTAAGGGGGTCTTCTCATTGAGCAACTTTTTTTTTCGACTTTTTTTTTGCATTTATTTATAGCTTGGGTAGTTGTGAATATGCCCCTAAAAGGATTTTTTGAAATTCGAAGTAGTTTAGAGGATATAGCCTTCTTTGTCGAGCAAGATCTGCGCTAAAACGAGTAATTTTTGCGTTGCTTCAAACTTTAAACGCGTTTATCTCGAAACCACGTTTTTCGAACTGGCGGCCATGATATCTCCAGTTCAACTGAACCGATTTTCATGAAACAAAGTGGAATCGACGCAGAATTGTCACCATTCTCGGGTGAACCTCTACCATAATTTTAAAAAATTTTTTACTATTTGTTTTTACACTAAACTACAAAAAAAAACCCGAAATTGAAGTTTTTTTTTGGATGGCCGCCATTTTGTCAAAAAAAATCACAAAATTAAGCTTGAGGTTCACCCGAGAATTACATCTATACTGATTATAACCCCGTTTTTTTTCCATTTCGGACGCTCCGGAGACCCGGAATCGTGGCCGCCGTGACGGCACCTTTTTTTTTCACCACCAACTTTGAAGTCTCATTACTTTTTGAACAGCCCACGTATCGAGGCAAAAAATTTTTTTTTATTTACTTTGATCCTTTTGTAATACAATAAATAAAAAAAGTTTTCAATTATTCTTTGCGTTTTCAAATAAGAATTTTTTTAAAAAGGGTCCAAAAAACGGGTTTTCAATGAGAAGACCCCCTTAATTTTCACTCAAATCACATAGAATAACTTGATGGCAACGAAAATAAATATAAAAATTATTTAACCAATTTTATTTTACTAAAAATGGTGAAGCTAAAGGTTCACTGAAAGACCCGTCCTTTTTTTATATGTACCCAGGAAGTTATTTTTAAGAGCCTAGGTTAGCCGACCCTGGTTGCGCGCCTTTAAATATCATCGGGATTTATCACTCAACAAGGGTTGCCGGACTATTTTTACTCCAAAAAAAATGGAAAAATGTATAATGTGGCAAAATACGAAATTGTGAAATATTTTCCGACACAACACTAAAAAAAAAAAACTTGTGACCCTAAATTCAAAAGTATTATAGAGACGGAGTTCAATTAATGAATAATAATTGAAAATATACATTTGCCTGAAATATTGGAGTTCCAGCGATATATGGTACATTTGGCAAAACTATTTACATTCGAAACGTTGCTTGGGGATTCCCTGATGGCCGTCAGTGGAGCAATATTCCTAGTGCACTAAACTCTAGGAACTTAGTCCTGTATTTCGATTGTTTGATTGAATTCGTATGAGAACAGTGAGTCTATTGTCATGCTGAAGCCAAATACCTACTCTTGTCAGTTTAGAGGAATCTCTCCTTAAAGAGGGACATTTCTGGTCTTAAGCGGAGAGTAATGGGAGAAAAGTCTTAAGTATAGAAAATTTGAGTTTTATCAGCATTTTAGTTAAAATTGTTTCTATGAATAAGTATCCCAGCGGAAAACTATCTCCTGCATGCCAAAGTCATCAGTGATGTTATCGATGACATATTGGTGACAGTATCATGCATGACACCTTGGTTACATGTCATCGTGGAGGGGTCCTGTTCATGTGCTTGAATCTTATTGGCTACTGAAATATAAATAAGGTCTAAGCGTCAGTTGAGCGTTAGCATGAACTGACATAGAAAATGAGTGCTCGACTCAGAATCCGAAAATCGCGGGGGTTCGATCCTTAGCTGAGGCGAACAAAATTTGTTAAAAATAGATTTTTAAAAATTTACGATAAATTCAAAGAGAAGACAATGAAGAGAAATTTAAACTAACTGTCCACTTCAATCAAAATTTTCGTTTCCATAGCAACATATGTACGTATAAACAAGTAAGGGTGTTATAGTCAGGCGAGCCTGAAAATAGAATACCCGACACAGACACACATCTTCAAATAATTTTTAATATCAAGAGGTGTTTAAGGCCATTACGGGCCCCATTACGGGCCCCATATACATGGCTAACTCGGATCTCCTGGTGACGCTGATCATTTCTATATATATTTTGTATGGTCTATCTCGACTGGTTCTGGGTGTTACACACAACCACACAAACGCAATATACCCTCGACACAGACATGTCCGTCTGTCTGTCTGTCCGTCTGTCCGTCTGTCTGTATACAGTTATCTTATCGAAGGAGTTGAGCTATCTTGACAAAATTTGGTATGCGTGCTTACGGGAACATGAGTAAGAACAAGTTCGAGAATGGACCCGATCGGACCATTTTTAGGGGTACCTCCAGTACTAGGGTCTGTTATGAAAATCACAAAAACTGCTCTAAAACCTGAGTTTTTCAAGATATTTTGATGAAACTTGGTATTTGAACATGTTTAAACGCAAGTAATATGATTTCAAAAAATTTGAAAAGTGGGAGTGGCATAAGGGCGTTTTTCGAAAATTGTCTCCTACACCCGAAATACAAATAGGACTTGAACGAAAGTTGGCACGTATGCTTCCTTGATAGCCAGTAACGTCCTCCCCAAAAATTTTTTCGATAGAACCATTACACAGGTATACAAGGTTTTGGACCAGAGAAACTGGATAGCGACCCTATAGGAATTTTTCGTGCTGATTCCGAATCTGGTACCCGTTTTTCTCTATCACGTCAAGTTTTTGAGAAATCGTTAAATAACGGTTTTTGACATTTTTACCTATAGTCTATGTCAATAATGAGGTCGTAGACCCTATATGCCTTAACCGACTTCAAAGTTTTTGGTACTCATATGAAAGAGGAATGACAACGCAACATATCCTTTATACACAAAATTGGAATTGATTCAGTAACTTGGAAGCTATAGGGCAAAAAACGCGATGCTGATTTCCAATTTTTAGCGATTTTGTTTAAAAACTTGAAATTCAAATGGTTATAATTTCCGAACCAAGGCTGGTATTCCAGGTCTCAATACTTTGAATGAAAGAACAATCAATTGAAAAAGTTTTAAGCCTAAAACAAAAAAAATCCGTTGCGTGGTTCTAATTTTATGAGGATTTTTGCTGAAAATGACAAAAACGAATTTTTATTTTTTGTATATTCTTCGCTCGTTCATATGTATATTTCAGTTCGAATTGTGTATGTTGGTAAAACTGGCTTAAAAAACATAAAACTTAAATTCTATTTTAAACCTATCTTTAAAGCTAAAACCAATTTAAACTTTAAAAATGAACAGAATTTGAACTGATCCTTTTGTATTGTTTACTATCTGTTTCGCGTATAAGGGACCAGCAATAGTCACCTATAGAAGCAGCTGCTTGGTCATCATTTAAAGACGTTGTGGGAAATTTTTTGGGAAATAAAAAAAAGCGACAACTACATAAAAATAGTTGGAGGACTCTTGAAAAATTATCGAAAAATGGGAGTTCGGATGTCACTAAAAATACATTTTCTCCACTCACATTTGGATTTCTTCCCCGAAAACTTGGGCAAAACTAGCGACGAACAAGGAGAGCGCATTCACCAGGACCTACAGAGGATTGAAAAAAATTATAAGGGCTTTTGGGATGAAGGAATGTTGAGTGACTATTGCTGGTCCCTTATACGCGAAACAGATAGTAAACAATACAAAAGGCTCAGTTCAAATTCTGTTCATTTTTAAAGTTTAAATTGGTTTTAGCTTTAAAGATAGGTTTAAAATAGAATTTAAGTTTTATGTTTTTTAAGCCAGTTTTACCAACATACACAATTCGAACTGAAATATACATATGAACGAGCGAAGAATATACCAAAAATAAAAATTCGTTTTTGTCATTTTCAGCGAAAATCCTCATAAAATTAGAACGACGCAACGGATTTTTTTTTGTTTTAGGCTCAAAACTTTTTCAATTGATTGTTCTTTCATTCAAAGTATTAAGACCTGGAATACCAGCCTTGGTTCGGAAATTATAACCATTTGAATTTCAAGTTTTTAAACAAAATCGCTAAAAATTGGAAATCAGCATCGCGTTTTTTGCCCTATAGCTTCCAAGTTACTGAATCAATTCCAATTTTGTGTATAAAGGATATGTTGCGTTGTCATTCCTCTTTCATATGAGTACCAAAAACTTTGAAGTCGGTTAAGGCATATAGGGTCTACGACCTCATTATTGACATAGACTATAGGTAAAAATGTCAAAAACCGTTATTTAACGATTTCTCAAAAACTTGACGTGATAGAGAAAAACGGGTACCAGATTCGGAATCAGCACGAAAAATTCCTATAGGGTCGCTATCCAGTTTTTCTGGTCCAAAAGTTGGCCTTTATTTGTAAACTTGTGTTATTAAGGGTACCTCTAGTACTAGGGTCTGTCACAAAAATCCCAAAAATGCCTCAAAAGCGGACATTATTGAAATATTTCAATGAAACTTAGAATTTAAGCGTATATATAGGGGTCCGATTAGAATCCCAAAAAAATTGAAAAATTGGGCGTGGCAAATGGGCGGTTTTTATAAAGAAATTAAACAAAAGTCGGTATATGGGGCCCCTATGGCCTTAAACAACTCCTGATATTAAAAATTATTCGAACATAAGTGTCTGTGTCGGGTATTCTATTGTCAGGCTCGCCTGACTATAACACCGTTACTTGTTTTTGAACTCAAATCGAATGAAATTCAATATAAATTGACCGAAAGTCTTCTTCCAAGCAGATTGCGCTATTTCATTTTTATACCCAGCGTAAGCGGGGTATATTAGTTTTGTGCAAATCTTGTAACAGGGAGAATTAAGCTCCGGAGATATAGAAAAATATATATAGAAATGATCAGGATCAAAAACTGAGTCGATTTAGACATGTCCGTCTGTCCGTCCGTCCGTCCGTCCGTCTGTCCGTCTGTCCGTCCGTCCGTGGTCGGATCTCCTCCGAAACGGCTGGACCAATCAAGTCAAAATTTGGCACACAGGTATATCGGCATCCGAGTATGATCCTAAGTAAAAATGGGAGACATCCGCCGACTGCCACGCCCACAAATGAATTTATTGTGTTTTCAGTAAAATGCTTGTAACTTGCGAACCACTCAACATATTCCATTGATATTTGGTGTACTGGTAAACTACGAAAAGAGACATTTCCTGGAAAAAAATGGACGCCGCCCTCCTCGAGCCACGCCCACAAATAAGCCTAAAAATAAGGGCTTATCATAACTTGTGAAGTAAAAGGCGTAGAAGCTTCAAATTCGCAGCATAGGTTGACCAAGGCAAATGAAAGGTGTAGGAACAAAAATTTATGTAGCCCGCCCACTGCCACGCCCACAACTAGAGAACTTTCATAACTTCCGAAGTAAAAGGCGTAGAAGCTTCGAATTCGCAACATAGGTTCACCAAGGCGAATGAAAGTTGTAGGTAAAAATTTTATGTGGCCCGCCCACTGCCACGCCCACAAATGTAGATTTTTCGTAACTTCCGAAGTAAAAGGCGTAGAAGCTTCAAATTCGTAACATAGGTTCACCAAGGCGAATGAAAGGTGTAGGTAAAAATTTTATGTGGCCCGCCCACTGCCACGCCCACAAATGTAGACTTTTCGTAACTTCCGAAGTAAAAGGCGTAGAAGCTTCAAATTCGTAACATAGGTTCACCAAGGCGAATGAAGGGTGTAGGGAAATAATTTATGTGGCCGTCCCACTGCCACGCCCACAAATAGAGAAGAAAAACATAGTGCACTCATAATGTCGGGACGCTGGGTATTTCAAAGTCGGGCTTGACCGACTTTAGCTTTCTTACTTGTTTAAATAATGTTCTTTGGCTAAACTAATAAGCTCTTTATCACTTGAATCCATTTTAAGAATTTTGTTTATTTTTTAGTGTTGCTGCAAAACTATCGATTTTACTATCGATATATCAATATGTTTTATTTTGCATAGCCATCGATGGTTCTTAGTCGCCTTGAATAGGCAAGAAAGCATCAGAAACAGTAAATATTACTTATATTTAATAAAAAACTTAGCGATAAGGAAAATTTTCTATATTTATGAGAGAAAATTTTTTTCGAAGTTTTTCAAAAATCATCGAAACTATCGATGTTCACAGTATCGATAGTCGTACATCGCTAATTTTTCCGTTTCTACACTACGTGACGTCAAAACGAAATAAAGGTACAAGTCTCCAAAAAAAATTTTGATTGAAAAGGAAACTTAGCTTAATAGGCCGTTTACATATGCCATTTTATTCGCGTTTTATCAACTTTGCCCGTTTTAGCACTAAAACAACTTGGATTTTTCCCGTTTTATAGTACAAAACTAAAACGAGACACTTATAGATATATATTAGGTGTAGTAAAAATAAATCCATTATTTTTGCATTAAATTGAGGGCTTTATTTAAGATAGTTAGAATGACCCGATTTAGGTCAAATATGCGCCGTTTTGTTCGATAACTTGTTGCCATTTTAAAGGTAATTTCATTATGCCTCTCTCATAGAAGCCCTCGTTCCTATTAGCAAAAAATTGAGACAGTCGAATTTCAGAAGCCTCTCTTGAAGCGAATGTTTCACCAGCAAAATTGTTCGCCATGGACAGGAACAGATGGTAATCACTTGGTGCCAGGTCCGGACTATAAGGTGGATGCAAAAGAACCTCCCAACCAAACTCCCGGAGCTTCTGGCGAGCCACTATCGATGTGTGTGGCCTGGCGTTGTCCTGATGGAATACAATTCCTCTCCTATTGGCCAAAGCTGGCCGCTTATGGGCGATTGCTTCCTTCAGACGGTCCAATTGTTGACAGTAGAGTTCCGAGTTAAGAGTTTTGCCGTATGGGAGCAGCTCATAGTAGATAATTCCCTGCCAATCCCACCAAACACACAGCAAAACCTTCCTGGCCGTCAATCCTGGCTTGGCCACCGTTTCCGCCGGTTCACCGTGTTTCGACCACGACCGTTTTCGCTTGACGTTGTCGTAAGTGACCCACTTTTCATCACCAAGCACCAACCGCTTCAGAAATGGGTCGATTTTGTTGCGGTTCAGCAGCGATTCGCAGATGGAAATTCGGTCTATGAGGTTTTTTTGCGTTAACTCGTGTGGCACCCATTCATCGAGCTTCTTTGTGTATCCAGCCTTATTCAAATGGTTCCAAACGGTTTTTTGTGCAATCTTTAGCTCTTTTGCAATCGAAACAGTGCTAACATGACGGTCGGACTCGATAATTTCCATGATTTTATCGACATTTTCGACAATTGGCCTTCCAGTGCGTATTGCATCCTTGACATCGAAGTTACCGGAACGGAATCGACGAAACCAAAATTGCGCATGATTGGCTGTTACAGTATCAGGTCCATAAACGCTATTCACATTTTCAGCCGCCTGGCTTGCGTTTTCTCCCTTATCGAAGAAAAACTGTAAAATGTAGCGAATTTTCTCTTTGCTGATGTCCATCTTTGACAAGCTCTCAAACAAAACTGAATCAATCAATCAAAAAAGTGTCAAAAAAGCTTTTTTAGTAGGAACTGTCATCTTTCTAATGCCCCCTAGCGGAACACGATCGGACTTATACAACGCGAGATGCAGATAAATAACGCCATCTATTGGAAAAATAATGGATTTCTTTTTACTACACCTAATATTATTGCTTCTTATCTAAATAACAATATTCACTCATATTTCACGTGTTAAGCAAACAAAAGATAACTACAAAATGACAAAACGACATGTGCATATGTAAACACCCCGTTTTGACTTAGTCGTTTTAGCTTAAACGAGTAGCGCTAAAACGTATATGTAAATGCCCTATAAAGGTCGGTGTCCACTCTAACGAAAAATAATACTTTTTTTGTAGTCTCCAAAGTACTTTTTTGCATTTCGTTTTGAGTGGAATCAGACAAACGATAAGTTATCGAATGAATTTTCCGATTGCATTCCGTTTCGTTTTTTATACGTGTGTTGCTTATGGAAACGAAAATTTTGATTGAAGTGGACACTTAGCTTTAAGAGAGAAAAGAGCAATGTGCTGCTTTCAAATGCTTTTTCGCCATCGCATTCCCTGGCATGACATGTCACCGGTGAAACCACTATCTAACTCCTGTACAAATTTCATACAAAATATCCAATGAAATCGCATGCGTTCCGGCTCCAAAGTCACCCTGATGATGTCAGGGGGACATTCCCCGCTGGGATAATATGATGGATGACATATGGATACATATGAGAATATGTGTGTGTGTATGCTCCGGTAATGATCATGACCAAGATTAGCGAAATGGTTTTTGGTACCGAAAATTAATTTGATTCTTTAAGCGACACAGGAGAACTCGTTGATGAAAATTTAAGCTGTATGATACAACAAGGCGGCTTTGTTTTCTTATCAACACTTTGAGTTTTCCATTCGGGGTCCCAAGCAGCGTTACAAGTGTTATGGCTTGCGCGCGGAGTGATATCTTCAAAATAAATGATCTATTTGTTTATGCTTCCATAATTCGGATGCCAATGTGTCTCAAGACTGACTGACAAAAGCCAAATGTGTTTGCATTTTTTTGTAGGCGCTGGAGTCGCTGCACACAGAACCGTAGGTACCTAGCGGGAAATGTCCCTCTGACATCATCGATGATGTCAGGGTGACTTTGGAGCCGGAATGCATGCGATTTCATAGGACATTTTGTATGACAGTTGTACAGGAGTTAGATGGTGAATTCACCGGTGACTTGTCATCGTAGGATTAGAAAATGTCACTGGTGGCTCCTAGCATGACATGCTATACTAAGGGGTGCGATGGCGAAAAAGCATTTGAAAGCAGCACATTGTGCTCTTTTCTCTGTAAATGTCAATTTATAGAAAACTAGTTGGAAATTCTCATCTTCGTCTTCTTTTTGAATATATCGCTAATTAAAAAAAAATCTATTTTTAACAATTTTCTTTTCGCCTCAGCTAGGGATCGAACCCCCGCGATCATCGGATTCTGAGTCGAGCACTCATATTCTATGTCAGTTCATGCTAACGCTCAACTGTCGCTAAGACCTTATTTAAATTTCAGTATCCAATCAGATTCAAGCACATGAACAGCATCCCTCTACGATGACATGTCCTCCCAAGGTGTCATGCATGATACTGTCACCTATATGTCATCGATGATATCACTGATGACTTTGTCGTGCAGGAAATAATTTCCCGCTGGGTATGTGCGGATGCATGTATGTCTGTATTTATGTATTTATATATGTAGATGCAATTATGTATCTATGTATGTTTGTATTTCAGCACAGCACGAGTCTTTTTTCACAAAAGAGACGATTTCTTTCATATGTTCGATCCAGAACCAAAACGCTGGGCCTTCTTTACTTACATGTGTCAATAGGAGCACAAACTTACATACGCGCTTATACTTTTAGATTTGTTGAAAACCATACGAAAGAGTGTGCACACACGCATCAACACGCACCCCAGCAGGCAACTCGTCAGTTCAGTCATCGTTGACAAATAGGTGACAGTGACATGAATAACTGTCTCCTAGATACTCTTCAAAAATTGAGTTATTTATATTTATCGTTTATTATTTAGACTTGACATAAAACACAGCGCGTCGTGTCATGCAAAAATGCACAAAGGATAAATAGCGTGAATGTATAACGGCCTCAAGTTCCAAGCTCAAAACGGCACAAAGGAAAAAATTTTGCACAAAAAAAAAAAATATGAAAATCCTCAACAAGCCCGGATCCCATATGGGCCAGATTGGCACAAATTTCAAAAATTTCCACTATCTCCTTGTTAGGACTCACGTTATCGTTGCATATTGTGAAAAAGATATCGGGGAACAATAAAATTGGAACAAAAATCGATCACTCTTTGTCAGCATCAGAGTCCGAAATTTTCATTCACGCTATCGGCGTATTGAATGCGGCAAAAATTAACGCATTGGGCAGATAGTAGGATCCAGGCTAGGGGTTGTTTAGAAATTTTCGTAATTTTGCAGCAATCAATTAAAGATTGTTTTGCCATCATAGGAGTCGCCCGTAGTTGCACAGTTCAACTAACATTGTGTCATTGTGTGTGTATATATGTCTTAAAAGTGTTATGCGTCCTGGAACCAAGGTCACCCAGAAAGCATCGGTGCCTCTAATGTGACATTTCCTGCCGGGATGTTGACTGTGTTACATAGCCATGTATGTACATACGTACAGTTCAGCCGAGTACATTGCGCATTGCATAAACAAGAAAACGTTTAAGGAAGGCTGTATGTGAATGCATCTGTGAAGCGATGTACGTCGATGTGTACAAAAAAAGCGTTTTTTCACAAGATAACATTATTACACTGTAAAAAAAAATAGGAACGCTTTAATTGAAGTCTACTTTATGGACTGAAGCTAAGCAGCATTATATTGATATTGAAATAAAAATTGTATAATTATTAATTATTATTAATAAATATTATAATTATATATTAAATTAATTATCTTTTTTCTAAAAAAACAAACTCGGCGTAACCAACGGATCTAAACAGATCCGAGGTTTTTGGTTTATTTCTTCTTTTTTGGTTAATTATTTCACTACCAGATAGATGTTAACGGACTTAAATTATGTATGTCCGTTTGTTTGTTTGTCTTCAAGTTTTACTGAAAAAGTAGGTGCGGCCCCCTACTCCTACAGTTCATCCTCCTGAAAAATATGAGTTTAACCGACAGTTCAAGAATTCAACAATTTCCACCAACATTGTTGAGGCTTACATTATAGTCGGTATATTGTCAAAAATATATCGGGGAAGAGTTAAATTGGAACAAAAACCGTTGAAGCCGATTACACTTGTCAGCATCAGAGTCCATAAATTGCGTTCATACTATCGGATATTGGGATGCCGGCTTAACACAAAAGGTTCTCGGAACCAAACGTGCTTCAATTTGTAATTATCAAATTACACTAGTTCACATATAATTATTTTTAGTTTTTTCCAGACATCTAAATGCACTTTTCTTTGGTCTTACAAATACGAAAAAATATTTTAAAAATTTTTATGGAAGTGTTTTTTTGTTTTGTTGTTGAAAAGAATTTTGCAGATTTTTCGAGAGGAACTCGGCAATGCATCATCGGATTTGAACAAGTTACCGCTCGAATTGAAAATACACCCTCCAACTCATTTTCTTACGTAGTTTTAAGATCCGTCGATAAAATTAGATCCTTTATACCTTAAAAAAAACCACTTAATTTCAGAGAAAATTCATGAGATTTTTCCTTGATCGGATTTTAGCTCGGTTGTTTACCTTACAATTTGAGATATTAGTTTTCAAAATCTGTGCATGTATGGCAAAAATATAAATTTACATGTGACCAGGAAAAGAAAATACACAAAAATCAATTTAAAAAAATATTTTTTATAAATATTACCGGCGTTTTAAAAACGTTGGAAAGTCGGACAATCGAAAAATTGCGACTTCTTAAAAGTTTTTAAACTTTTTTTTGTATCTTGCACAACTTTTTAAGCAGTTAAAATTTTCCGATTTCCCGACGCCTTTCTGAATACCCCAATTGTTTCCGTTTTAAGAAGGCCTCATACCTCATAAAAAAAAGTGAATTAAGAACTCCTCAAAAAATAAAAATTAATATTTGTAAACGAGTGTTATTTGCTAAGTAGAGCCAAAAAAAAAGTTCAAGCTGTCATGAGTCGTAATAATATATTTCATATTTCATCATTTATTTCAATGAGTATTTAAGTCAACTATCAATTGTTATCTCTCAGTGTACGCAGTGAACATACGTGATATCACGTTTCTCGCCGCAACAAGATGCATGCTCTGCTGCCTTCTTGAGCTGCCAGAGTGAGAGAGAGAGAGAGAGAGAGAGAGAGAGAGAGAGAGATAGGATACACACATGCTTAGAATGCAACACACCAGCGGTAGTGTTGTGGTGCACAGAAATGACGGCAATAACCTCCATAACATTCAGCACAGAAGCCGTAACCAAGCGAAGTTGAAGCATTGCCGCCGCCGCCTACGACAACACTGCGCAACGCAACCAACTTGGAGGCGCGGTACGTGCTCCAAAACAACAACCACAAAGAATAAGTCACATTATTGCCATTCATCAATATTTGAATATCTATTCCAATTTGGATTTTGCGATTTTGATGGAACAAAAATCTTGAATATGTTCATGAGTTGCTGAAGCACTTAAGCGCAGCGTTAAATACATGTAAATATGTTCCAGCTGTGGACATTGGACATTGGAAGCTATTTAGCGTAGCCGATTGATGTCATTTCGTCTCAACCCAACCCAACCCAGCCCAAGAGTGAGGATGAAAACAATTTAAAAAGCGTTCAATTATTCAGAAGAAAACACCCACACTCACAGTCTCGTGTGTGACAACTAATTATTCTTTATTTTTTCTAAATTGGTTGGAAAATTTTAATTGACATAGCTGTACTCTCTTGCTCGTATGCTCCTCATTTTTTTAATTTTTGTTTGTTTCTTATTTTTTTATTTTTGTGTGTTTATAAACGCAGTCAACGTCAAACCAAATATTCGGAGCCTAGAGTCGTGAACAAGACGACGCGACGCACAGAGACAGGAACGACCCGGAACGCGCAGGAACGAGGCCGAAACGAAGTATTTTAATCTCGATTACGCACGCTACAAGAAAATCTTTACAGTTCAGTACTCTAAGTACTCAGCACGCCCATTATCTATTGTGTCAAGTATTCAATACGCGCTTGAGGAATTTCATATGTAAATTGGCAGAAAAGCGATGCAGAAATTTGGAAATTAGCTCGTTAATTGTTACTTCAAATTTAAGAATTGGGGAAAGACACGGCTGTATGTGATTTTAGAGCATTCCGCCAACAGTTTATGTGAAAGCCCCAAGGGAGTTCTTATGTAAAGTGATATTTTCACATTTTAAAGGCTGCACTCAACAGTGAAGACATATAACCGTTTTTCATCTGTCAAAATCACTTTAAAGTTGAGCATTGAGCACGGTGGGCCAGCGACCAAGTGCCGTTGGCCAAAAATCCATTTGGAGATCTGGCAAAACTAAGCATGGCATTATGTTGAACAGTATTGAAACCTTATTGTGTAGAAAATTTTTTAGAAAATCTTTAATTTTGCCAAATTTATGAATGTTTTAATACGACACTCAATCGAAAATTTGAATCTTATAGGCCGTTTACATATGCCATTTCATTCGCGTTTTATCTACTTTGCCCGTTTTAGCACTAAAACAACTTAGATTTTTCCCGTTTTATCGTACAAAACTAAAACGAGAAACTTTCCTGTTTTAATTTAAAACAAGTAGCTAAATAAGATAAATCCTGCTTATGACTGCTAAAAATATCGAAATCTGAGTGTCATCACTATAAAAATGCAAAACATATGGTAATTGAAATTTCTAATTTAAAAATTGTGAGGTTGTTTCTACAACCAATGTAGAAAACGAACACAATTTCAATAATTGCTTCTATTCTAAATAACAATATTCACTCATATTTCACGTGTTAAGCAAACAAAAGATAATTACAAAATGACAAAACGACATGTGCATATGTAAACACCCCGTTTTGACTTAGTCGTTTTAGCTTAAACGAGTAGCGCTAAAACGTATATGTAAATGCCCTATTAAGGTGCTATGGATCGTGAAGGGTGGATTCTGGACCGTGTTCGCTCGCAATTATCATGGGGAAAAAACATCAAGTATTTGAGGACTACAAGCCAGTGACGCCAGTAGGGATGCAAACGATATATCGATGTTTCAATCCTCGAAATCGATGTTTTAATATCGATGTTGAAATCAAAAACATCGATGATACATCGTTTTTCATGGGCGATATTTTATGAACGATATTTTTTCATACAGGCCTTTTCCACACTAGCCAATTATTGACGCGAATTCTCACCTTTTGGGCGAACAAAATGTTGAAATTTAGGGAAACATTGCCCGTTTTATGATTTCGTATTGTTTTTGAAGGAGTTTGCATAATTTTATTTTTTCGTTAACACTTTCATTCCAATAAACTACTACTGAAACCTAATCTGACCTAGTCAATTGTATTTGGACTGAATTGAGAGGTGTTTCTTGGTTGGAATAAGCAATCATCATCGCTGAATGAAGGTTTAAAAATTGTAATTAGCAATATCGGAAAAGCATCGAAATATCGTGTGGAAACGTCGTGTTTAACTTTTGGAAACATCGATATTCTCATATCGATATTTTTTATGAGCGATATTGCATCCCTAGACGCCAGTATTTGGGAACCAATTTTCCCACGGATATTTAAAAAAATCTCTTTTATTGCAGTTTACGAAAGTGAGAAAGTGACTTTCTATCGGGCAGTTTTCCCGTTATTTGAGAAAAACCGTTTTCCTAAATTAATTTTGGTATGTCATTGGTCGTTTCACTGTAAAGCCTGAAATCCACCATAGAATTTTTACTTAGATAAAATAAGGTAGAGTGCAGAGAAATTACCCTGGTTGTGTACACTGAAGACCGTCTCTACAATTATACTGCCGTAGAGCTGCCGTTTTCATATTTCGAGTAGAGCTCTTCTATGGCTTTTATAGATAGTGAAACCGTTTGATCGGGCTACGATTGGTACTCTTCCCGCACTACTCTTCCCGCACTACTCCACTCAATCTCATATGGGTAAAAGAAGTATTAAAATTTGTATGAAAGGGTTTTTTTGTTATCAATTATTTACGTGACAATCAAAGCTGAGAAAAAGTCCCTATCAAATAAAGCCTTTTGAAAACCATCTTCTAGGTGAGACAGATACAGAGTTTTTCCAGCATCCTATTGGGGGTATTCTTTCTTTCTATTTTATTGTAATGTAATAAATACATGTTTATCATCATGTCGGCTATGAGAATTCTTTATCAAAGGAGGCGCTGGTGAACCAAAGGGCGCGGAGACAACTCCAAAAACTTGAGGGTTTTGAAGTGTTTTTATAGAGCGATAGCTGATTTGTAATTTCATCAACTTATATGCCATTCAAATGGCATCGAAATCCCGGGATTTCACCACTTTTGAGGATTTCAGTCGAAATCCAGTCGAAATCCAGGGGATTTCCCATACAAAGAAATGTCAAACGAATTCCGCTCAGAAATTGGATTTCAACGAAATCCTAAAATAAATCCGGAACAAACTGAATGCAACTCTGTGGTTTTCGATAAGTATCGATGAAATGCTGCAACACTACTGTCAAATTTTGAAAAACCCAAAGTAAACAAACAGGCAATGCTACCACACGCAAACAAAAAATTCCCTACAATTCTTTACGTTTTTCCCTACCATGGCCATGAATATGGTAGGCTTATATTTATGAGAATCTTTCAGGATAGTCTGGAACTCCGACCCGTACTAAAGTCATTTGAAATTTTTTTTTTTTTTTTTTCAAAACTAAAAGTTTTCTTTCAAAAATTCATTTTTTGTTGTTCAAGTAAAAATGATTTCTACATCTTAAACAAAAAAAAAAATAGAGTTGACAAATTTTCACTCTACCGATAAAAACGCAGACCATTTAATAACCGTAATATTGAACAATTTAGCCTGTCATCAAAATCGTGCCGAGTGCATAGTGTTGCTATCCGTTACACCCCTCCAATCTTGTCTTGTCCTTCTTAAACGTATGATAAATACCTAACAATCAACTAACAATAACATGCTTTTGAGCAAATTATGAGGTACGACGTGGATATTTAGTGAGCGTGACAGCGGGTAACTGAGCAGAGACAACCCCTGCGCCACACTAAGCCACCTAGTGCTTGACATGTTCGAAAATTGAGCCCTCCTCGTCTATAAGACTAAAGACCTGTACGCATGACAAAATTTATGAGCGGCAGGGAGGATCGAACGCACACGACCCAACGACAGACAGACCGACCGACCGACCGACGATAAGGACGACATGTTGAGCGAGTTTCCCCTAACAACAAAACTCTCAAGTGCCCAGTTCCCTGTCGTTGTCGTCCATGTCCTGCGTCGCAGGCTTGGAATATTTTCCGTATACGAAACTACTTTTCCGACAGAGAATTGGTTTTGCTATTTGATCAGCGTATCTTCCACCCAAAAAAAAAAACTTACCCTCTCTCCTCAATGACAGTGAAACCGACACTCACTTATTTCAAAAAAAATTTTTTTATTTTGTAAACCCCTTTGAACCAACCCTTTTGCTAGGTTGCTTTGCACACAATAGCTTTGCAGTTTAGCAACTGTTACTGCTGAAAAACACTGCCCTCCAATTAGTTTGACAATCAAATAATTACCATCTTCGTTTCGTTGAGATGAAATAGAAACCACTGCAAATTGATATTCGTGTTAAATCCTCTCAATGACAAATGTTTCTCGATACATAAAAAATCTTGCCAGCAAAACCAGCGCCTGCAAGAGACTTCTAATTATTGTTTTTTTTTTACCATGTATGTTCCACGTTAGCTCGAGTTTTATGTATTTCCTATAACATTTACGTCCAAACCTACGCAGGTGCCCTTATTGTTATTCCAGGCAGACAGAAAAAATACATATTATGTCCTTTATATATCCTTAGAGTAGGTTGACACTGTTTATGAATCTCAGAATCCCCCAGTGACTAAAACGACTAATTGCTTGGGCACCCATTATTTTTTTACCCCAAAAAAAAACTCATGCTCTGCTATTTCCTGCTCTGACTTACAAGGCCTACACAGAGAAAAAAATTAACCAGAAAACTGGTAAAATCAAAAGGAAAAACATACAAAACGGCTTCAACAAGGAATATTTTTAATCTAACAATTTTTCTTGTTTAAAAATAAAGATTTTCCTTTTGAATCAACTATGTTTCAGGTTGAATTGACATGATTATTTTCAAAAATGGATTGAAATTTAAATTGTTGAACTAACCACGGACATAATTGAAATCACGAAATATTTTTTAAAATAAGAAAAAAATTTCTTAAATAAACCCATAAAAGAATAAATGTCAAAACAAATTTATTTAACGTTCAAAGCAAATGAGCACATATCCCTCTGCTGACCATAACCCCAAAAACATGTAGGAGTGTAGGTCTAACTCTTCTTCTTCCTAATCCCTGCAATGTGTTAGAGCTACGCTGCTTCAACACATGATACAGGAAAACAAGATAGCGCCACTTGAGAGAGGAAACGTCACAAACTCAAAATCCCGATTCGTTGTTGTTGTTTCCAATGTTAAACAGGCTTTTTACTTTTTTGAATAGCATGGGAAACAACAAAGTTTCTAGCTCAGTGACGTCACAAACTCAATTTTCGGCTCTCAGATTGAGCCTCAAAGTAGCGGTACTGAAGTGGCGCTATGTTTTTTTCTTGTATCATGCTTCAACATATGCATATAGCATGAGGAAAAGAGAAGCATGCTATGGCAGAGAAATATTTAGCTCTGCTCTGGTGAAATGCATTGCCACTTTTATTTTTAATTTTGGGAGATTTTCGAGTTCATTACTAGAGCGTGTATTTTTAAGCATTTATAAAATTGAAGCGTACTTTATGGGGCAAAAAATTTGTTAAATTTACATAAAGTTAAGATTCAAATCGATTTTTAGCCTATTTAAGACTTTTTCAAAGCTAGGAAATCCCCTTGAAGTTCAAATTCGCTACTTATTTCCAAAATGGTGATAAGAAAAAAAATATCCCCCCCACAAAGTATGCTTCAAATTTTTAAATGCTTAAAAATACACGCTCTATTCATTACATATAAAATATCTACCAAACTCATAAAATGATATGAAATGCTTGAAAAACACAAAACTAATCAAGGAAACTCAATATCAAGGAGAAAAATAAATTGTTTTTTAGTTCTACCCTGTCCACATAACTTTTTGATCACACTGTTTCAGCAAAAATACTAAATTCTATGTACAATCAAATACGTAGCCGTAGTCAAAAATGTATGTCAATTTATTACAAAATGAAAATATTCGTGCACATTAAGCAAAAATATATCGCAATACATTTAGTAAAGTTTCAATTATGAACTTTTCAAGCAATATAAAAAACCGAGCCGACGCCGTGTTTTCTTTGATAATTTTCTTGCAAGTGGCATCATAGTGCCGCTTTGTGTCTACCCGTATTGTTGTTGGTAGCTTTTTGGTGAATTTTTCGAAAGAGTTGAATTTCCTTTACCTGCCTAATGGTGATTTTCTTATAAGCGGCAGAGCCATTTCGACGTCGACAGTTAGACCTACACACCTACATGCCCAAAAATAGCCACCGGATGTACCTCAACCATGTAGGACTGTAGGTCTAACTGTCGACGTCGAAAAGCCTCTGCCGCGATGGGGATATACACCATTAGGCAGGCATAGGAAATTCAACAAATTGGGGATATTCACCAAAAAGCTACCAACAAAAACCTTAAGCAGGAATAGGAAAACCAACAAATTCGAGAAATTCACCAGAAAGCTACCAACAACAATACGGGCAGACAAAAAGTGGCACTATGATGCCACTTGCAAGAAAATTGTCAAAGAAACACGGCGTCGGCTCTGTTTTTTATATTGCTTGAAAAGTTCATAATTGAAACTTTACTAAATGTATTACGATATGTTTTTGCTTAATGTGCACGAATGTTTTCATTTTGTAATAAATTGACATAAATTTTTGACTACAGCTACGAATTTGATTGTACATAGAATTTAGCATTTTTGCTGAAATAGTGTGATCAAAAAGTTATGTGGACAGGGTAGGACTAAAAAAACAGTTTCTGTTTCTCCTTGAAATTGCGATTCCTTGATTAGTTTTATGATTTTCAAGCTTTTCATATCATTTTATGAGTTTGGTAGATATTTTATATGTAATGTACTCGAAAATCGCCCAAAATTAAAAATAAAAGTGGCAATGCATTTCACCACAGCAGAGCTAAAGATTTCGCTGCCATTGCATGCTTCTCTTTTCCTCATGCTATATGCCTATGTTGAAGCAGCGTAGCTCTAACACATTGCAGGGATTAGGAAGAAGAAGAGTTAGACCTATAGTCCTATATGACCTCAACCGATTTTGTCACTCCGTTGTCGCCACTGCATCTTATATGTCCTATTTTATAAAACAAATGAGAATTATACAGAACGAAAAGAAATTTAAACATATTTCCTTTTAAAGCAACCCAATATGTTGTTGACACAACAATTTTTCTTTTGAAATTTTCGTTCTGCTCGAAAATAAAAAGGACTGTGAATAGTAATGCGCCCATTTAAAAAAATCATGGTAAAGTTCGCTCAGTGTACAGAGATCTTCGTTTACCACTCCAATCTTTTTTAGAAGTTACTTTGGTCTAAAATTCCCTGTTAAAAGTTCAGTGTAGATTTTCATATTTTTTCTGCTCAGTTTAAGTGTAGCTTCCGTCTTGATAGTCCTGAGATTTATCGGCATTTTTGCCTGTCCTTGTCGGTTCTCAAGAATTCATCTAAGATGTGTTTGTCCCATTATCTGTTCAGATCGTTTTAGAATGTCGAGCCCTAACCGCCAATTTGACTTAAGCGACAAAAACCAATTTTACAGGAGGGGGTTTTTTCTGAACTTGTTTGCATTGACTGGCCTACAAATTTAAAAACCTTTAACGCATTATCTCCGTTAATATTGAGCTCATCGTCGCTATATTTTACTAGGTGATGAGTTTCAGGCTGTAGAACATATTTTCATCAAAAAATCAATTTCGGAAAAAAATTCACATCAATTTGGCAGTTATGGCTCGATATCTTTTAGCAATCTTTGTCTGTGTTTTTTCAGAAACTTATCTATCAGCCCGATTCTGAATATTCCTGGGGAACAAATTCCCGAGGAATTTACTTTTTTTAAGAGTAAACTTCTTCTCTTTTTCTTTTCGATCCAACCATTGGCTTAGAAGCTATTAATGAACTTTTTTTTTTCATTTTTAACAAAATTTCTTTTAAAAAATCACTTTTGGTCTAAATTACACCATGATAATATTTTTTATATTTTTGTTTCTTCCTTTGACACCAAAGAACCAAGGGTTATGGGTTAATGCCGAAATTAGATTCGTTCCTAGCGCACCAAAACACGTAGGGTATGATACCTCTTTCAATTTCTTATATATTATAGAAATATCACCGTTTGCGAGGAGGCTTCTGAAGGGTTAAGAGGGAAAATTAAGGGTCGTCGGTAAGTTTTGACTTCAGCTTCGTATTTAGCACAACAAAAAAACGTAGGATCGGATAGAAAATTCTTTTTTTATATATTCTAGAAACTTCACCCTATGGTGGGTTTTATTTATATATAAATTGTATCATGAGGTAACGATATGTATGAATATTAGTGATGTTACGAATGTGGTTTTTTAAACATTCGCGAATGCGAATATCTGTCGCCGATATTCTGTAGGGCTGTGTAAGCCCCACATATTTTTTGTTAGAGTGCAAATGCAACCCTGAGGAGTTAAACGCAAAAAACCAAATTTTGTTTTTTTCGCTGGCGCTCCTAACTTACAAGCTGTAATTTCAAAATCACGTATGAAATCACAAGATCGGCAGTTTTCCTTTAAAACTGCATACCACAATTTCAAATTATTAAAATTTGCTTTGTCTTTTATAGCCATCTAAGCCTAAAATAGTGTAATTTTGGCTTTTAAAATCGGTTATTTTTAAAATAATACAATCGAGTCTCAATTTGATACCATGGTTGCTAAAAAAAAGTTTCATAATCAATGCAAAACTAAGGTTTGAAAATAATTATTTTGTATTTTTGACTCCCAGAAAAGTTATTTTAATCAAATTTATTGAGCACACTTTTAGGCAGCAGGAGAAAAAGAAAAATCTAAGAAATTTAAAATTTTCTGAAAAGTGTTTTAGTTTTACATATCCGCCTAAAAGTATGCTCACCAAATTAGTCGAATTCTTTCCGCGCCTCTAGCTCCATACGAGTGCAAGATGGACCTCCCCTATAACCTCCTTCAGTTTGACACACTCATCTTGGGACACCCTGTATATTAAGGTGGATCGTTTTGTTCGACAAAAAAAAAAAAGAAAATTGCCCTAGTTAAATAAGAGTCTACCAATTTTTTGGAGCAAGAATGCCCAGGGAATCATAGGTCAAACCCGAATTTTTTTTTCCGCTTTTCAAAAAGAAGGCCCATCTTCATTATGCCTAAAAGCATGCTACAAATTATTGAAATTTATACCTAATCAAAATGTTTTTAAAATGATTTTTTGTTATTTTGATTCTTAGCATAATTTTAGGCATGCGAAATAATAAAATTTTGCTTGAAAAATCATCATAAATTGGCAATTTTAAGATAGTTTTTAAAGAAAATATAAAATTTTTTCAATGACTTGAGTTTTGAGGGACGTTGAAGTGATTGTTTCTCTGCTTTTTGAGATATTTTCACCAACAATGATGACCAAAATTAGTCAAATATAGCATGAAAAACATTTGTTTGCAAAAGCGGAAGGTTAAAATTCACATTTCACCTATAGTTTCTTCAGCATAATTATTAAGTATGGGCTAAAGAAGAATATCTTGCCAGGACAATTGGAGGTCCACCAATCGATCCACCTTAATATATATACATTTGTCTATATCTACGGAGATTAGATCTAGCTGCCTATACCTGCGAAGCTTAGTGCTAGCTGTTACAAGATCCGCACAAAAATGATATACCCGGCTTACGCTGGGTATAAAAATGAATTGAAATTAAAAAGCATTTTTACTAACTTCCGAAATAAAAGGCGTGTTCTAAACATGGCTTGACCAGGACGAACGAAAGGCTTAGGAGAAAAATTGATGTGGTCTGCCACAACTGCCACGCCCACAAATTGACAGACTTATAATTTTTTACTTTTTCTTGTTAAAGGACATCTAAATTCACTTTTCTGATGGACTTTGGACTTCTAAACACACAGTAGAACTCGACAACGCATTATTCCATTCCATAAACATATAACGGTTTTAATTTCCCACATTTCTTAAACAGTACAAATTTAACTTTTTGATCAGCAATAATGGACTGTTTGTTATAACGAGGATTTTGGAGACGTAAATAAAAAATGAGATATTGCATTTCCGCTTTGGGGGATTCGGAAAACTTTGTTTTTTCGAGGAAAATATTACTTCGTGTCCTGAAGTTACATAGATACATGTATATGTATATTGATGTATATATATATATAAATTTATATATATAAATATATATATATATCTATGTATATATATATATATAGCGTTTATATGTGCGCATACATAAATTTATTAACCGCCAGAAGAACGTTTATATCGAAAAGCGAGGAGAAGAAAATAAAAAACTTGCGAATGCAATTGCAGTGCAGACAACGTTTTAACGACATCGCGCCAATTCTAGAACTGGCTCCAGCTCCAGCAGCAACATGAATCGACGACTTCTAAACAGCAGCAGCGCAGCAAGAGGCGTCCTAAGGTAATCGTACTCGAAAATAATATTACTTTACCGCCACTGGACATAGAGATCATTATTGCGGCGACGAAAACGAAAACGAAAACAACGACGACGGCGAACACGATTGCGGGAACAATGTTCATGGCGATGACGATGACGACGACGACGACGAAGACTAAATCGCAGACGCAGACGAACACGAAAACGATCGCCACGACGTGTAATGTGTGATATTTTCCCTTGGGCGGATGCTGAGGTAGCTGTTCTGCTTAAGGAGTTGAAAAGACAAAGTGCAGCCCAAAAAGCCTGCACACCATCAAGTATCCACAAATATTGAGTCAACAAGGCAAGCAGCAGCCATACAAAAGGAGTTCAAAAACAACAAATATAAAAATAAAAATAAAAACCCACATACATACATACATACATACATACATACATACATACGTGCATGCAACAAAAAAGTATACAACTTCTGTTTATAGCCTTTGCGCAGGCAATGAGGGCTGCGAAGTCATCGCAATTTCCGCGAATTCTATTTTCTTATATCTCGTTTCTGGTTCGTGGCTGTTGGATGCTCCCTTCCTGAGCATCTCATAAAGGGAACGTTAAGCAGCATCCGATCGCAGAGCAACCACGAAGGAAGACATGCCAAAACTTCTGCACACCCACATGTGCTGCTATTATGCTGCGCAACAAATTTCGAACATGCGGAAGCGGCCAGACGTAAGTGTGAATTTCTAAGATTTTTTTTTATTTTAACAACACAGAATTTTATGGTGACTTAAAAGAAAAAAAAAAAATCTTTAACTCTTCGATACCCAGTGTCACCTGCTGCAGGTGAAAGAGGTTAATTTTTTTTTTTCTTTAATTGTCGTCAAATTTTCATAATAAGAAACACTACTTAATTTTTTTATTTCTGGCAACACCAGACCAATCAAAATATGCCAATTTTGTTATTGTCTTTAGATGGATCTTAGGATGGTAATAGTGCATTATTGCTACAGTCTCAAAAAAAAATATTTTTTCATTTTCATTTTTCAAAATGTGCATGTCGCCTGCTTAAAATTAGAGCTGAATTCAGCATAAGCTTAGACATGGGAATTAAAGGGTTAATGAAATCTTCTTCTTCTTCTAGCGTGTTATTTCCCGGCTTATACCGGGGTCCGCATGCTTCAAATTTTTTCTCCATTTTCTTCTATCCACTGCATCCTAGATTCTTAGATCCGTTGCTTGGAGGTCCCTTTTCAAAATGTCTAGCCATCTTTGTTTTGGTCGTCCTAAAAGGGTTAATGAAATTTTATGGGTAAAATTTATTTTGTCACCAAAAACGCATTCTTCCATTTATTCAAAAATTACTGCCGTATATGGGACAAGCTTAAACATCGGAGTTAAAGGGTTAATGAAATAAAACGGGTACCATTTTTTTTTTTGTCAAAGATTCTTCACCATTTTATTACTTACATACCAGTTATCGATATTGAAGGGCTAAAAGGAATAAAAAACAAGTAAGGGCGTTATAGTCAGGCGAGCCTGTCAATAAAATACCCGACACAGACTAACATCTTCAAATAATTTTTAATATCAAGAGGTGTTTAAAGCCATTAGGGGCCCCATATACCGACTTAAATTGAATTTCTTTATGAAATCCGCCCTTATGCCACGCCCACTTTTCCCATTTTTTTGTTTTCTAATCGGAGGCCTTAATATACGTTCAAATTCTAAGTTTCAGTGGAGTATCTCAAAAAATCCGTATTTGGAGCAGTTTTGGGATTTCTGTGGCAGACCCTAGTACTGGAGGTACCCTTAAAAATTGACCTATCAAAGAAATTTTTGGAAAGATGTTTAAGGCTACAAAGGATGCATAAGTGCCAAATTTCGTTCAAGTCCCATTTGAATTTCGGATGTAGGGGACAATTTGCGAAAAACGCCCTTCCGCCACGCCCACTTTTCCAATAAAAAATATTGAAAAAATTTTTCACGTAATATTTTAACGCTCCCTAAGGAATTATGACATAAAACTGATTAATCCAATAATGCGAGAATTTTGATTTTTAAAAGATTGGGATATTGTATGAAACGAAAATCGAGGAATATTTTAATCCAAATAAAAAATCTGCAGTCGACTTCAGATTTTGTTATAGTCCTGGCAACGCAAGCTTGTATACATTGGCACAAAAAAAAAAAAAAAAAAAAAAAAAAAAATGCCACGAAATCGACAAAAGTCACATTTCCGTACAATATTAGGTATGTACATAGATGTATGTACGAATATAACGTAAGCTACTTGCCCTGTATTGAGGTTCAAGTTTGCTTTTTAGAACACATGCGCTCAAATGTCCAACAAAAAGCATCACCGTGGCCTTCCCTATGTTTGCTCTTAAGTGCCTGCCCTTCGAAGGATTTAAGAATAAATCATGAGATTTACCTGTGCGTTTTTTTTTTTTTGAAGGCTTCTTTTGTTCATTGAGTAAATCAATCGGCTTAAGTGCTTAGAATCCCTCTAAAATTTTATTTTGAAGCAACAAGCACCAAGGACGACAAAAACGAAGATGCCGGAGATGGTAAATACAAACAAAAGTAGCATGTGCTCGAATGATAAATAAGTGGGTGGTGGATTGTTGGAATGTTGGAGCCACTACATACATACAAAGGTACATTCTAGTGTTGCAACGAATACTCGCACTCGCATGTGCGATTATTCGCCTATTTTTTTTTTTTTACATTGGCATTAGCAATAATTATGTTTTGCCAATGTTTTGCGAATACGATCGGCAGATAAATCAACTGAACTTAGTTAGTCTTTAACAATCATTTTAAGGAAAATTAAAAGGGAAATTCGGAAAAATTGTTAAAACGCCGTTGCGATTTTCAAACACAGACATGATAGTTTAAGTGCATTAAGTTAGCTTGCACTTTTTGGAATTTCCCGAAAAAAATTATTGTGCTGTAATGTGCCCAGTTTGTGCTATCATGTGCCGTTTCGAAAAAAAAAATCCTCAAGGGATGCCATTTTTATGAGGAGGTCCTTTTTCTTCGTGTCAAGTTAGCTTGCACTTTTTGGAATTTCACGAAATAAATTATTGTGCTGTAATGTGCCCAGTTTGTGCTATCATGTGCCGTTTCGAAAAAAAAATTCCTCAAAGGATGCCATTTTTATGGGGAGGTCCTTTTTTTCGTGTCAAGTTAGCCGGTAATGAGTCTTAGCTCTAGGATGTTGCTAATCCACGAGCTGATTGTTGGGTCAATTCTTGCGGCAGAGAGCTCCTTTGTTATGGCCTCTCTCGTCACATTATTGAAAGATGAAGTCCCGGCTAACTTGACACGAAAAAAAGGACCTCCTCATAAAAATGGAATCTCTTGAGGATTTTGTTTTTTCAAAATGGCACATGATAGCACAAACTGGGCACATTACAGCACAATATTTTTTTTTCGGGAAATTCCAAAAAGTGCAAGCTGACATGATGCACATTGATAGTTCGAACACTTTTCAAAACAGGCACCAGGATCACTAATATTAGAAAAAGGTACTCAGGTACAGGTTTTCAAGGCCATTTAGGGCCCCATATTCCGATAAAAAAAAAAATTAAGGAAACCTGGCAAAGGCCACGCCCACTTTTGCAAATTTTTGGAATTCTAATCGAAGGATTTAATATACGCTCAAATGCTTAACTTATTTGAAATGCCTCGAAAATATCCGATTTTTTGCCGGTTTTGGGATTTTGGTGACAAACTCTAGTACTGGAGGTACCCTTAAATGGTCCGATCGGGTCTGTTCTCTAACTTGATCTTATTCATGTCCCTGCCAACAGGCCAAGTTTCGTCAAGATAGCTCAACTCCTTCGATAGGAAAACTGTAGGTACACAGAAAAACTGGCTCTGAAAAATTCCAATTAATGGCGTTTGTTAAACTCGATTCATCGGCTTTATAATTGTCCCAATTAAAAATTTCAATCAAATCACGAAATTCGGGAAAAGTTCGTAATATTAAATTTTGAACAAAAATTTGGTTGATTATTTTGGTGTATTAAATGCCAAAAGTATTAAAACTTAACAAAACATTTGCTTGAAATTTTTGAAAGTGCATATAAATATTTTTCTAAAATTCTCATTAGCTTTATGCGGACTTACATACAAGAAGAGACAAAATAATCAAAAATTAGCTCACATATGTTTATGATGTTATAATGTATAATTATCTTCCGTAAACTGACTTTGCAGATCCAAATTTTTATTATGGAATATGTACACCGAGAGAAAAAGGTAGTTATATTAACTGAAAAAGCAGGTTAAAATAACCGAGTTCACCGTTAATTCTTAGCTTATGTGTAGTAGCGGTCGATTCAACAGTACAAACACAGTCAATAAGGATATAACTACCTGATGGTTGATATAACTTGTCTCGCGGTTAAATCAACTGTCACCAGCGACTGGGAAAAAAAACGTATTTTTTGCTTTGACTTTTTTTAAAATCTTCTTTTATTAATATTTTTTTGTTATATAAAATTGTTAAATTTTTTTCTTTATTTATTTGTTTCTATTTAAATCTTTTTCTCTTTCATCTCATTAAAATTTTCTCGCCTCGGCCGAGCCTTGAACCGCTGACCTCCATTTCGCTGGGCGAACGTCTTAACCATTACGCTAAACGAACGAATTTAATTTGTTGGTCAAAATGCTCACTTGAGCTTAAGGTTGCTCAAGGTTTGGGGAACGTGCGAAAGGAATTGTTTCATTCCCAAAATTTTTTGCTTGAAAATGAACCATTACAAAAAAATTTAACTAAATTAAAACCTTAAAAATTTAGGAGAACATTTTTGTCTTCCAAAACAACTACACTCTGAACAAAAAAAAAATTGTAATTAAAAAAAAATTTAGAAAAATTCCCGCCGCCAGCAGGGATAAAACCCCGAAGCTCACGACTGTCGAGTCACAGCTTAACCAACTGTGCTATCGAAAACCTCGGAGACGGTTGATCAAAATGCGAACTTATACGTCTAAGTGAACGAAAGCGAATTCGAACATAAAATGTAACTGTTTTTCAACTGTTCATTTGACTGCCTTTTTCAGTGCATTTAACGCGGAATACAGTTTATTTGACCACTCTTACTTTAACTGTTCTAAGTAGTCGATTTAACTGTTGTTATTTCTCTCGGTGTAGATGAGGAAGTTTTTCCTAATTTTATTTATTTAAAATAATTGGTTGATTTTTAATACCTTTGGTTGTTGATATTACAAATCGTTTGTTAAAATATTTCATTGAGTGTTAATACTTCGAGTAATTGTCCTAATTAAACGATTTGTTAATATAACAAAAAGTGTGACAGGCTGAGTTGTAACAACGAATTTGTTATATTGATTAAAAAAATTGGTTGTATTTACGCAAAAAAGTCTTTCTGTGTATACAGACGGACAGGCTGATAATTTCTATAAACATACATATTTTATATGGCTAGACTGGTTCTGTTATACACAACCACACAAACGCAATATACTCTCGACACAGAGTGTGTCGGGTATAAAAAGTGAAAACCATACATCTTCATCAGTGGACAGGTAATATTGCCCAAGAAGAAAAAATCCCCTCGGATTCCACACTTGTAGGTGAAACTTAAACAATTTACTGTCTTTCGGCACTGAATACCGATTCTTAAGCAGTGTCTATGCCCCATTATAAAGTAAAAACTCCATATTCGCATTGGCATTCGCGGTTATGAAAATTTCACGAATGCTAAAAATTTACATTCGTTGCAACACTATTCGTACATATACATAAGTATATTGTACTTAAAACCTTAACAATTGAAATTTCAAAGGCTCTTGCTTTTTTATTTTGTTTTGAGGTGTGCATTAAAATTTTAATCGGGCTGTGTTCTCAGCGCCACTTACCATCGTTACCGGCAGTCCGCCGGGGCCGCCGTTAGAATAAGAATAGGGGGAGACCAGGTATCCCATATTGAAACTAGGTGCATGGGGTTCAAGTTTGCCTAAAAATATAAACAAATAATTAAAAGTATAGTAAAAAGAATTAGCAGTTAAATAAGGAAAGAAATAAATTGAAAATATCTGAAAAAGAGTTTTGGGGGTTGATTAGATTCCTCCATTGGAAAAACCGCTGACGAAAACATTTCATAAAACGACGGCCTCGAGCTAGCTATGGGTTGAAATTATCGATGCACCAAGACATCGATATTTTTGAATACTAATTTTAATCTCGATATATCAAAACTCGATACTTAAATTCTTATATCGAAGAAGAATCTGGCATTCGACTGGGTGATCTTTCGGATCACGCAATGATAAAAAAAAGACTATTGAGGAGAAAAATTCTAAAACATACTAGAAGGGACTCCAGGTACAAAGTGATTTAAAAAAGGTAAAAATGAAAGGGCAAATGTCTGCATGCACTTACGTTTTTCTAAATATCTCAAAAATATACCTTTTGATTTTGGTAAAAAAAATTTTTGTGAGGTATTTTTTTAGAAATGGGCAGAACGTGTGCACGATAATGGAAATACGCCACAAAAACGATTTTAATTTTTACAGTGTTCTACAGTGCTTTTAGATAGTGCGTATCTAAAAATCAATAAAACTTTAAAATTCCTTTTAGGGAGCCGATTACCTTTCCCGAGAATACCCTTTTTTAATAAGTAGGTAGGTACCTATGTATTGGAAAAAATAGTTTTTTTAATTTAAGTTGTCTACGGTTAAACAACTAAGACATCGATTGGAACAAGTGATTAATCATTTTGAAGGTTTACTTTTTTGCTTTTAAATGATGAATAAATCAGTGAAACCTCCACTCTGCGGACACTCCCATATGCGGACACTCTTTAAAACGGACAGGAAATTTTCAAATTTTTGGTGTATAACCAAACACCTATTATATACGGACACTAAAATGACAATGAATCCTAAAACCTTTGTAAATAGTTTTAAAAAATTTTAAATAACTGATTACTTTGTACTGATTACTTTATATGTAACTCTATTAAGCTCCAAATCCAATATTGCGATACATTCAATCATATAGCTTAGGATCCAATGTTTCGCATTGCGAGATCTCGATACGGGGAAATTTCGAAAATTGAATATTTCTCGTTGCGAGGCAGTTTTCAAATAATAAACTTTAGCGGTACGATTTTACTCATTCCAAAGTATTAATATACCTCAAGTAAGGTATTGATTGGTATTTGGTTCTAATATTGCATTACTAGAAGTGAAATTAACTTAATTAAATTAAATTAATTAATTAGAACTCTAATTGAAAAATGAAAAGGGCCACGCAAAATATTTGCGTGACGTCTCGGTCTCGGTCTCGCATCGAGCTTTCGCAATATTGTATTTTGAGCTTTAAATGTTTTTATTTACATAACACTAATGCTTATTCTATTTAAATTTTTTTTACTATCCCCTCCCATATGCGGACACCTCCCATATCCAGAAAAAATTCTGATAACCGTCAGCGCCCGCATATGGCAACTAGAAAAGTTGAGCAGCCACAGCTGAATAGCGGCTTCTGCGTGCTTGGCGCGTGGGTCGCGCTGGGTTCTACATCTCCATTGAGTTGTTAGTTTTAGAGATCCCATCCTGTTTAAGGGGGGAGTACACTTTGAACGTCCAAAAAGTAAGGCATTTTCGTTAATTTTTTTAAGCAATAAAACACTCAGGGAGGGCAAATATGTTATAACCCATTTATTACTCATCCTTCGAACTACAATTTGTATTTTTTTGAACTCGATTGGCGTCCCCCCGTGGCCGGTGCACCAGGTCGCGCGGGCGTCCTCGCGCGGAAGTCGGAAAACGGCGTGAGAAAATACTCCTTCCCATGTGATCCTGGAACATAAATCGAACAAAATCCTGATAAGTAATGAAATTCGGGTTAGAAATATGTATTCCGATTTTTTTAAATTAATTGTTTTCAAAAGTTGTGGCCTTAGGAAAAAAGTCCATTTTTTAACCCTAAAAATGCTTACAAAATCGTGGATTAAAAATCCATTTTTGACAAAATCGAAAATGTGGATACGTATTTCTAAGCAGAATTTAATTCTAAACAAGAAAACCTAGGCGATATCCAAATTTAATAATAACTGGTTAGAGTTATTTCCCACGCCAGTTTGAAAAGCCCCGTTTCGAGATAAACGCGTTTAAAGATAAAATTTCATGTACATGGTACATGTTTTAGGAAATCGCTTCGTAAAGCAGTAAGGAATATTCTGGCGGACTTGGAGTCTTTTCTAAATTAAAGTATACATCCCAAGGAACATTTTAAGCCAAAAAAAAATACATTTTTTTGAAAAATCAAAGTGTACTCCCCCCTTAAGATGTCATTTTATAGAAAAAAAGCTCAGCTTTCGTTTAAAATTATTTTAAAAAATATCAAAAATGTCGCATTCGGCAAAAAATTGCTTATAAAAATAAAACCCGTTTTTTTGTGCATCAATAATAATTTCTGGGAATTGTAATATTTTTTGTCGGAAAGAGCAGACAAATATCTATAAAAATCCTTTATCACATTTTTTTCATTTCCCAATTTGCGAGACATCGAATTTTTTGAATACAAAAAGGACCGAAAGTTCAACACCCTGTATCTAGGCACCCGGTCAATATTTCCCCTCCTCCTTTTGCACAATTCATGTACTCTCATAGCGCAACATTTCCACCAAATTTCATCGAAATCCCAGGTATAAAGCTTTTTGAGCGAGTACACTTGACGTGAAATGCCCCATAGGCGTCTCGTTTTTACAAGCTTGTTTACTAAATTTTGGGCCGCTCATGGGATAAACACCCGTCGAAACAATCAGACCTTTACTTTTAATTAAAAAAAAAGCATTAATCCTAGGGCAATGGTATAACGATTAAACCGCTGTCTTATATCGATAGTCGATGTTTTATTAGACTATGCTGTATTTGTGAACAAGCCGAAGCATGTCGGGGGGAGCACAAAATTTTATGAAACGTTCGAACCGTTGCTGTAACGTAGGTACCTACCTAATATTTAAAGAAAATCATTAAATAAAAGCATTTCTCTTAATTGGTTTTGGGCCTTTGGGTGCAAAACAAACTTAAAAGACCTCTCATTACATGTGATTAGCTCCGATAAAAGCAATTAATGTTAGGAATGATAAATGATGTCTTCTGAAACTCGAATGTGCCAAAGAGACGAAAGAGTGATCTCACCGCAGATCTCTTTTTAGTCCCAAAAGAAAACCCAAGTTCTTGTTGTTGTTTTTGTTGTTGAGAAGATTTTAGGGAAAGAATGTATGAATGAATATGAAGAGCCATCACAATCCAGTTTTTTTTTTTTTATAAAATGAGAAAATATTTCCGGACAACTTTTTGCATTTTTAAGAGCATCATAGCATTCCTGCATCCTTGACATAACATCGCCGAATTACCTGCACAATATTAAAATATATTTTGGGGTTATTGGAGCTCGTAAAAAATAAAAAGTTCAGCAACAATGTCCCCTCATTAGTGTTCGATTCTCTTTTAATGAGTCGCTGTAAGCAGTGTGCGCTATACATCTTACATACATACATACATATATATATGCATTCACGATCGTCAAATCGTAGAATGAGTACCTATGCTTCCAAGGGACACTTCGACTACTGCGCGAAGCGCAGAAAACCCCAGGCAACGTGGAAACACTATTGAGGGAAAAAAGCACGATCGCAGAGGGCACACAGGCATTACAATTTAAGGCATGCATGGATGTACATACATATGTATGTTGGCATTCTCCTCCTACATTCTTCGATCCAAGTCTGTTGGGAATCCTGTTTTAAAGTAGGTACGAAGGGATTAGCTTGCGTATATCGCGTTATATTCCCATAAAAAAATAAAAAAAAAATAATAATAAAAAAAATGTAACTCTAATCCAAACTGTGCCTGGACCAAGAAAAAAGCACCAGTTTTCTTACTCAGAGAAGTAGAAGAGGGTAAAAACAAAAACAACACATACAAATAATAAGCCAGACCAAAGAAAACGAAAAGGACAAGCTCTCAAGAAGCAAAACAAATACAAATATAAATATACACACAAGTCACAAGAAAATTTCAGTGGAGCCAACAACAGTGGGCATTAAGAGCTGAAATCAGTCCTCAAAATTCTTAACCGGTTGGATGCGAGCAAAGAAAACCCATAGTTGGCAGGAATTGAACGAGCTCGATAAAAATTAAATATTTCAACATTTTAATATTCGTTGTATAAGGGGTATTCACAAAGGCGTGTTAAAAACGTTAGAAGGTCGGAAAATCTAAAAATTTCGATTTTCTTTAAAAAATTTTAAACTTTTTTTTGTATCTTGCACAACTTTTTAAGCAGATAAAATAAAAAAAATATAAAAAAAACGCCTTTGTGAATACCCCGATGGAATCAGTTTCGACTGAGAAATTTTCAAAATTTTCAGGCATACTTAATTAATTTTAAATAATTAATCTCTCAATAGGCTTGGTGGTTTAGTCATTTATATCAATTTTTCAATTCGATTGATTTTTACGATTGACGGATTCTGAATATATGTATTCATAAGTGTTATTAATACGATTTTGGAAAATTTCGACTTTGTTTTGAAACAAAATCGGTAAAATAAATTCCTTAGAGGCAAACCTATTAATATATAAAAGTTGGGAATAAAATAAAAAACTCTTAAAAATAAATTTTGAGAAAATATAGAAAATTATTTCAGCGCTATTCAATGGCAGAGTTGGTGTGCTTATTAAACAGCTGATTGCATTATTATTTTTGAAAAGGAATCGATCAATAATGATTCTGATTGTTGCCTATTCTATATCACTATCCTTTAGAGCTGTTAAATATCGTTACTATTCGGTAAAAAGTAACGATTACTATAGTCAGTAATCAATAACGTACCGTTACTGATGGAGGAATCTCGTTACTATAACTTTTTTTGCACACATACCAGCTGATGGTTGCCAGAGTAATAAAGTACTAATCATATAGTAATATAGGGGACACTTACAACAACAACCGAATTCCGTTGTGAACTAGTGATGCTATAATTTTTGGAGTATTCACATAATTTTGTAACTAAACATACTTGCGATGAAATTTTTCTATGTTTTCTTAATAATGTTAAACTTTTTTAGTTTTTTATGATAGTTTATGCAATTCTGTACCCTTTTCATTCAGAAGAGATCCAAAAATATATAGTTTATGCATTCTATTTATCATGGAATGTAATAAGTACTTGAGCCACTAATTATGTATCGAGCAATTTTAGTTATGATATCACTGAATATTTCATTCAAACTTTTTGAGAATCGGTCATATTCGACGCATGAGTACTCTGCTTTATCGTTCCTCAATAATATGAGCAAAATTTTATCTATTTTTTTTTGATTTTATAAAAATAACATATTTTGCTGAAAAATAAAATGAGTTCTTATGAGAAACCTTTGATTAACACTTATATATATCTGATTTTTAACAAAAATGTTAGTTCATGTTACAAGATTATAAAATATTTGTTAGACCGGAACCGGAATTTTCAGGGGGCGTGCTACATTTTTGATTTTTCCATAAGAATGCATCCACAGGGGGCCTACTTCAATTCAACACACACGTTTTTTTGCCAAGTGCCATCTATAGTACTATATGGTACAAATGTAATGGTTGCACAAAACAGTATGGTAGGTCTTAGTAACGAGTGCTAAGTAACGATTACTTGACGCAAAACAACGTATACACTCGAGTAGTGTAAATTTTAGCATTTTTACGGCTCTACTAACCTCCAACTCCATAGCTCAAGTGAGATCTATCTTTTTTTATATGTTCCGAAAGCGCAATTTTTTCTATGAAACTTATTCCTTTGAATTCGTTTAAGGAGCTATTTTTCGAATATCTAACACAGAGCTGTTACCGTATTTAATTGCATTGTCGAGGTGTTTTGAAATATTTTAAATATGTTTGATTTTGTTTTTTAATAAAATCCTAGCCGAAACAATTAGCATCGCTCGGTTAACGCCAGTTAACAATTCGGTACTGACGTGATCGTCGGGAACTCCGCGGGATGGATAATGGTAACTATCGTCGTCTGTCCTAGGAGATTACAGACGACAAACATCAGTCAGCGTACAGAGACTCTTTATAAGCCTACGGAAGCCTAATTTAAGGGCTTCAGCTCTCTTGAAGAGTCTTGAAGGACGAAAGAGGACCCAACGCTACTGTGGTCTACTTCGGCTCTCCAACGTCCCACATTATCATTATTTTATTATTGTTTTTTTTTTAATTTGAACGGAAAAAACAAAAATTGGATTTAAAATATATTAAATAATATCCTAATACCCTAAATGTTACATTGCAGGTCCTGATATTTTCTTAAGCGTTTCATGTCTTCCTTCCAAATTTCTTCCTTTTTTTCATATAAATCAATTTCCGCACTCTGAAATATGCAAGCACATGGAACCAGTTTCAATTAACTGCAACATTTTTTTGCCGCTTTTTTGATATATCATACAGTACAGGGTTGATAAAAATTAATCCATATTACTTGTTTTCCTTTTTTAAATTTTTTTATTGAAAGGTCATACATTTGTTGAAGGCACCATTAATAATGAACGTCTTTTGCGATAAAGCTAAAGGTTTCATATTATGCTCTCCAATCGGGGAAAATGTTAAGACGCTACTGAATTTGGCAGGATGTGACCAGGCAACTGCAAAAAATAATATTAAATTTCGATCATTTAAAGGCTGCAATAAAAGCGCAACATGATCATGTTCCAAGCGTGGACATTCGGTGTTCTTTATGAAGTTGCTCCAATTGTTGGGAAAATGCGGGAAACAAAGCTACGATCGTATGGGCACACGTCCTGATAGCAAAATGCAGGCACATAATTTGCACAATGAATGGGCTGGCTACACAGCGAAAACACAAGGTTTGCAGACAAACAAATGTGCTAGTCCGAAACATTGTCTGTTGAACTGGATGGGACCTCGAAGCTTTAGGACTTACATACCTCGGATGATGCAACCGAGGCTACTTTTATGTAGCAGTCAAATATTTTATCGACACGTTCAATAACTTTCTGATACTGTACAGAACAATGCAACGATCTTCGTTGCTTGCTCTTGTTGTGATATTTTGAGAAGAACAAAACACACGATGATAGGTATAAATGGGTTTTCAAAATTTTCAGGTATGTACAAGACCTGAGTGGCTGGCTGTTGTTGATGTTACTGAATGTTGGCTGCTCAACTCAAACTGTAAAAATGTAATCTTGGAGGAACTGCCGATTCATTTTTGAAAGTAGAAGATTTTTTAAAATATTTTAAAGATGTTATTGAGCTTACATACATATGTACCTAAATATATTCCTACATAAATATATTGGATTTATTTTGAAGTTGAACTGATTTATTTAACTGAATAGCGCAAAAGACGAGAGAACTGCGATTGTTCTAAAAATGCGCATGCGCACCACAATTCGAACCTCTCAATGGCATTCATCGAGAAAACAAAACAAAACGAAACAAAACATTTTTATGTATTTGTATATGTGTATATCCAAATAAACGTACATATGTATGTATGTATATTAATAAGGGGCACAGGCAACGAGCGATAAATGGCGTAAATAACGAGCGAGAGCAACCAGCAAGCAACAATTTATGGTCGACAAGTCGTTGTCTACTACAAATATTGTGTTTTCTTATTGTTGCTGCTCTCCATTTGTTTTCTTTGTCGTTGCTGTTGCTGTTGTTGTTGCTGTTGTTGTTGTTGCTGTTGGTGTGGAGATTCCACGAAAACTTATTAATTTCCAAGGATAACTTTTGTTAACGAACCAGAATCGATGATCGGAGTAAGAGTAAGAGTCAGTCTCACTCAAACGAGCGCCCCATTGTCAGACTCGAAAGAAGATGATGAAGAACTCGTTAACTGTTTGTTATGTTAACACGTGTGTATGCACACAATATATATATATATATATTTGTATATATATATAAACATATATATATATGTTTGTATCCGCACTCAACCTCGCGCATATTTTTATGGGTTTGTATGTAGACAGGCGCATCGAGGCAGGTATGGAAATGCGGCCCTCATAGTCTACATGTATTCAAATATTTATGTATGCATGTGCCGCACATGTAAATGTGAGTGTGTGCAGATCGTATGTGCATATATTTGAAGTTTTGATGGAGTCAATGTGCCAAGTTACTAACAAGCGCAACAGGCAAAATCAGCTATTTCGCTTTCTTCTTTCGTATACACATATTACATACATATTTACAAACATTGATGTTCTGAGAGTCTGTACGTTAATCCGAGCTAATGGTCGCACAAGCCTCCAGTTAATGTTTACATATGTATATATGTAAGTATAACATTTTAATAAAAACTTTTCCTAAAAATGGGCGATTCTTCAAAAGCTCGACTTAATATTCCCAGTGCCTGCCATACCATACCATATCTTATAGGTGGGTAGTTACTTGGTTGACAAATTACCAACAATGACGGACTTAAGGGGTCTTCTCATTGAAAACCCGTTTTTTGGACCCTTTTTAAAAAAATTCTTACTTGAAAACGCAAAGAATAATTGAAAACTTTTTTTATTTATTGTATTACAAAAGGTTCAAAGTAAATAAAAAAAAATTTTTTTGCCTCGATACGTGGGCTGTTCAAAAAGTAATGAGACTTCAAAGTTGGTGGTGAGAAAAAAAAGGTGCCGTCACGGCGGCCACGATTCCGGGTCTCCGGAGCGTCCGAAATGCAAAAAAAAAACGGGGTTATAATCAGTATAGATGTAATTCTCGGGTGAACCTCAAGCTTAATTTTGTGATTTTTTTTGACAAAATGGCGGCCATTAAAAAAAAATTTCAATTTCGTGCTTTTTTTTTTTGTAGTTTAGTGTAAAAAAAAAAATAGTAAAAAAATTTTTTTAATTTTGGTCGAGGTTCACCCGAGAATGGTGACAATTCTGCGTCGATTCCACTTTGTTTCATGAAAATCGGTTCAGTTGAACTGGAGATATCATGGCCGCCAGTTCGAAAAACGTGGTTTCGAGATAAACGCGTTTAAAGATTGAAGCAACGCAAAAATTACTCGTTTTAGCGCAGATCTTGCTCGACAAAGAAGGCTATATCCTCTAAACTATTTCGAATTTCAAAAAATCCTTTTAGGGGCATATTCACAACTACCCAAGCTATAAATAAATGCAAAAAAAAAATCGAAAAAAAAAGTTGCTCAATGAGAAGACCCCCTTAATAAGAATTACCTATTCACGCCTTTTTTATGATGGAGGAGTCTCTTTGAATTTTGAATTAAACTTGACGAATATTACAAGAACAGGTTTAAAGAATAACTTACCATTGATTCCTAATGCATTTGGTTTTTTTTTTTTTTTTTTTTTTTAAATATACCACACCAATTCTCCAAATGCAAGAAGAACCCATTGTCTGAAAATCCACCGAAAAACAGACGGTCACATCGTCATCATCCAAAAAACAACTGAAGATATGTAAATACTCAAATACCTACTCCGGCAAAAAGAATGAAAATAAGAAGAAGAAAAAACATTTTCCAATCGACCTATCGATCGGGCAGAGGTAATAACGAGACTCTAATTGATCAAAACGTAATCAACGAAAACAACGAAGGCAAAATACAGACCCGAGATGCGAGGTTGATGAGCTACTAGGTGAAGAAAGAGCGAACGAGCAAGCACTTAGAAAGACAAGAAGATAAGAGAAAAGAAATGGAAACGAAACGAAACGAGGAGAAGCAAAACAAAGCAAAAACTATACCATCCAAGCCGAATCGAAACGATTTCGTGTAGAGAATAAAATAGCGAGAGTGTTTGGCTGCATCACCTTGTTAACTGCTTTAGGGATTTCTTGTTATGCTGGTCGGATCGCGTCCGACTGCCCTGCCTACCTGCCAACCTGCTTATTTGCCTTCATCCGATGGCCGGGACGGGCCAGCCAAGCCAGCAGCGGGCAGCGAGCAGCGAGCTCTGGAGGTAGAATTTTAAGCGGAACTCGTTTATGCGTAGATACTTGCCATGCCATGCCGTGCCGTGCCGTGCTGTGTCGCTTGTGAATCATACTTCTCATCCATACAAATGCAGACAAGTAACTATCACACATTTCGAGGTATACGAGAATACCCTACTGAGGCAGGCAAAAAAATTTCGAGGAATACTAAAAACTACCTAAAGAACGAATAGGGTAAATACCACGCAAACTATGCAGCAAACGATTAGTCAAATTGTTTAGTCGACTCAACGCCTGATTAGACTAAGATCTGTATAAATCAAAAGAAGCATAACATTTAATAACCAAAAATTGACACGATGCGCATTCAGGGCTTTTTAAAGTTTCGAACGAATTACTTCAAAATGGAACGTTATTTTTTATTTACCTACCTACTTAAGTGCACTATACTATACTGAAGCCATACGTCCAGCCTGGTATAGAGATTTGGGGAAAGGGACTCTCTTTTGCAAAGGAAGTCATAACCTTGTTTATTGGTCACACTTCTGCTTTCTGAAAAGTGGCTCCCGCTTTTCTTTATATTTTAATCTTAAATTGACATTATCTGCTTCTTCTGAACCCTTGTTTAAGTCTTTTCGGATTCGCTGATTCCCATCCTTAGGTGTGGATATATGATCTAAGCACCATTCTGCAGGCATTCTGATTCTGGATCACGCCGTCGCTGAGACCTATCCTTTGCTGATATCTTTTGATCCGACAGACCACATAGTTTTCGTTTTTCGTTTGCTGGAGCAGTGGTGGATATCGTTTTTTTTTTTTAGCGGGGTTCTCCGGCAGTCGCCTTTGAACATGGTAATGATATCCTTTAATATCTCATATGTCAAACTTTTTACAAAATCAACAATTACAAATTATGTCGTTGCTTGACACCGAATTAAAGAAGATCATCTATACGTTTGTAAAATCTATGGGTTACGAAAATACGATTCTAACAAAATGCCTATTATTTAAAATTTTTATCCTCTCTTAATTTGAAAACTATTTGCACTTATCAGAAATACGGCCAAAAACAGGCCAGTCAGGAATCTCAACAGATAAATCAGTTCAGAAATAAGATCTCGTTTAGACTCCACATCAGTAATATGGTTAAAATTAGACCACCTCAGTTCCAGAGGGTTAAAGAACACAGCCGGAATTTAAAACGTTAAATTTTGCCTTTTATGGGTTCTAATCCGAAGATCTCTCATATTCAGTTCATAAAGGATACAAAGATGATAGTCAAATACCTGTACATATATATTTAAGATTTTTGGGTTTGAGAAAAGTTTGTATAGATCTCCAATAAAAGTCCACAACCCCAGGTAGTAAAGAGAGATCTTTTAAACAAGGACTAATAATAACTTATTCAAAGATTATTTTAAGACAAGTATGGGTGTTAAAGTAAGGTATTGGTAGATATCCGCCACAGACACACATGTTTTAATATTTTTCAAAACACGCCCAAAAATCAGAACCATTAAGAAAGAATATTCTAAAGATGTTTAAGGCCACATACCGATTTTTCTTCAATTTTTTTTAAAAACCGCCCCTTTGCCGCGCACAATTTTTAAAATTTTTTGAATTCAAATCAGAGGCTTAAATAGACGCTGAAATACTATAATATTTCAAAAAAGTTTGATTTTGTAACAGTTTAGGGATTTTGGTGACACACCCAAGTGGTGGAGGTACCCTTAATAATGGACCGATCGGGTCCTTTCTCTTACTCATGTCCCCGCGAACACGCACACTAAATTTTGTCGAGATAGCTCAACTCCTTCGATAAACAAACTGCCCTGCAGTAATGAGCCGGTCAGTTTTCTAAGAAGTACTGGCCTTTGACCGCTCCAAACCTTACCGATTAAATTATGGCAGTTCGCTTCATCGAATTCGGCTAGCCGGCGGTCTGTAATAAAGGGGTTGGTTTATGGGTAGTCTGTAAATGACCCTTTCATGAACTTAGAATATATATAAGAAATTTGTTGTTTATTTTCCTCATTTGACTATCCTAAAACCAGACAAAATTACGACAATTGACCCAAAATTGGCCTATGACCAGCCGTTTTGCGGACTAGTCCCTCCCCTAGGACAGGCCCATATTAAAAAGGTCAGTTGAAAACTTTAGAAGTGGAATTATGAGGGGACTAAAGGACTGACCGAAGGTTACACTTGGGTCAGTCCATATTACTGCAGAGTGTATACAAACAGACAAACAGGCAGACAGACATACATGTCTAAATCGAATCTCCTAGGGACGCTGATCATTTCTATATACACTTTGTATGGTCTATCTCGACTGGTTCTGGGAGTTGCACACGTACGTACAAATACTTTATACCCTCGACGCTGAGTCTGTCGGGTATAAAAAGTATGATAAAAATCATTAAAAAAATTTGAGTAAGAACCGAAAAACTATACAGTCCCTTCGGCACAGTCTTGCACCCGTCCACAACGCTGGTTGTACGAATTGAATAAATCGTTGACGACACAAGCCCAAAAGCATAGTCGTCGAGACAGAATGCCACAGATGTCGCATGTCGCGATTTCCACGCGCGACACCCTGCAGGACAAATGATTCATGAAGTCATGCATCTCAAGTGTGGAGGAAGTTCTCCATTACTGGATATAACGCGCTGTTTGAGATTTTACTAATAACGATGTCGTCAAAGACTTCATGGACGATTCATGGATCTTGAAGGAGCGATTTCCGAAAGGAGTTCTTCCATTTAGCGGTTTTCATTTTGTAATTTCTCTTTGCTTCGCGTTTTCGCATTTATATTCAAATTTCAAATGTGTTTTTAGTTTGCTTGGCAGTTTTTATTATTGCGTATTTATTGCTTCTGATTGCCCTTTATGATTTGAATCTGGGAAGTCCGAGTTCTAGCCATTTTCTGTCCCTCTTCGCTGATACGACCAACCACCAGTTATTTGTAACCGATGGTAATGCAAAAAATAATTCAAAAGGGCTACTGTTTATGCATTACAGAATCGACTATATAACACAGCGATGTCCTAGCGAATGTAATGCATCCCTATTTGCATTACCAGTTGTACGAAAAGTAATCGAAAATACTTGAGTTTGTAATGCATTACTATTTGCATTCTTAAGTAGTGCTATAGAAGTATGTAACGCTTTGCTTTGGGAGTGAAAATATTAGAAAACACATTACCTTTTCTATTACCTCTCGATGCAAAATTGTTCATTTACTTTCCATTCATTTTTGCATTCCTATTTCATCGATGAAAAAATGCATTACTTTGGTAATGTACTTCCTAAATAACTGCTGGGAAATATAAATATATAGATATATTTGTGTGAATGGCTATGATATTTCTCAGGACTCGTGGCTATAAATACAGGCAGAAGTTCTAAAAGTTATCAAAATTAAGAAAAAATAAACTTCGGAGGTGAGGGTTTTTTTTTTTGGTATTTTTAATAAGATTCCGAAATCCCATATTATCATGGATATTTGGATTTTATTTTTCAGTTTGCTATAGCGCGAAATTAAAAATGTTAACTGTCAGCTGTGGTTCACTAATTGACTGAAAGGCTTCCGTTTCGGGTGCCTCGAAATTACTTCTATTTAAATCCATTAGAAGTTCTTCCCAAGTATAACATACGCCCGCACGCTGATCGAGTTCATTATTTAATAGGCCGTTTACATATGCCGTTTTATTCGCGTTTTAGTAACTTTCCCCTTTTTAGCTCTAAAACAACTTAGATTTTTCCCGTTTTATCATACAAAACTAAGACGAGAATCTTTCCTGTTTTAATTTAAAACAAGTAGCTAAATAAGATAAATCCTGTTTATAACTGATAAAAATATCGAAATTTGGTTGTGTCATCACTATAAAAATGCAAAACATATCGTCATTGAAATTTCTAATTTGAAAATTGTGAGGTTGTTTCCTCAACCAATGTAGAAAACGAACGCAATTTCAATAATTGCTTCTATTCTAAATTATAATGTTCACTCATATTTCACGTGTTGAGCAAACAAAAGATAACCACAAAATGACAAAACGACATGCGCATGTGTAAACACCCCGTTTTGGCTTAGTCGTTTTAGCTTAAACGAGTAGCGCTAAAACGTATATGTAAATGCCCTATAAGGGATTGATGAAAATTAATTTTGAATAAAATACGAAAATTCGAAATACTTACTAAAAACCGGGCTATGATCGGGACGTGCTGTTAGTTTTCCGCTTTTTTCCTAAAAAAAAAGAAAATAGACCCATTAATAGAAATGTAAAAACAAAGTCGTTGTTGTTCTTTGAAGCGTGTTAAGGGATGTTGAAAGGAGTTGGGTGTTAATTTGACGTGATTTCTCAATGAATAATCAATTGTTTTCGTAATGATCAATCTAAAATATACATTCGGTTTGTGAACCATTGAAGGATTACAGTGTCATACAATACTTTGTTTTATCTTATATGCGACTGTGTCGTGCCACAATAGGTTGTGGTTCGATCATTCAAAAGGAAGCAACATGAGTTCACCCTTTATGGCCCCTACTCACATTTGAAGTTAACACTTGTACGCTGAATGAAGGTAATTCAATAATGCTGGCCACTCACGTTATGCCGATCGAAACGACTGATGCGTGTTGAACGAAAATAAAGCGTCTGTGGCGTGGGCGTCACGCCGATCGAAAGTATCTGAAATTTTTCATAAACCAACGATCGGTTGACACGGGAGTGGCGCGGTGTATGGATTTTCTCATTTTTCTTGCACCCAAACAATTTTTTTGTTTGCTTCCGTTTTTGTTTTTCTTTTTTACGCTCAAGTGGCTATCGCAGCACAAGGGCGTAGCGAGAGAAAGAGTTCTTTGGTAGCGCTTATATTTGCCACAGTGGTATATTGAGCAATTATAAGACATTAACCGAAAAAATTTTTGGGGGGGCAAGAGGAAGTTTAAAGAGTTTTTGACCAAAAACCCAAAAAATTCGAAAAAATCATGACGTCCGATTTCAATGAAACTTTATATTATATATAGAATAAGTGAAAAATTCTAAGTATTTTGACGCAAAAATTTTTTAAAAATACTGAATACAACTAGTCTAGTTTGAGTCTAGTTCTAAACTGGTCCAAAAAGGACTAGTTGTAATAAGTTTTTTGAAAAAGTTTTAGTACCTAAATTCTTAGATTTTTTTACTTAGTCTATATAAAAAAATTTCATCGAAATCGGACGTCATGAATTTTTCGGATTTTTTGGGTTTTTGGTCCAAAACTCTCTAAACTTCTTATTGCCCCCCCCAAATTTTTTTTCGTTTAATGTCTTATAATTGCTCAATATACCACTGTGGCAAATAAAAGCGCTACCAAATCACGCTTTCTCTGGCTACGCCCTTGTCGCAGCACCCCCTATTTTTTGATGAAATGTTTACCGAATGAGACAACAGCGAAATTGTGGTGTGACGTGTGCGGACAGCGTAATTTACACCAATACTTTAGATCGGTATAACGTGGAGTGGCCAGCATAAGCTGTAATCTCGTAATGCTGTAAGCATAATGAGGGCGTACATACACGTATGTATATTGGCCCGGCGAATACGCCGAAGAATTCGCGAGGATGAGCACGATGACAGCGAATCTCGAAATCGCCTTGTTTTTAGAATTTCGAAAAAATATGATTGAAAATATGTAAGTCATTGCCAGCAGAAAGTAAAAACCTTCATTTTCGGAAAAAGATTTTCTATATATTCATATGTTTTCTGAAGTGGCAGTCCTGCTATGCGTGATTCGCCGGCGCTTCCATTAAGCCTAAAATCCAATATTGCGAGAGCCCGATGCGAGAGTGCAAGACGTCACGAAAATGTTTTGCGTGACGCATTTCGATCTCCAATGAGAGATCAAAGCACAATTTCGCTTCTAGTAATGCAATATTTGAACCACGTTCCAATCTAACGAGTACCGAGTACTCATAAAAGTTATACGCTATCACTTGAGTTTAAATTTTAATTCAAAATTTTCAAAAAATTTTCAAAATGAACCAAAGCTCGCGAAATATTTTAAAAGCTCTTTTTCACGGAACAGTGAACAGTTTTTGTTTTATTAGTTTAAACGAGTACTCAATAGCGAGTACTCAAAAACTAGCTACATCATTAACCTGTCAAATTGCCTCGCAACGAGAAATATTCAATTTTTCAAAATTTTCTCGCTACGAGGTCTCGCAGTGCGATACACATTGGAGCTTGAACCATATATTTGAATGTATTGAAATTTGTGTGCGTCTCGTCTCGCGCTCTCGCAATATTGGATTTTGGGCTTTAGAATTAAATCTATTGCGGCATTAACGTCGCAAAATTCGTTGTGTTGTGAGCCACACCGTATAACCATGTGCAATTTAAGCATCGCCGTAAAGCGGTTATTCGCTTACGCACTTATTTTATTTACAGCATAACGTGTGTGTGTGTGTTTGTGTGTGTGTGTCAGAGAGAAATTTTTAATCAGCTGTTCTGGAATTTACTTTACAAAAAATCAACTTGTCAATTTCTCATGGCGTAGAAAAGGAAAAAAGTCGGATGCAACCCTGCGCACTCATGCGCGTCGGTTGCTTGCCAGCGATTGTAACAAAATTACTTGAAAATACTTAGTTTTCAGCTTTTTTGCAGGAGATATTTACTAACATACATACATAGCACATGAGTAGGGGCTAATGTATTGAAAGTTCTTAATAAAGCGATTATTATATACATATATATATATGTATGTATGCTTACCTCACTCTCAGTTAGATCGATTAGGCTCGACTTCTCTTCAACAAGAAGATTTTCTGATGAGATTTTCTCGTCTTCGCGATCGCCTTCGTCTTTGAAAATCTTAACTTCATCGGTGCTGCCCAAATCGTCGCCGGATGAGCCATGACGTGCGCTATGGGTACTATGACTATTATGTGGCATTATGTTTTTATTTGATTTTTTGACTTCTTTGTACGTTTTGCATTTGATTACGATAACGGCGATACTATCGGCGTATCTTGATACAATTTGATTTTTTCTAAGATCACATTCATGGCGCAATACTTGCAGTTCTTTCTGCTGAATAAAATTCGTAAAATTCTCCTTTCAAATTAAGAAAAATTTCTCACAAAAACCATATATTATACCCTCGTCAATCAAAAGAGCAGCATCTGTAGCAGATGAAGCCTTGGCACTTAAAACACCTGAAATTAGAAAGAAAGAATTAAACTGAGATTAGAGCGTTTTCAACCATATTATATTTAAACTTGAATATTTTTGTATGAATTCATATGGTCATAACTTCATATAAAAGTCATTTGTTTCTTATTTAAAAGTTTTTTTTCACGTATTATTGTTAACTCTAATTTACGTTAAATAATCTTATAAACTTAATTAGTATACGAAAAAACCAATATATTTGGTTCACGTGTAATTGGTACAAAAACAAAAAAACAAGTAAGGGTGTTATAGTCAGGCGAGCCTGACAATAGAATACCCGACACAGACACACATGTTCAAATAACTTTTAATATCAAGAAGTGTTTAAGGCCATTAGGGGCCCCAATATACCGACTTTTGTTAAATTTCATTATGAAAACTGCCCTTTTGCCACGCCCACTTTTCCCATTTTTTTGTTTTCTAATCGGAGGCCTTAATATACGTTCAAATTCTAAGTTTCAGTAAAATATCTCAAAAAATCCAATTTTGGGGCAGTTTTGAGATTTTTGTGACAGACCCTAGTACTACAGTTACCCCTAAAAATGGTCCGATCGGGTCCATTCTCGAACTTGTTTTTACTCATGTCCCCGTGAGCACGCATACCAAATTTTGTCGAGATAGCTCAACTCCTTCGATAAGATAACTGTATACAGACAGACGGACAGACAGACGGACGGACATGTCTAAATCCAATCTCCTGGTGACGCTGATCATTTCTATATATATTTTGTATGGTCTATCTCGACTGGTTCTGGGTGTTACACACAACCACACAAACGCAAGATACCCTCGGCACAGTGTGTCGGGTATAAAAAAAAACCAACAGGTTTTTACATGATTTTCTTTGCTATATTTTGCGAATTTTTCGGGGGCCCCAACTCCTGAATTAATTTGTTTGCGACAATCATTGGAAGTATTAACACTCAACAAACTTTTTCAACCAACGATTTTTAATATTAACAATCAAAAGTATTAAAAATCAACCAATTATTTTAAACAAATATTTGTAGAATCAACAACTAGATTAATTGAAATCCGAAAAACACATTTTCCATTTTTTTAAATTTATAGGCAGGTATTTAATATATTTTAAGCTTAACCTTGGTTAAAGGCACAAATAAAAAAGGAAAAACTGCCTCATCTACATTATCCATAATAAAAATTGGAGTCTGTAAAGTCAGTTTACGGAAGATAATTATGCATTATAACATTATAAACATACCCAGCAGGTATTTTTATTCAAAATTTGCTCAAAATGAGCTATTTATGAGTTGAAAAAATTTAGTTCAAAGTCTGAAATAGCTATACGGGAGAGAAATATGAGATATATATGAGCTATCCGGCGCACTTTTCTGAATTCATTAAGAGCTCAATATGATATGAATTAATAGCTCAGACCGAGTACAAAAATATTCATTTTCATATTTTATTATAAGACTTAAGAATTTAATTTTATACGGAGCTCTGGTATGGTGGACGGCGTTGAAAAAGAAGGCAAACTCAAGGATGCTGGAAAAGGTACAACGAGTCGCTGCACTTAGCGTCACAGGGGCTTTGAAGACCACTCCAAGCAAAGCCCTAGATATGCTACTTCACTTACCACCCCTGGACCTTGAAGCTGCTTTTGCAGCAAAGAAAGCTGCAATGCGGCTCACTGCTTCGGGGCAATCCAAGAAGAGAAGCTATGGACACAGCTCTCTTGGCGAAGAATTCGCGGGGGAGCTTGACTATGTCACCCCACAATCAAATCTAAGAAGACGATTCAAAGCTACCATTGATACAGAACTCATGGAGCAAGTAGCCCACCAGGGTGAAGTCTTCAATTTCTAAACAGACGGATCGAAGATGGCGATGGGAGTAGGAGCCGCTGAATACTGACACGAGCTCAATATAGAGCGACTCTTCAGACTACCTGATTACTGCAGTGTTTTTCAGGCTGAGATCTTCGCGGCAGGTGAAGCGGCAAAACTCGCACTAATGGCAGAAACTCGTAAGAGCCTAATTAATATTTATAATATATAGATAGCCAAGCAGCAATCAAAACTCTAGTATCTGGTGTTATCAAATCCAAACTCGTGTTGGAGTCTAGGAACGCCCTCAACAGACTTGGAGAAAGCAGAAAAGTGCAAATTCTCTGGGTCCGTGCTCATACGGGAGTTGAGGGCAATGAGAAAGAGGACGAATTAGCTAAGGAAGGAGCTACCCTCCCTGAAGCTTCGGATGAGGTGCCCTCTCCACTAGCGTCCGTCAAGTACAATATAAATGAACAGCTTATCAGATCTGCCGAACGAAGATGGCGCAATACCCCAACGTGCAGATACACGAAAATACTATGGAACTCGTACAAAAGGAAAGACACAGAATTCCTATTGCAACTTTCGCGAGCGGACTGCAGGATATTAGTTCAGGTGATTACTGGACATTGCCTGCTGGGTGCTCAATTGTTTAATATGAACTTAGCGCCCACAGACCTCTGTCGGAGGTGTTTGGAACCAGGGGCAAAGGAAACCGTGGAACACGTATTCCACTGCCCGGCTCTTGCGCGATCAAGACTTGGTTTCTTTGGCGAGCCTTGGCTGATTGATCTACAGTGTATGACTGAACAAAATCTGTCAACAATATTAGACTTCGCGAAGAAATCTAAAGTCTTTGGAAACTATATGCTCCGAGGCTAAACAGAAACTTTCTCCAACATCGCATCAACATGTACTGGCAAAGCTAGGGACCCAGGGGGTCTATGCTCGGTCTTAAAGGCCACCCAGTTAAACTTAACCTAACCTAAGAATTTAAGGTCTAGTCTAGTGATAGTGTGCTCGGTTTCTAATCCGAATGTTGTGGGTTCGACTCCCCATGCAGGCAAACTAAAAATAAAATTTTTTTTTCTACGCATTGAATTATTTGGAAGAAAACAGGCGCTTATTCGCATCAATTTTAAGACCCTTTAACGATGGTGTCTGGGGGAATCCATTCGCCACGTTAGCTTAACTACAGCGAAGAAGCAGAGATCAGTAAAGGGGGAATTCCAATAGCGCAGGAGCTGCAGGAATTTTCCTGCTGCAGGAGGTGCAGGAAAAATGCAATTTCCAATGATGCGTATGCATGAGCAAGTCATTGCTGCGGTTTAGAATCTTAACCTGACTCAGTACATTTTTAGCAACTCTTGTACTCGTCTTATTTTATATGAACAGAATGTAATATTCCCTTTTACTTAACAAATAAATTATAGAAATCATCATGATACAAGAAAACAAGATAGCGCCACTTGAGAGAGGAAACGTCACAAACTCAAAATCGCGATTCGTTGTTGTTGTTTCCCATGTTAAACCGGCTTTTTACTTTTTTGAATAGCATGGGAAACAACAACAATTTCTCGCTCAGTGACGTCACAAACTCAATTTTCGGCTCTCAAAGAGAGCCTCAAAATAGCGGTACTGAAGTGGCGCTATCTTGTTTTCTTGTATCATGGAAATCATAAATTTATACTCAGCTGTCATGTTGCTCACGCGCAGGAAATATTCAATTTTTCGAACTCGTGCGTGTGCGTGAGCATGCAGGAAGTTGATTGAACGTGGTTCCATATGTTTTCATGTGTTGAACATTTGCAGGAATTCACGTTACGCAGCTCCTGCGCAATTGGAATTCAGACTTAAGTCTTACGGTTTATTTAGTGCTTTTTATATTTATCAAATACCTTTTCCGAGATTTGAACCTCTTACCTCTGAAACATGGAGCCATCACTCTACCTACTCTGCCAATGATACTGCTTTGCATGTTTTGTTAAAAAATGTACATACATATATAAATATAAAATGTGAGCTTAATATGTTAGCGCAATGTTGTGACAATGTACAAAATATAAATGAGCCCGCGCAAAAATGAATATTTGAATAACGTCCAAAATGCCGCATAAGTGATGCCTCTGCATGCGCACGTCTAGTGCAGAATATCAGTACTGAGAGTGTCTATATGGGCGTACGTTTTTGTTAATATCTCCTAAAACTACCTTTTGATTTTGATAAAATATTTTTTAGTTAAAGGTCATACTCAGAGGTATTTTTTAGAAGTAGCGAGAAAGTGGCGCGAAAACGGGAATACACTGAAAAAAATTTTCAATTTTTATTTTCTCTTTTGTGAAAGTTTTTTTCTCAGTGTAAAATTTAAAAAAAAAATTTTTAATTTTCCGTTTAATAAGCTATCAGTAGCCATGTGTTTCATCTTTTTATCTTAATTCGTTTTTGAGATATAAATTTTTGAAAAAGGGCTTAATAAAAAGGGTTTTGTGAGGATATTTCAAGGACACTGGGAAATATAAACCTAAAAATCGGTTCCTACAGTGTGTTAGGGTAGTATCTATTCAAAAATCAACAAAACCTTAAAATCCCTCTCATTGGGCCGCAGTCGGCAAGTCCCTTTTGAATATGCTCCACTAGAAGGCTTTGGACCTTTTATCAGTTCATAAATAAGAAAAATTTATTTTTGCTCAAAAAAAAAACATAAGGATTGATGTCATTATGAGTTCATTATTAGATCACAAGGCGTTTGATTTTCGGTTTTCAATTTTAATCTCATATTTAGCTCTTCTGAAGCTCATTTTGAGGCCTTCTGGGTATCGAACATATCGAAAGTCCTGAACGGGAAGTTTAAGATCCCATGATAATATGTCAAAAGTTTAAAATGGAGAAGTCTTCAAACCTTGGAAAAGTCATCGTTTCGAAAATTTGTTGTGTTCTTTTTCTGTTTTGAAATGGTTTCTTATCGTTTTGAAGCTTTCCTTCCTCTGATATCGCTTGTTGTTGTTCTTGTTGTTGTTGTTGTTGTTGTTGGTGGGACTCGATTTATTTACATTTCGATAATGTGGCGACTATGCTCGCTTTCCAGATCAAAACACACACTGCTAAAACGTAAGCGAGTACAACTTTTTTCTTGATTTATACCCGATTAGAGTTTTCTTTACTTTACGCAACGCACATTCAACATAGCCAGCACGCGTTAAAATTATTTGTTGCCGCTCTTTTTTTTTTTTTTTTACAAAATTTCTCAGATAAGATAAGGAACGAAATACCAACCAACACAAAGCAAGGCAGCAAACTAAGGCTGCGAGTGTTTGCGTGGTTAAGATGGAACCGAAGTTGAGTTTTCCACCAGGGCTGGTAAAGGTTTCTCTGTCTGTCTGTCTGTCTGTGTGTCTGGATTTATAGAAATTGATTTTTTTTTCGATACATTTCAAAGAAGAATTGCAATTGGAGGCCAAATAATTTACCAAAAAAAAAATAATATAAGTACAGTGAAGTGTCTAATAAGCGGGCTCCGACTGTTGCGGCTCCTTTTGTCCGCTTATGGGAAAGTAAATGAAAAATTTTTTATTTTTTATTTATACCTACATACATATATACATGCTCCTTTTAAATTTTTAGGGCCAATATTACCAAGTATTTAAAAAAAAATTTTAAATAAAAATCCGATTTTGATTTTTACCATTTCAATTTTTAAAAAATTTCAAAATATTTTAAATCACCTCGGCACTGAGTTTAAATATGATATCAAATTTCAGTTTGATTTTCAAAAACCAGCTGTTTGGAAAAATTCAAAGAATTAATTTTTAAAGAAAATGCAGTTTTGGAAATAACACAATACGATAGACAGGACTAAAAGCTTTGGAGTCACAGGGCAGCAATTTGGAGTACGAAAGACTCGTTATAGGCCGTTTACATATGCCGTTTTATTCGCCTTTTTCGTAACTTTCCCCTTTTTAGCTCTAAAACAACTTAGATTTTTCCCGTTTTATCGTACAAACCTTGTTTTAATTTAAAACAAGTAGCTAAACAAGATAAATCCTGCTTATAACTGATAAAAATACCGAAATTTTAGTGTCATCACTATAAAATTGCAAAACATATGGTAATTGAAATTTCTAATTTAAAAATTGTGAGGTTGTTTCCCCAACCAATGTAGAAAACGAACACAATTTCAATAATTGCTTCTTTTCTAAATAACAATATTCACTCATATTTCACGTGTTAAGCAAACAAACGATAACCACAAAATGACAAAACGACATGCGCATATGTAAACACCCCGTTTTGATTTAGTCGTTTTAGCTTAAACGAGGAGCGCTAAAACGTATATGTAAATGCCCTATTACAATGGCTCTTTATAGAATCCGATTTTAAAAATAACGATCTAATCAGCTGTCAAATGTACTCACAGCCCTGGAAGTAGACGGTGCTGCCGTAAATTTCGATGCTTAAAAAATTGCGATACTGAAAATGAAATTTATTTTTTTTAAATTTAAATTTTAATTTAAAAATTTTTTAAATATGCTTGGTAATATTGGCCTTTAATCATGTTTTAATTAACATTTTGTGGCTCTGGAATAGCATAGGCGATACGTGCTATGCTCTTGATCCCCAGGTTCGATTCCCAGCAAAAGCGAATGTTCCAATTCAAGCCAAGGTTTTTCAAAAAATCACATTTTAGAGGCACACTACATAAAAATACAAACACAAACAGAAGAAAAACCCCTCGAAGTATCACAACGGGCCAGTATACGGTATTACTTTTTATTAATTTTTCTACGGAGAAATTTTCTAGGAAAATAAATCCCGGGGAATATTCATTTAGAATGGGGATGATTATTTTGAAGTTGATGCTCTGCAATTTTTAAATGCTCAAAAAGCACAAAAAGCCGTTTTGTGCAAAATCCTTCAAACAGGTTATAAGATCCAATGTCGTGGCTTTTTCGTAAGGGTTCGTTTTGTGTCCGCTTATGGGCGATTTTTTTTTTACAAGGAAAAGCATCAAAAATGTCGAAATCAAGTGTCCGCGCCCGCTTATCAGAGCTTAGTAGAGAGCGTTTTGTATGAAAAAAAACCTTTGTGTGTTGGAAATTTATCCGCTTATGGGATCTATCCGTAAGTTGAGCTTTTACTGTATATTAAAGTCGATCTTAAGAACTACATTTACGCGGTTTGAAACCCTAATGGTTCCCTCGCGACGATGTGTGTAAGCACTCGAATCTGGATACCCTGTAGAAAGCTGTTAAGCAATTTGCCTAAAATGAACTAGTACTTTTACCAGTACTAAAAGAACTAGTGCAATGTTTGGGTAAGTTTGCACCATAACCTACTAGTGATCAGTGGAATAATTGCATTCACTCATTGAGGCGTTATAAATTGATAATAAATACACAACCGAATGGTTTTCTTTTATTATACAATAAAAATTTATAATTATAAATATTTATTCCATTTTGTACTGAAAAAAACTCCACGATTCTGTAAACTTTTTCCCGTAATATTACTAGTATTTAACTGGTGCAAATTTACTCAATTGGATCGAAAAGTACTAGAATTATTCTGGTGCATACTGTACTAGTGCTTTCCTGTACAGATGTTATACTGATTTTCGACAGAATTTCATATGGACAGGGGTATAGAAAAGAACCAGTACTGGTGGCTTTTGCACTAGTAAAGTACTAGTACGACACTAGTTCAAATTCCTACAGGGTAGTGTCAAAACCGGATAGAGTTAACACCTTGGTAGTGTGAACACATGAACTGAGGATTATATTAAAACAGATAACGCTCCGTGAAGAGGCCAAAAATCATTAGGAAAACTTAAGAAACAAACGCCCCTGTTGAATTTTTTTTTTTACAAAAATCAGAGCTTTTTAACCAAAAAAATTTTTTTTGAACTTTACACATAAATTTGTATAGATATTTGAACCAAATAATGCAAAAATTAGTTCACACTATCCAGACGACTGTGTAGTCAAAAAAAAAAAAAAAAAAACAAAAAGAAAGGAAATTCGTTTAGATTTTATTTCAAGGTAAGGCATGAATGATATGACATTTTGTTTTCTGGTCAACTTGGTGGTCAACCTTATGATCCCGAATATTAATCTTTTTTATTCATTCGTCAGTCGCTGAACGACGACGTATTTGATTGTAATATCAAACGTGAACTGAACTGAACATCTTCATTGGAAGTTTTAGTCAAAGAAATTCGATAAAGAAAATGACGGAAACGAACCCTGCGATGATGGTTGAGGAAAATCCTGCTAAGGATCCGGGCTATCGCGCATGTCCGATGCCCATGTTCATGTGTACAAACAAGTCCATGCATACAGCATGTATACAGACACATACACACACAACACACAATGTACAAATACACGCTCAATTACGAAAATAACACCAACACGCACACATAAGTCAATACATACACGAAACTACCTGCACGATAAGCAGAAAGAGATTGGGTTTCGTCACTAGCATAAATAAGGCCGATTTGCGATAACGAGTGGTGCCTCCGCCAAGAAACAGTGTAACAAAAAAAGTAAAAAAAAATAAAAAAAAAAATTTAAAAAAATAGCCGATCGACATGTCCTTCAAGAATTTTGAGTAATTTTCTCTTACAGTGAAGTTTTTCATTCGAAAATAAATTTTAGAACCAAATCAATGCGGTACAAATCATCTGTATTAGGTTGATTTTTGTTGGTAATTTTAATTGAAATGTACCTACGTCAAAACTATCTTAAACGCACTTAAAAAGGACTTTGACATATCGCACATGTATGTGTGTACTTCAGGAGTGTCACAACTAAAAATTTTTCAAATTGGGGTTAATGCAAGAAATGTGTTCACAGGTCACTTGTCTACCTAATTGCTTAATACAGTTATGCCAGTCTTTTCGCCATACAAATGCACCTAGACGGCACCGGTTAAACTGCGTTTGAGTTATGACACTCTTGAAGTTCATGTGCGATATGTATACTACGTTTATACGTCAACTGTTTGCAATAAAAATATATATTGCGAATCGAAAAGTCGCAGTTTATGCGTTAGTTCATTTTTAGGATTATAGGGCATTTACATATACGTTTTAGCGCTACTCGTTTAAGCTAAAACGACTAAGTCAAAACGGGGTGTTTACATATGCACATGTCGTTTTGTCATTTTGTGGTTATCTTTTGTTTGCTTAACACGTGAAATATGAGTGAATATTGATATTTAGAATAGAAGCAATTATTGAAATTGCGTTCGTTTTCTACATTGGTTGTGGAAACAACCTCACAATTTTTAAACTAGAAATTTCAATGACCATATGTTTTGCATTTTTATAGTGATGACACTCAGATTTCGATATTTTTATCAGTAATAAGCAGGATTTATCTTGTTTAGCTACTTGTTTTAAATTAAAACAGGAAAGTTTCTCGTTTTAGTTTTGTACGATAAAACGGGAAAAATCTAAGTTGTTTTAGAGCTAAAACGGGCAAAGTTACTAAAACGCGAATAAAACGGCATATGTAAACGGCCTATTAATTTCACTATTTAGCCGTTGCCACTCAAAAATATTTTTCGGGACCAAAATTCATGAGAAAAAATACCAAAATAACAACAAAAAAAAAAAACCAACGGTTTCCTTCTTTCATTGGAATACAAATATTGCTTCCGATAGAGGAAGTTTAGAGATTTATGGACCAAAAACCAAAAAAATCCGAAAAATTCATGGCGTCCGATTTGGATGAAAATTTGTATATAGAATAAGTGAAAAATTCCATAATTTTAGCATTAAAATTTTTTCAAAAAACCGGTCTTTTTTGAACCCGTTTGGAACTAGACCAAAACTAGACTAGTTGTAATCCGTTTCTTGAAAAAATTTTGACGCAAAAATTCTTAGAAGATTTCACTTATTCCATATATAAAATTTTATCCAAATCGGACGCCATGAAATTTTCGGATTTTTTTGGTTTTTCGTCCATAACTCTCTAAAAGTCCTCTAGCTCCCCCAAACTTTTTGGGTTAATGTCTCATAATTGTTCAATATACTACTGTGGAAAATATAAGCACTATCAATCACTCTTCCTCTGGACACGCCACTGGTGAAGGGTGCTGTATTTCCACTTCTCTATCAGATAGAGATGTAAAAAAAATTAACAATCGATTGACAAAAAGTTTATTGCCATCTTGTACTTAGGCTGGTGACAATCGATATATTTAGTTACAATCAACAGTGATGTCAACGAATTTAATGTTTCGCTTTATGTTTACCTACAAAGCTTATTCTCTAGCATGATGAATCACTGCAAACCATGTAGGACATGCTATATACCACAAATTTTTTAGTTATACATATGGAGGAGCATATATTAAAAAGGACCAAATGTAAAATAAAGGGACCAGCGGACCAAATGGAAAAAAAGGCACCGTTTTTGGTCTAAATGGACCAAAGTGGTAACCGTGGTGGTAAAAAAAAAACAAATGATTACAAATGTGTTTATGCTGCCACATCACCAAAAACCAAAACATTGATTAGAAAAAAGGCAACTCTTATAGGCCGTTTACATATGCCATTTTATTCGCGTTTTATCAACTTTGCCCGTTTTAGCACTAAAACAACTTAGATTTTTCCCGTTTTATCGTAAAAAACTAAAACGAGAAACTTTCCTGTTTTGATTTAAAACAAGTAGCTAAACAAGATAAATCCTGTTTATAACTGATAAAAATATCGAAATTTGGTTGTGTCATCACTATAAAAATGTGCAAAACATATGGTCATTGAAATTTCTAATTTAAAAATTGTGAGGTTAATTCCACAACCAATGTGGAAAACAAACGCAATTTCAATAATTGCTTCTATTCTATAAATAACAATATTCACTCATATTTCACGTGTTGAGCAAAAAAAAAAAAAAAAATAAAAAGTGACAAAACGACATGTGCATATGTAAACACCCCGTTTTGACTTAGTCGTTTTAGCTTAAACGAGTAGCGCTAAAACGTATATGTAAATGCCCTATTATATTCTAATTGCAAATTTATCGTAAATTAAAACTTTTCTTGGGAACTTAGTTTATTTCAATAAAAATTCTAAGCCATCGTTTATACTTATTGGAGTATTCTTATTGATAATAACAGCAGACGTATGAATGAAGCAATAGTACCTAAATGTGAAATTATTGGTATTTCCATGATACAAGAAAACAAGATAGCGCCACTTCAGTACCGCTATTTTGAGGCTCTCTCGGAGAACCGAAAATTGAGTTCGTGACGTCACTGAGCGAGAAATTGTTGTTGTTTCCCATGCTATTCAAAAAAGTAAAAAGCCGGTTTAACATGGGAAACAACAACAACGAATCGCGATTTTGAGTTTGTGAAGTTTCCTCTCTCAAGTGGCGCTATCTTGTTTTCTTGTATCATGGGTATTTCATTATTTCAACATATTAATGAACTTTGTCGGACATATTTTATAGTACAACCATAGCGTTTTGGTAGTGGCAATTGTTGCACTGCACTGAAGAAAAAAATCTGAAATTTCTGAACTTATTTTAATGGTCAGTTTCCACACATTTCTCCCCAACAGTCGAATATTAAAAGAGGTGCGTTAATAGGGTTATATAAAGCTGATCTCTCAAGGAAAGAATGTCCAAACAATTCGACTTCAATTAATAACGGAGTATTTGTGTGAAGCTATATTTTATATTTTTGGTACTTATTAGAGTAGGTTTTCATTTTTCATTTTTTTTATTCAAATTCACATCCGATACGCGATACAAAACATGTTTTTTTCTCAAGTGCATTTGCGCGTTTAAGAAACATTATCTGGGATTTCTCTTGCACTTGTTTAAAAACCCCTCATAGTTCAGTTCGTTCTTATTCTTATTTCTTCAAAAAAAATATTCTTCAACGATTTATGTTTCGTGTTTATGTTAGCGTTTTAACAACCTTGTGCGGATGAAATTGTTTTCTAGTTTAGGATTATTTTTCCCAGAATTCCCTGCATTCATAAAAAAAAATTATATCTTTCGATCTTGTCTACGTCTTCGAGCAAACGTCTATGGAGATAACTAAGCAATTTCAATGCAGTGTTCCTCGGATATATTGTAATTCTCTACAAACGAACTACTCTAGAAAGAATTTCTCTCTATACAGTATCTTCTCAAGGCTTTTTCGCTACATTTTTTAATCGGTTTTTATTCTCTTTATAACGCATTCTATTTATATAAGGATTTTCATTCATGTTATAAAAAGTTTGGACTGTATATCAGCATCCCGAAAATGCGTATTCGGCGCTTAAGGCATCTCCAATCAATTTACCGAATTAATTTAGATATATGGATAAGCCTTTCTCTCTTATAAGAACATGTTTCCAGGGATACTGAAATATTAATTTATTGCACTTGAGAGACAATAGATGGGTGAAGGAAGAGGCAGAAAGCCGGGTATAGAAACGTTATCCACAAAGAAATCGATTCATTTCCAGAACGAAAGCAAGAATCATCATTCTTTCACTGATGCTGTTCAATTTCGATAATTTTTAATGCTTTTTTAAGGTTTTGAAGTCACAGATATATGTTTATTTCAATGCATACCTGCATAATCGATAATGTTTTCTGTAAAATGGACACCTATGTTAGTGAGTCCATAAGGACATGAAATTTGATAGTGCACCGCGACCGAATGAGTTCAATTGACTCACGTCGGTCCCAATTACATAGGAAGATTACCACCATATGTGGCATTAGATTGTGTTAGTCGAGAGCCAGAATAACTTACTTTAAAAACTTCCATAAGAGCGGAACTGGTTTTAAGCAGAAAAAACGTTTTCATGATCAGTTAAACGATCCTGTACATATGTACATAAATAGGCACATATAAACCTATATACCTATTCCGAAGGAGAAAAATATAAATTCGCATAGACCGCAACTTTTAGTTTTCTTTTCTTGAAAATAATTCTTGGAACAAAATGTCCTTTTGTCACAATATTGACAATGCAAGAAACTGACTGACATACCATAATATTCTTTACATTCACACCCTCAACATACTTTCAAAGCATTACCTTAGACGATAAATTAAAAAAGAAAGATGCGTTTTCTGCATTACAGTCAGGTACAAACCTGTAAAAAAAAAAAAATTGAAACTCACATTCACCGTCGCATTTGGTGGCGTTTTGTGTGAAGGTAAATGAACGAACTTGGAAAAAAAAAAAAACATGGTGATGTTGGAAAATAGGTGCCTGATAGAGGTGCCTTCTATCGAACTAAAACGTGTTCGAAATTGAAAATCTGATAAAGCCGATAACAATTGGAAGGGAAAGTATGTATTTTTTGCCTCTAGAGAATTCCTAGGAAAAATAACCTGCATTGGGCTGACCTTTCGATGCGACCGCACATAATTTCGTAACGTCAGAAGCTGAAATTTTCGAATCTTATTTCATGTATATTAATTTTATTTTTCAATGTCGGTTCGGGGCTGTATTGATTTTGAACAGAATGGGTGTTTTAACCCGTTATGAATTGAACTCGATTTTTTTTTGGAATTAAATTCCTCGAGCGATAAGCATTATAGAAGAAAATTTATTTAAATTATGAGACATTTATTTTGAACGTGCGCATCTGAAGATAAATTTAACCCAAAAGCTAGAAAACACGAACAAGCTTGATTTTTGCTCCTCTTTTAATATGGAATTGTTGGGAAGATTGTGTGGAAATCGCACTTAAAAAAAGTTCTGAAATTTCTTTTTTATTCATGAAAGGAATGAAAGGTTTTTTTTATACAGGGTTGTCATAGAATCCGATAGCTGTCGAAATTGGAATTTTAGTCGACTGATTTTTCATATATATCTGATAGACAGCCGGACAATATAGGGTTCTGTGCAACTAAGAGCCGATAATGGTTCCGATTCAAAACCAAAAACGTCAATATTTTTAAATTCTGTATGAAATTTTGATCGGTTTTAATTCCGATTCCGACAGCTTTCGGATTCTGTGACACCCCTGATAATTATCATTTGCTGTAGCTTTTTGGGTTTGGAGGGCTTTAAGTAATAGTTCGATCGAGGAGTCGTTTTTGTAATTATGTATGTAGTTTTCAAATTTTTAAGAGAAAATTGAGACTGAAAATTGTGAGACTGAAAATTGTGAGACTGAAAATTGTGAGACTGAAAATTGTGAGACTGGAGATTTCTATAATTTATTTGATTTTTGTTTCTCTTAGATACCTTCATTGCGTACTTCCATCTTAATCCAATTTCTTGAGCAGTCATATTTCTAATTTGAGAAACTCTTTTAAAATATCAGTAATTATCTTCACTTATTTGATATGTTGTTATTTTTTTTTTAAATATTTTTAATTGAAACTTTTGATTGGTATTTTCTTTTTTATTTTCTCTTTTTTTTTTTGAATTATTTGGCACAATTTCACTGAATTTTAGGGATCAATACTTTTATTCACAACCTTTAAAATTATGACGATGTTGATGATGATCGACCGACCGACGGGAAACAGGTATTTTTAATTCCTACAATTGCGGATACTATTTCTTTCTTTCTTTAAGTTGTTAAAGAAAAAAAAAAAAAAAAACTATAACAAAAGGAACTCAGCGATTTAAATTTCTTCTCTTTGATTTCTTTTAATACATTTTTACGCATATACATATGTGTTACCGTCGGCAAATCACTTGATGAATGCTGTTAGCATTTTTCGCTTCTTCGCTTTTTCGCTTTTTTCGCTCTCTTTCTACCGAGTGATCTTTTTTTTTTATACTGTTTATTTATAATTGAACTTACACAGAAATTTACGCACACAACCACACATTTATGTAATTCTACGAGGCGTTTATCGCTCTCTTTTAATCACTTTTTCACGTTTTTATTTTGTACTCAATTTTTGAAATTCGTTATTTTTAGCGCTATTTACACGCTTTTGTTTCGGTATTTGACAAGACGAAATCCATTCAATACTACAACCGACACATCCCATTTGCGGGAAATATCACTCAGACTAAGGGTGAGGTGAGCTTGTGCAATCGGATTTTGCCCACAGCTTATACATTCACATAAAACAAACCTACTTCCACCACGATTTGTGTACAGACGAACTGATACATCGACTTGCATTCTGACATTTACCACAGCAGAGCTCAAAGCATATGCAGCGTTGCCATAAGTGAAGATTTATCTTCAAACCGAAGATTTTTTGAGTAGTTTTTTATTAAAAATCTTCAAAAGAAGATTTTTATTTTTGAAAAATATTGCAGTGGAAAAATCTTCAAAATGAAGATATTTAGTTTTTCAGTATGATTTTATGAAATTAATTCATATCAATTATTTTCTATTTTTTTTTCTAAGTGTAAATTTTTCAAAAATTCCGGAGATGAATTGGAATCTTAAGAATAGCATTTTATATATATATATTTTTTTTTTGTTGAAAAAACTGTGTTCTTGTTATAAAAAAGTTGTTGTTTACGTCTTTGTTGTGATACCATGAAGGTTGTATTCATTTTATTTTGTGATACTTATTTGTTAAGGCAATGAAGGATATATTTTTATTTTTGTCAATAAAATAAAGAAAAACCAATTTTGCTTTTATTTTATTTGAGATTTTAAGTGAAGATTTTTTAGTTAGGTTTGAGGTCAAGAAGATTTTTCAAATTCTTAAAACTTCAATTTGAAGATTTTTTGGACCACAATGAAGAATTTTTGGCCTCTTGTCATGGCAGCACTGAGCATATGGCGTACTGAACAGCGTTCCCACCTCTGACCAACAAAACCGTAGTAAGCAACCATAAAAAACGGAGTAAAAGTGGAAATATCGGAGTAGGTTAAAAAAAGAGCTTGCATCCAGAGATCGCAACAATTAAAAGATTTATTATAAAAATTACAATCGAATAGTTATTTCAAAACTCTTTGAGGGAAATTAAAAATTATATATTATTTCATAATTTTTTCTCAACATAGTATAAAATAAGACTTATTTTCTAATACTTATATAAAAATTGAAAAATATCTCTTAAATCGTAAGGTTTATTTTATAAATCATGGAATAAAACTTATATTTTGATTTTTATTTCGGATCCAGAAAATAAGTCTTATATTACGATTTTTATTTTGAAATCGAAAAAGAATAATTATTTCTGACAATAATTTTAAAAATCAAAAATCAAAGTTTATTTTGCATATTTTTCGAACGAAACGGCAAATTGGCAAAAATTTTAATTTATGCGTACTATGAGCTCTTATACCCAGTGGCGTTTTCAGGCCTGAAACATTGCAGGGCTGTTGGCCTGACAGGTAATAGCTTAGACATTACCCTTACAATACGTATTGCATGAATAGTAGCTGGATATTCAGGCTGGAATTTCCCAAGTAATTTTCCGAAATAATTATTATTTTTCGATTTCAAAATAAGTATCGTAAAATAAGACTTATTTTCTGACTTTGAAATAAAAATCAAAATATAAGATTTATTCTATGATTTATAAATAAATCTTACGATTTAAGAGAAATTCTTTAATTTTTATATAAGTATTAGAAAATAAGTCTTATTTTGTAATATGTTGAAAAAAATTAGAAATTAATAATTAAATCTCAATTTTTAAATAAAAATTGAAAATTAAGGTTTTTCTTTTTTTTTAGGTATTCCATAAAAAACCAATAACTTTGATGTATCTCAAGTTTCCATAGAACAAATTATGCTCAATGATTTTTTCGGTAAAATATCAATGTCATAATTATTATTTTCGATCCCTGTTTGCATCACATTAAGAGGGTCCAAAATAAAGTTTGCACACACATATAAGTGGTCCTCTGACAAACTGACAAACTTTTCCATTGGTTTTTGCTTCGCAAAACGTCGTTAGCTAGTTTGCATCAGTGTTGGAAAAGTAGGTGTAATTGTACCTTTCTCGGCCCTTTTTCACTTCAAAGGTACATTAGGTACAATTTGTCCATTTTAGGCACAATTTCAAGATTGAGAAATTTTGTAAGCGAATGAAATGGTGAAAGGTCTACTGTGGTTATCCACGACTACTCGTGATTACATTGCAACATTCTCATGAAATTTACACAGAAGCGGCATTGGCCGTCATAAGAGTATATGTCACGGGTTAGTCATCGAAATTGGAATAGATTACTCCATCGTATCAGTAGGTACCTCTCGTTTTGCAAGACAATGTCATCGTTCGGGAGTGAATAACATCTTCTCTCGATGATATTGTCATTAGAATTGGTATTAAAAACATCTCCTGTAAATAACCATGTCATAAGATTTGAGAAGTACTCAATATTTCCCCTTGATGTCTTCGGTGAAAACATTATTGAATTTACCATTTATGAAAAAAATTTCGGCTGGGTATATTAGGTACACTTTACTATATTTAGGTACAATTTATGGACCATTTTAGGTACACACTGAAATTTCCATTTTCCAACACTGGTTTGCATATTTAGTTGAGGAGGGCATACACGGCCAATCGCGTTTGACAAGCTTAGGACTAATTGTACAAATGGTTTTAAATCTTAATTTGAAAAAAAAGAAATAGCAGGAAGATAGATAAAATTTATTTTATGGAAAATCAATCAATTTTGCTAAGTGTTTTTAAAGGATCGCAATATTTGAGAAGGCTATTTGCGAACCTGCATGAGGACCACTATTGATTCCAGTCTCTTTATTTAAACATAAACTCGTTTGAAAAAATGTTAAATGTTATCTTTTCATATTAATAGAAATGTCAAACAGATTTAATGCCTTGCCAAATTCTTAAATTTTGCGAACTAGAGTCGAAAGATTGGGAAATTTAAAAACGGAGTAGATTCGGATAAAAAAGTAGCGACAGAGTAGATTTATAATTTTTTCAAAAAACGGACCAAATCTAATCCGATCGAAGAAAAGTGGGAATACTGAATATTGTTTGCCCAGCGTACTGGCTCCTAATGGCGCTCTGAATTTTGTTGGACCAGTGTACTGGCTCTTAATTTTATTTATACGGCGTACTGAAATTTAAAATTAAATTTCTATATAATGAGTAGCATACACGATACCACGAGCATTTACATCCATTGTTAAAGCTAGTACACAACTATGTATGGGACAATTCCTTCGCGGAATGCAAAGAAATTATAACTGAAATTAATTCCTTCGGCTAGTACACAAGAGTGAAAAAAAAGAGCGGAGGAATTTGACGTTGCGTTTACTTTAAAAATTGTCAACAGATGGCGCTGAAGAGAATTTCTTTGCCATTTATTGGCCGTGTTGAATAAATTGCATCATTTTTCTATAGGAATTTAGCTCGGGTATCATTTATCTATAGGAATTTAGCTCGGGTATCATTTTTCTACAGGAGTTTTGACATAAGATGATTCCATCGGAAAAATATGGAGAACGGTTATAATCTTCGAATATTAATACAGTTGAACTTCGATTAACCGTGATGCTCGGGACCGGGCTAATCACGGATAATCGAAAATCACGGTTGAAAGAGGTAAAATTTTACATGTATAAATTTTATTATTTTTATTTATTTTTGACAAAAACATGTAAATCTGCGTCTATAAACAACTTATCATATCTCTAGGAATACAAACATTTATTTTAATATGAGAGATGTGAGTGTATTATACGAAAAAAACAAACAAGCAGTCATATGGACATGTGCATCACGGATAATAGAGGTAAATCACGGTTAATAGAGGTAAAAATCAACCACTCAGCATCACGGTTAATAGATAATCACGGTTAATAGAAGCACGGTTAATCGAAGTTCAACTGTGTTATTAATGTGATGTTCAGACGGCATTATGAATTAAGTAATTGGCTCCATGAATTACAAAAGCGAATTAATCCGTTCAGATGAGAGATCCATAATTCCCCAGTAGTCAGTAGGTCGCCCCCGATATTTGTGACATGCCAAAGTGCCAGTCCTTGATGACAAGCCATTTCACCTACCACATGAACCTGAAAGAGTAGATAGGCCTCAGCTCACATTTCCCTATTCGCTGCGTATGATTGTTTTTGCTGTTGTCTGCTTTTACCTCGCATTCTGATCATTTGCCCGTCAAGCGTTCGATAGCGCAGTGGTTCAAACTATGACTCGATAGACGGGAGGTTCGGGGTTCAATCCCTGCGGGCGGCGAGAATTTTTCCTAAATTTGTTACTTTTTTTATAAATTAGATTTTTTTTTTGTTCATAGTTCAGTTATTTTGGAAGACAAACATTTTCCCCTAAATTTTGAAGGTTTTATTATTAATTTTTTTTAATGGTTCATTTTCAAGTAAACAATTTTTGGAGTGAAAAAATTCGTTAAACACGTTTCCCGAAATCTGAGCAACGCTAAACTCAAGTGAGCATTTTGACCAAGAAATTAAATTCGTTCGTTTAGCGTAATGGTTAAGGCGTTCGCCCAGCGATCTTGGTGGTCAGCGGTTCGAGGCTCGGTGGAGGCGAGAAAATTTTAAGAGAAGTAAGACAAAAAAGATTTAAAATAAAAAATAGATAAAAAAAAATATAGTAATTAATAAAATAATAAATAAATTCAAAAAAAGTCAAACCAAAAATGAAATTTTTCTTTTTTCTCAGTCGCTGGTGCTAGGCCATTTTCCTGCCCTTTTTCGCTAGCGAAATGACTGGTTAAAGGTGGCGCATAAAAGGACGACCTGTCCCCTGCAATGAGATTGTAATGTTAAATTCGCCAGCGTCTTGGATAGGAAAGGGACCGATCCCCGACACACAGTGACTAGTGAAATCGCTAGTGTTGTGGTGGCTCCGCTGACTACTGGGTCGATTTTGTCGTTTTGTGTAATAAGCAAAAGCCCAGTCGGAAATATAAGAAAAAAATTCTTTTGACCATGAAACTTTCTTTCGAAGAAGGGTCTATTGTAGCCAGCTCTTGTTTTCATGATGTTTTTACTAGAAACGCCTTGGAAAGAGCACTATTTGATCTCTTATGTCATGAGTGCAATAAATTCCGGCTGGGAGTATTTCTTTTCTTGCTGATTCCTTCTTCTGGTTTCGATAAATTCCGATAAGAATTAGGGACGGCACTGACTTTATCGTAATTCAAACTGATTAAACTGAGTTGCAATTTGGGATTCGGTTAAGAAGGTTGAGCGCGTATGGATTCGCGCATGGCTGGCTCTAACCGCCATTTTGTAACTCAGTTCCACATGTTTGAAAATTGACGACGGTCATATAAACGGTTTTTTTTATAAATACGCATATTTGAGTGGCGTTATAATTCCGTAAGGAATTGGGGCCAAATAATCCTTCGAAGCCAAGAAGTAACTTAAATTTAAAAAAAAAAAAACGGATTAAACTGTAAGCTATTTTTGGCAAGCGATATTGCGATAACTGAAATTGTAAACGTAAGAGCGGAGTTGAAATACAGAAGATTTGCGATTTAAGGAGCATTCGCAACAGCGATTTTCGTATTTAACGAGCAACAAATTCATTCCATCGAGTACTGTTCAAATGCCAATTTTTTTTCATGAAAGCATTTTTGTTTTAATCAACGTTAAATTTGAAAATTGACATTGAGCTGCTGCTGAACTGAAAATTCCATTCAACATTTGTAAACTTTTTAAAATATTGAAAAATAACAAAAATCCAGAAAAAAACCTCATATCTTCTCAGTCCACTTCAATTTTTTTAGATTTAATTAGTAATTATTGTTAAATAATTGAATCGTATTAAGCTCCCGGTTATATGTTCCGTCCTAACTGGAGCTTGCTTGTGATATCGCGCTATAACCTAGATTTAGCTCGGGGCTCCTTATAACATGGGTTTGACGGCTCGGAGCTTCCTATAACTAAGATTTATACAGCTCGGGGCTCCTTATAAATAAACTTCAGCATTAGGAGTTGTCTGCCCATGCTATAACCTAGATTTAGCTTCGGGGCTCCCTTATAACATAGATTTAGATTGTAATTTAGATTTCCGTATTTAGTAAATAGTGGTATTTATATATATCTATATATACACGAATAGCTGGATTCAAATTTTAAACGTATAGGCAATGTAAATCTGTTCTTTTTGGAACCTCATTTATGTATAAACTCAACGGCAGCATTTTAAACAGTCTGGTATGAGCTTAAAAAGGCTCAAAGATCAATCATACATCAAAACGTACATATTTTTCGGGTTTTCTGTATTTTATCAAAAATTTATTTTAAATCGGCACTGAGTCTTGTTTCTAGTCGTTAGCTATTCAGTCACCGAAACCGTGTTTGCTATATATAGTTTGTAGTGGTTTAATGTTCCTAATGATTAATTGTTCGTTAAAATCGTACGTAAGATTTTTCGAGGGGGGTGAGGTGCGAATAAATCACACTAAGCCTCACCTTAGGGGCAGAAGGGGTCCAAATTTGGAGAAAATATGTAGACGTCATTAATGGACGTCCCCTAATCAGCTCACTCATGCATGCATTAAAATTGAACGCAGGTAAAACAGCATAGTTGCATTTGGACTGCTGCAGAAAGTACGAAAAATTGCACCGCTGAATAGAAATATACGTTTAATAACAACCGTTCTGTCCAAATTAAAAGAAGCGCTGAAATAAAAATTGAATTGAAAATGGAAAGTCCAAAGCGTAAGTAAAATTATTTAAGCCTTTTCACACATTAAAATCAAATGAGGAATGTAAAATATACATATATAACGATATATATTATATCTCGTAAAACTGAAGAAAGAGGTACTTTCCACTTTTATTACAGCCGCTTTCTACGAAATCAGCTGATTAGTTAATACCCGATCCGAAAGTGGAAACAATAGTGATTAAATATCTGCGTTAGCTCAAATGCATATAAAAAATTAACTATGTGGAAACATACTACAGTAGTTTCGCTATATAAGAAAGTCGATTTTACCAAGAAATTGCATTCCTATATCCGGGTTTTTCTTATATAAGAACCCTTTTATTAGAAAAATCTTTCTTATAACAAAAACCGTTTATAAGAAAATTTTTTCTTATATAAACTACCGATATTTGAAAATAGGGGTGTTAAATTTTTGATAAAAACCAAGTTTCTTGTATAAAAATTTTTTCCATACAAAAAAAGTTTTTGGTTTTGGTAAAGGCGGGCTTTTCTTATATACAAACATTTTTGCACAGAGCTTAATTTAGATGGACTTTGTGCCCTGAGATTCTTTTCTTAAAAGTGGATTTTTCTTATATACGAGTTTCTTATATAGCGAAACTACTGTATTAATGTATTCCTTGTAGTTTTTACTATGGTTTTGTTGGTCAGAGTTGGGAACCAGTGCTTTGGTCTTAAATTCTTTTTTAGTAGTGTAACTTGTCTTAGTATTTTGGCACATTTCGTAGTAATTTTATGAAATCAAACAAAATGAATTGGAAACATAATTAATTAACGATGTTTTATTTTCTTTCTTCAATATAAACTTAATTTTTAACAATAAAAAATATTTGAAAATTCATGTTGTGTGGAAACTAATAATAATAGGCTTTTCAGACATAGGGCTAAATCACGTGATTTAGCTAAATCATTCAAAGCTAAATCACAACTGTTCACACGAAGTCGAAGTAATATAAGTTGACAGCTATCAGCTGAAAAATAGAAGAAGGTGAACACTGTTTGCTTGATTTTTAAAATATGAGCGCCAATATGGACTTTGGAAAGTGGTCAATTGTTTTTTACAATTTTATGCAATTAAATAATATTTTGGAGCTGATGTTCAGTCAGTGCCGTAGCAATTCTGTTTTGCGTGAGGGGGAAAAATAATTTTTCCAATTTGCGTGGAGGGGCAAAATTATTTTTTCAATTTTATTCATGGGCAAAAACAAAAATGCGTGGGGGGGGGGGGAAATGCCCCTCTTGCCACTATGGTTGCTACGGCACTGTGTTCAGTGATAACAGCGATTTGGAAAACATTGAGATAGAGATGTGACAGATGTTTTGTTCAAAACTATCGATATTTCGATGAAAACGCGGGGTTACATATCGAGTTTGTGTAATTTAGTGCGTGATTTAGCTTAAATCACGCCAAATAGTGTGATTTAGTTTGACATTTTTTGTATGGGTAAATTACGTGATTTAACTCTAAATCACGAATGAATGCTAAATCACGTGATTTAGCCTATGTGTGGAAAGCCTATAAGGCAAGCATACTGTGTGAACGATTTCCATACAAAAACATATTCAAAGCTGCCATCTGTTGAAACTTTAAATTTTAAAGTTCAAGCTATAATGATTTCCAATTAGCTGTTAGCGCGCCTACTTGCACACACCTTGCACACAGGGTCATTCATGCAAAAATGGAAACTTTGCTAGTGGAAACTTTACACACTCCATTTTCCTCAGCTGCATGAATACCACTACATTTGTTTAGTTATACACTACCCTACAATAATGCGGACAGTAATAGTGTCGTCGACACCAGGAGTAAGGCAATATCGATATGGCCCGACGGCACATCACTAATTAATCAGCCGAAAAATGTCAGCCCTAGTTGCATTTATTAGCATCACCAAATGGCGTGATATTAGTTTTTATGTTTAATTTTTGTTAGTGTAAAAGTAAAGCGGTATTTTGCAGAAGAATTGGCGGGAAGCGGAGCAGACTATAAAAGGACGAAGTCTGCAGTAGAACTCTCACTTTGCGCCAAGACTCCTGCAAGAAACCAAGTAAGTAATAGTCATTTGTTATTTGTAAGTGCTCAATGTGCAAACGTTTTTTTTTTTAGAGAATAAACGATTCCTACTACTTTTCGTGGAGCTGTTTAATTCCGTTGTATTACGGCGCATAGTCTCAAGTGGCAAGCCGCCACATATTTATTCTTTGTTCTGCACATAAAGTCACTCTTCATTGCAAATTTATACGTCGATTGCAACAAAAGTGAGAGTTGATGTTGGATTCTGAAACGCCAAGGAGAAGCAAAAGAAGTAATAAAGGAATTCCGCCTGCAAAGTATTTAGAAGAGATCGCCATGCCGCAAGGGAATTCAGAGCCAAAACTTACTCCGGAGAATCCACCGACAACTGCAAGTGTGTCAAACGTTTCTCGCCCAAATCCGCAGTCGCAGCCCATAGGTACCACGCAGTCACCGAACAGCCAGCCTAGCGCTAACGTTCAGCAGCAGCAGCAGAATACGGTACTCAGTAAGATGTCGCGGGAATTTGATCGCAAAATGGCCGAAATGCGACACGAGTTTAATAGGCAGTTGCATGCAATGCAAGAGTTGATGCGGTCAAATACGGAACGTATCACGAACAGTGTAGTGGAACTAAGGAACGAACGCAGCCTGGAGAGCGTAAGTGCCAGCCAAAACCCAGTCGAGGGTGTACACGGGTCATCATCGGTGGCAAGTGAAAACAGCGTCAGAACCGTCGAACATCGCCATAAGAAGATATACCCGTTGCCGAAATTCTCAGGTACGCCAGAAGAGTGGTCTAGCTTTTATGAATCCTTCACGAGCACGACGTTGGAGTTCGAATGCTCGGATTTGCACAACATCATGCGTCTACGGGATGCTATACAGGGAGAGGCTCGTGAAACGGTAGAGGCGCTCCTGTCGAGTTCAGCCAACGTGAACGCCATTTTGGAAATCCTCAAAGAAACATATGGCAGACCAGAACAATTAATTAAGAGCCAAATAGGGAAAGTAAGACAGATAGCCCCACTAACAGAGGACAACCCCGAAAAGCTGGTTGATCTTGTGAACAAGATCACTAACATGGTGACATTCTTGAAGAATGCAAACGGTGAGCATCATCTTATGAACCCAACACTCGTGAGTGAAATCGTTGGAAAACTGCCGACTTCTCGCCAAATACAATGGGCCGAAAAATGCTTGTACCTTGGCCGCCCGGCCACAGCAATCGATTTATGCGAGTTTCTGAATGTCATCAGGCGCATTGCGAACTTGGTGTCGGACTCACTTCCAGTTCCTGAGAAGAGAAGCCGTGGAATGACATTACCCCAGACGTCAGCCTCCTCATCGAAGCACAAGGGTCGCAACTTCGTCAACGTGACCGTAACCGAGAGAAAATGTGTTTCCTGTGGCGGTGAATGCAGAGCCTTGGAGTCGTGCAACGCGTTTAAAGAATTTTCCATTGACCAACGCTGGCAAAAGATCAAGGAAATAAAGGCGTGTTTTTCGTGCCTGAAAAAGGGCCATCGAACAGGACAATGTTATAAAAAAGGAAAATGTGGAGTCGATAACTGCCAGAAAATGCACCACAGTCTATTACATAGCACGCGCACAAGTATCTCTTCCAAGGATGAAGTTCCAGCAACTAGGTCAGATGCAGATAAAGAGGTGGCTCCCCCTGCTGAGCGCGTAAGCTGCCATAATAATGACGTTGTTTCCAGCGAGGATGTGTTATTCCAAGTCATCCCGGTAAAGCTCTTTGGTATCGGAACTACAGTCAGCACTTATGCATTCATCGACAATGGAGCAAACGCAACAATATTGGACCGCCAAATAGCGCAGCAATTGGGCATAAGCGGAAAAAATAGTACTCTGGAGCTGTTTTGGTTGATCCGTGACATGGTGTCGGAGGCAACACAAATTATTAGCTTGGAAATCAGCGGTATCGAGAAGGACTCCCGAAGGTACAAGATGTCAAAGGTGTATACTTCGTCTAAGCTAGCATTGCCATCGCAGACCTTTGATGCCAGGGCGTCTCGTGAGAACCATGATTATCTATCAGGATTGCCGCTGCATAGCTACGAGCGCGTTCAGCCTAAACTCATCATAAGTTTAACCCACGCTTACTTGACGGTGCCAATAGAAGTTCCAAGGACAGGGCCAGGTCCTATAGCTGTGCAAACGAGGCTTGGATGGTTGGCGTACGGACCGACGGACAATGCTGAAGAGAAATCGAAAGCTATTATGTGCCATGCGTACTGCAAGTGCGATAACAATATCAATGACATCGTATCTAGCTATATCTCAATCGAGGCTTTTGGTACTAAACCAAATGTTAAGACACTTGTTTCGAAGGACGACGCTCGTGCCTTGAAGATTCTGGGGGAAACCACGAAGAAAACAGCAGACAGATACGAAGTCGGGTTACTTTGGAAGGAATTTCTCCCACCTTTTCCGGACAGCTTCGACACGGCAAAAAGGCGCTTGGAAGGAGTGGAGCGAAAGATGCAAAGGGACCCTGAGTTTGCTAAGCAATATGGTGAGAAGATAGGCAGCTACATCGCAAAAGGATATGCGGAACGTTTGACGGAAGAAGAGGCAAATCGCAGGACCGCTAGAACCTGGTATATTCCACATTTCGGTGTTAATAATATTAACAAAAAAGGAATAAGGATCGTCTTTGATGCCGCAGCCGAGGTGAGGGCTATATCGCTGAATAAACTACTGTTGCCGGGTCCGGACCTCAACCAGCCGCTTGTAGCAGTGCTATTTAAATTTCGGCAATCGCCAGTAGCAGTCACTGGAGACAAACAGGAGATGTTTCATCAGGTATGCGTTAAAAAGGAGGACTGGAACAGCCAAAGATTTATATGGAGAAACGGAAATCCGGAAAACCCCATCGAGACCTACGTAATGAAACGACTGATATTTGGTGCAACATGTTCGCCTGTCGCGGCGCAGCATGTTAAGAACCTGAATGCAAAGGCGTTCTCTGACGTTTATCCAAGAGCAGTCAAAGGGATCTGTGAGAGGCATTACGTCGACGACTATGCGGATTGTTTCAACAGTGAGGAAGAAGCTATCCAGACCGTAGAGGAAGTTAAAAAGATTCATAGCGCAGCCGGTTTCAAGTTGCGAAATTTGAATTCAAACTCGAGGAGAATAAGAGAGCATTACGGAGGTGACGATCCGGAGGATGCGGTCAAACTCGAAAAGGAGGTGGATCGTATTTTGGGTATTCACTGGATGACGAACTCTGATGTCTTCGTGTTCAAACTCGCCTTTAATCGCATTCCAAAGGAGCTGTTGCGGTTACAGATGTCTATCTTCGACCCGTATGGATTTTTAGTAAACTTTATGGTGACATCGAAAATCATCATGCAAGCGGTATGGAAACTGCATATTCAATGGGACGAGTCTATTCCTGATGAGGTGTACGAAAAGTGGAAGTCATGGATGGAGGACATGCCGAACGTCCTGAAACTCAAAGTCCCAAGATGCTACATGCCGGCTTTTGAGAGAGCATTAGTGGACTTACACATCTTTGTGGACGCAAGCGAGCAAGCGCTGGCTGTGGTGGCGTACTGGCGAATTGTGTCAGATAAAAGAGTGGATGTGGTGTTTGTTGCGGCTAAGAGCAGCTGTGCACCGATTCGATTCCACACCATCCCAAAATTGGAGCTTCAAGCAGCTACGATGGGCGCTCGTCTGGAGCAAGCGATATCGGCTCATCATGACATACGAATCCGCAATCGCGTTTTTTGGAGCGACTCAAGTACAGTGTTGAGGTGGATAAGGTCGGCGCATATGAGATACAAGCAGTACGTAGCGAATCGAGTTGCCGAGATCCTGGAATCCAGTAAGTCCGAGCAATGGAAATGGTGTCCAGGCGATCTAAACCCCGCCGATGATGCCACACGAGCAAAGTTTCCGTCAAGGTACAAAACGGATGGCGTATGGATGTTGGGGCCAGAATTCTTAAGGTTGGAAGAGGGATCTTGGCCCAAGGAAGATTATACAACTCAAGCAGACGAATCGACCGGCGAAGAGCTGCGGAAAAAATTCGTTTTCGTAGTTTCGAGCCAGGTATGTTACGAAGTTCCAATCATTAATCGCTTTAGTAACTATTTAAGATACAAACGAGCGGCCGCTTGGATGTTGCGTTATGTTGCCAACCTGAAACGCAAAGCCCGAAAAAAGGAACTGATGGTGGGTCCATTATCGGCGGAAGAGGAAGCTGATGCAGAAATCTATCTCTGCCACTGGGTGCAGATGCAAGCATTTGGAGACGACTTTTGCGACTTGTGCGATAAAGGCGTAGTTTCGAAGAGTAGCAATATAAGAACGTTGAACCCCTTTATCGGAGATGATGGTCTCATTCGTTGCAACGGCCGCTTGCAAAGGGCAGAATGCATTCCAGTGTCAGCAAGGAAGCCAATCATCGTTCCAAGCAACCACTCGTTTACCCGGCTTTTGGTGAAGCACTACCATTACAAGTTGCGGCACCTTAACAAGGAGACGATTATGTGCGAAATACGACAGAAGTTTTGGATACCGTCTTTGCGTCGTGATGTCAACCGTGCTCAGTCCAATTGTTTGCTCTGTAGGATAAGGAGAGCAAAACCGATTCAGCCTCAGATGAGCGATCTGCCCATTGATCGTGTACAGGCTTTCATACGTCCGTTTACTTACACGGGAGTCGATATGTTTGGGCCCTTAACAGTAAAGATAAGGCGAGCTCGGGAAAAGCGCTGGATATGTCTGTTTACGTGTTTGACAGTGCGTGCCGTACATCTGGAAGTCGCCACGGTCCTGACGAGTGATTCATTTTTGTTGTGCCTGCGAAACTTCATGAACAGGAGAGGCGTGCCAAAACAAATGAGAAGCGATAATGGGACTAACTTTGTGGGTGTGGCTGCCGAGTTGAATGGAACTTCGAATTTTTTGGACCACGACAGCATCACTGAGAAGACGAGTCCGTTGGGTATCAAGTGGATTTTCAATACTCCAGCTAATCCAGCCCAAGGTGGAATATGGGAAAGGTTGGTGCAGTCTGTAAAAAGGGTTTTGTACCAGATGCTGAAGGAGGAAGCGCCTAGATTGGACACCTTAACGAGCCTGTTAATTGAAGCAGAGTGTATTGTCAACTCGCGCCCTCTAACACACCTGCCAGTGACGCCCGACGAGCCCGAGTTATTGACACCGAACCACTTCCTCTTGGGCGGAACTAATTCCACGCAAGCGCCCGCCTCGCCAGATCCTCGTCTTATGTGCCATCGGAAGCAGTGGAGGGTGTTAAGCAATCTAAGGAACTGCTTCTGGAAACGGTGGATCCGAGAATATTTACCGGAATTGACGAGACGCGCGAAGTGGTGCCTACCAGCCAACGGTCTTTGCAAAGGAAGCCTCGTGCTAATTTGTGACCCGGATGCCCCTAGATCGAAATGGAGACGAGGCAGAGTGATGAAGCTAATGTACGGGAAAGACGGTATAGCCAGATCCGCCGCCGTGGACACCACAGTCGGAGTGTTCAGCCGACCTATCTCTAAGTTGGCAGTCCTGGATGTGAGCATGGCGCCACAGGAGGAAATGGTGAGTCTCCCTCCGGGATCGACTCACGGGGGTGGGGATGTCGTCGACACCAGGAGTAAGGCAATATCGATATGGCCCGACGGCACATCACTAATTAATCAGCCGAAAAATGTCAGCCCTAGTTGCATTTATTAGCATCACCAAATGGCGTGATATTAGTTTTTATGTTTAATTTTTGTTAGTGTAAAAGTAAAGCGGTATTTTGCAGAAGAATTGGCGGGAAGCGGAGCAGACTATAAAAGGACGAAGTCTGCAGTAGAACTCTCACTTTGCGCCAAGACTCCTGCAAGAAACCAAGTAAGTAATAGTCATTTGTTATTTGTAAGTGCTCAATGTGCAAACGTTTTTTTTTTTTTAGAGAATAAACGATTCCTACTACTTTTCGTGGAGCTGTTTAATTCCGTTGTATTACGGCGCATAGTCTCAAGTGGCAAGCCGCCACAAATAGGACTGACCCAAGTGTAGCCTTCGTTCATGTTACTAGTACTAGTCCCCTCATAACTCCACTTCCAATTTATTCAACTGGCCTTTTTAACATGGGCCTGTCATTGGAGAGGGACCAGTCTGCAAAACGGCTGACCCTAGGTCAGTTTTTTTGGGTCAATTGTCGTAATTTTGTCTGGTTTTAGGATATTCAAATAAGAAAAAAAAAACAACTTATATATGTACATATATCGCACACTAAACACTAAACCGGCACAAGTCAAAAATTTCCAAAATCGCCTTTTTTCCATAAATAAGTTCGTAATACACATCTCTAAAGGGCTCTACGCTCTAAAGAAGCAAGTAAATTTCCTATACCAAAAACATGTAGAAAAAACAAAGAAGTACTTTGGCTTAGTTTCGCTACTTGAACGCATACGCTAATTACAAGTAATCGGACACACAGGGTTGCATTTAAGTCATACATTTTCTATATTTCTGTCGACCTGTCATCGAAATTTCAACACTGATTTCCTTTCTTCAAAAGAATGAGCTCGTTACTTCCTTTCAATTTACTTTAACAGCGTTGAGCCCTTAACTACAAAAAAAAAAAAAATTTCTTCCCCATACCTAATGATACCAACTACTCTTACTTAATCAGTAGTAGTGCTGATTTTTAGATGGCAATACTGATTTTTAGGGGTGCTGATTTCAGTACTCTTATTTTTTATCGATAGTGCTGAATAGTACTGATTTCTTATTGTTCACCTTTTTCACCCGCCGAGCGCGTTTTCGCAAAGGTAAAAAAATTTGGAAAGTGGAATCAAGGCGCTTAAAAGTGTCCACTTGGGACGCAGTTATCCAAGTGAAATGCAACATGCAATGGAACTGTATTGAGTTTTTTGATTTTTTGAAAAATGAGCCAAATTTGGTAGATCAAATTATGAAGACAGCGAAGAACAGTACGAAAGCAGTCGTAGCCCCAAACAAGGTGGGAATGAGGGGCGCAACGATAACTTCACCGACTGAAGTTTTGTACGGCAGTGATGTAGTAGAGGAAGAAAGTGATGTTGTGTAAGGGAAATAAAAGAATGCTTTCATCCTAGTGTAATGGAGTTATGTTGTGTTTGTTGGGTGTTAAGAAAATGATATAGAAATTCGAGATTACGGTTTTTGTGATTGCTTTGTCAACACACGCACAAAAATGAGGGGAACCTTTTTTTCTTCTAATTCAGAAAGCGGTGTAGTTTTTCAAAAAATTTTTGGATTTATGTACTGATTTATGCTGATTTTTCAAATCTCTTTATAGTGCTGATTAATGCTGAATTTTCACATCACTTTTTCTCTGATATGCTGATTTCCAGCAAAAAATAAATGGTACCATTACCCATACCTGTCTTTCTTCACTGAATAAATATTTTTTTGCCAGTTTTTATATTAGTTGCCTCGACTCTGCAGTTTCAGTCAAAACGTTATATTTTTAGTTGCGTCCAAGATCTCAAGCACAATTGATACGTTTTGTTACACATAAAGCGAGTCATTTTGAAATGTGCCACTTTCGCTGTAATAAATGATAGATTTTGTGTTGCATCATTTTGGATTGTGCCTTTTTAGTTGAAAAAAGAGAGTCAAATCGACTGTATTATTTTTATATGTGCCGTTTTATACGAAATTATCTTGATCGTCATAAGATTTAAGGAAAATAAATTTTTTTAAAGCAGATTTAAAATAAAATTAAACATCCTTCGGAACCAGAAATTTGTTTCCTTATATTTCTAGAAGACATTTAAAAAAAAATTGGTTTTGTGTTTTGAATTTTTTTGTAACGTTTAAACCAAAACCCATTCCCCTTAGAGCTGTCATACTATCGATAGTCGGCCCATCGATAGTTTCGATAGTGATAGTCCAAACTATCGATATATCGTCGATAGTATCGCATGACTCGGAGTTAAAATTTGAATTGAAAATTTTTAACTAGTTGTTTATTTTTAGACAATTTAATAATGACAAAAGTTGCATACGCTTTTTAGATTTTATAGCTTTCAACGTATTACAGTATTTTTATTGGTAAACAGTTCATATATCATTAAAAAAAACAAAAAAGGTAACAAAAATCACAAGGTAATTAATTTACCAGCCATTGATTTTTGTTAAAAAAAAAATAACATATCGACGTTTTTGGGTTCAAAGGACGTCCTTCTGTCCGAAATAAGAATTTTCGATTTACTGAACATTCTTTCAAATTCCGTTGAAGTGGTCGGAATTTCTCATAAATCTTTTCTACTTATCGCCAAGAACTCGCGTCCAGGGTTGGAACCTGGCGAAGAAGAAAGTGCAGCAGTTTTAACAAAAAAAGGGCAGTAGATTTGAATTTTGCGCAGTAAAAATAAAAATCATTACAAATCTGTTTTTTATAACAAAAATATATTTTATTCTTTTCAAATAAAAAGAAAAAATAAACAAAACGTACATTTCATGTAAATATTTCTCCATATTGCGCGTCCTCCAATGTGAAGCGAAGGTTTGTGGCAAGATTTTTTTCTGTTATATCAGCTGTCAAACTGTTAATATCACGACATATAAGCTTCAATGGAAAATCCAAGATGTTAAACAAGGACAACAATAGTATCTTTGTTACAAATAGAATTGCGGTCTTGTTAATGTATAACCACAATTGGTACTTTTTTGGTAGTTATCGATTGGAGTTTGGTTTGACAAAAAAAAAATCGTGTGACACCAGGGACGAAAATCGTAGTAGATTTTAAGCTTTTCGCAGTGTCGCAGTAGATGTCAAAAATTTCAAAAAAACGCAGTAGATCTACTGCAATCGCAGTAAAGTTCCAACCCTGCTCGGTGTCCTTTTTTAGCTAAAGATGAGCAACATTGTCTGTTAGTGATGCTTATTTAACTATCGATGGCGAATAAAAACCATCGATGGTTATTAAAAATAGAAACTATCGATAGTATCGATAGTACCATCGATCGTCTTGCAGCTCTAATTGCCCTTTTAAAAAATTTGAATTGTGCCACCTTAACTGAAAATATCAACGTCGTTCTTTAAGTTGTGTCATTTTAACTGAAAAAATCAGTGACATATTTTATATTTTCCTACTTGCCAATTGCAAAGCAATTTGTTTTTTGAGTTTATGAAAGTGTCATTTACAGACTACCCTTATAGGGCATTTACATATACGTTTTAGCGCTCCTCGTTTAAGCTAAAACGACTAAGTCAAAACGGGGTGTTTACATATGCGCATGTCGTTTTGTCATTTTGTGGTTATCTTTGTTTGCTCAACGCGTGAAATATGAGTGAATATTGTAATTTAGAATAGATGCAAATATTGAAATTGCGTATGTAGAAACATTGGCTGTGGAATTAACCTCACAATTTTTAAATTAGAAATTTCAATGACCATATGTTTTGCATTTTTATAGTGATGACACAACCAAATTTCGATATTTTTATCAGTTATAAACAGGATTTATCTTGTTTAGCTACTTGTTTTAAATTAAAACAGGAAAGTTGCTCGTTTTAGTTTTGTACGATAAAACGGGAAAAATCTAAGTTGGTTTAAAGATAAAACGGGCGAAGTTAATAAAACGCGAATTAAACGGCATATGTAAACGGCCTATTAAGCCAACCGGTTTATAACCGACCGCCGGCTAGCTGAATTTGATGAAGAAAACTGTCATAATATAACCGGATTTGGACCGGTCAAAGACAAGTCCTTCTTAGGAAATTAACCGGCTCATTACTTTTTCTAAATACTCGAATAGTTGCACATACTTGTATTCGAATACTTTTCTCTCAGTCTTCCCGCTATTCAATCACATAAGTAAGTATTCTTCTCGTTTTCATTACTTTTCGTACTCACAGTTCAAACCGAGATGAAAATTATTATTCAGGGGTGCCACAGAATCCGATAGCTGTCGGAATTGGAATTTTAGTCGACTGAAATTTTATATATATCTCATAGATATACGGATAAAATAGGGTTCTGTGAAATTAAGAACCGATAATAGTTCCGATTCAAAACCAAAAACAACAAAAATTGTAAATTCTGTATGAAATTTCGATCGGTTTTAATTCCGATTCCAACAACGATCGGATTCTGTGACACACCTGATTATTCGATTCTTATCACTGAGATATAGACTAAAAATGAGTGTTTTGGTTACTTTTTCATCCAAATAAAAAATAAAATAAATAAATTAAATTCTCCATCAGTACTTTGAGTACTAATTTGTCCAATTTCATTGTGGATATAACTTTAGGAATCAGGAATTTCGTATTGAAACCATAACAAAAGAATTTGCATCGTTTCGAGAATACAGGTACAATAATATATATATAATAAGTATAGGTGGTGGATCTTGATGCTGCTTCACAGAACTTGGACGCAATAAAATGTATTTTTCTGCCATTGCGTTGAAATTCTTTTTTGTTTCGGTTATTCGTATGCGCATCCAGAAGAGAAACATATAGATATATGTACATATATGTTTAAGATTTTCTCAAAGAAAACAAACCGTCTATGCAATTCAGAAATAGTTTCAATTTAGGACGTCGCCGCATTCGGACGTCTCTTTTTCGATTTTGAAATTTTTCGGTGTGCGTATTATTTGAAAAATTAAGAAAAGTTAAGTTGCAGGTAACCACATTGATAGTGAAACGTTTCCCAAAAATTTTAAGAAAAAAATACCCATTCGGTAAGTTAACTACTAAGGAGAAAGAACCTTCGTCGAAAGGTTTTATTAAAAAGCCAAAAAAAAAAAACCACATCGAGAGTAATTGGTATAAGATCGTATCGTCGAACCGTACCTACTTCGCGGAAAATTTCAAAACATTATACTATCGAAATTCCTTTTATAAAAAGTAAGTGATAATGAAAGTTAAGGAATAATGACGTCATAAATATAATTAACAATCAATACGAAACAATTTAAAATAAAAAGTTATAACAGAAATGAGAATAAATAAATTCAAAGAATATTTAAATAAAAAATAAATTCCCATTCCATTGGAATTAGATTGGAATTTGTAGCCTGCTTTACTTTCAAAAATGCAAGATACCTAGATAGATCTCTCTGAGTAGAATGCAAAAATACATACATTCAATACATTTTTAATATTTGACGCAAATATACACACACAAATGGTATGATGATATACATTTGAATTACTCATTCAAGAATTTCGCTGTTCGTCTATAGTCTAAAAATAAATATTTACCACTTTTTCTCGGTGCGTACGTTCGTTCTCGATTTTTTTTTTTTTTTTTTTTGAAAGTCCACGATGAGAAAATTTCCTATTTTCCGTTGGGAAACATCATGTGTACATCAATACATGAACTGAAACTAGGTCCCCTTATATTGGACCGATATAAAACCCTGTCGACATATTCAAAAAATTTCCGAAAAATATTGTTTCGAGTGCCTAATTATCCTAAGGTTAAATGGTTGTTTTTTTTTTTTTGGTGAAGATAAATTTTTTTTTAATAACATAGCTGTAGACATTAAATTTCAATAAACTTCATTCCCATTAAAACCAAAAAGAATATAAAGCCGGGTCTGTATAGTGTAAGCCCCGGATAAAGTGAACATTTTGTTAGTGTGAACGCATGGACTGAGGCTTCCCAGCCGGAAATTTTCTCATAAATGACCAATTCATTAATTTTTTCACCGAGGATATCAAGGAAAAAAATTTGAGTACTTCTCAATTGCAATGGCATTGTCATCGAGAGGAAATGTTATTCATCGCAAGTCCAATGTCACTGTCATCGATAGAGGTATCGATACGACGGAGTAGATCTACTCCACATTCGATTACCAACTCGTGACATATGCTCTTATGACTGCCAATGCCGCTTGTGTGTTCATTTCATTAGAAAGTTGGTGTATAATCAGGAGGACTCGCGACTCTAATGTCATGCTGAAATCATTGATTGTTTCACCGGGACATTTCCGGCTGGGTTATTGCACCGATTACGCTGCTGAGATTCTAATTCCGAATTTAGATAAGGGTGAAAACACAACTCTGAGTGTATTGAAAATCGACTCAATACGGTCGACAGAAAAGGCCGCTCGAACACCCCGTTCCACTGGCTCAAAATATAACATATCAGAATTATTCAAAAAAAAAATATCAAAAAGAAAAAAAAATATCACCATTTAAAAAAAAGTATCAAAGGTGTGATTTGATAGTCCCCGTTTCAACAGAGGGACAAAATGCGAGACACTGGAAAGAAACACATGAGAGTGACGGAGATGGAATGTCTTTCGTCTCCGTCACTCTTATGTGTTTCCTTCTAGTGTCTCTCTTAATCTAAACGGGGACATAGCGCCAATGAAAACGTCTATTGAAAATTGAAGAAGCTATTTACCTTTTCCCTGGTTCATTAAAAATAAAACAAATTCAACTTTCAATGTAAAAAAAAAAGTTTTAGTTTTCACAGATTTCAAAATTTGAAGAAAAAAAAAAAAAACAAAACGAAAATAGCTATTATATTCGAAAGCTTAAAAAAGGGATATAAAAAGGCTTAAAAAATACATACGTACAATGTACATACTTCTTGAAAGTTAAACGAAATATAAATATTTTAATCTTAGAGGTCATAATAGTACAAGAGCCCAGAGCCGCCAGAACTCGGACCAACACAAAATAGTTCGTCTTTGGTTCGAAACTTGGGAAATGTTGCTACTGTGGCCATCCAAAATTGATATGTGATATTGATCATTTTAGCAAAGCTGAAATTTTGAGGATTTCTAGTCTAATATTATATGTAGCTAATAGCGCGTTTCTATATGGTGTTTAACTCTGAGATGTTTAGCTAAACACTTCGAGAGGTTCCACATATGCGAGGTGTTTAAGTTTGACAGCTGTTTGTTTATTTACAATTGCAAGCAGTGTTGCCATTTGTAAGAAAATCACTTGAAGGGAAAGAGGGACAGAATTATTAAATTCGGCAAAATGTAGGGAATTTGTGGTATATTCTTAAATATTAAGAGATATTTTGAATATAGTTTCTTGTCGATCAATAAAAACGACAAAATAAACGTCTCGTCTCGTGGAGTTGGAAGTGGAAAACCCAGAAAAAACTATATCTGAAAGAATTTAGGAGGATTATAATTTTTACACGGTTTTGAAATCGATTTCTGTGACATGGCCCATAACCTTAATTTTATTATTTTTGGTAAAAACTATCGTTCATCATCGATACTCTACCAAGAATCATACAATACAAGATTATGCTTTGCGCATATTATAAATTTTTTTCGAATTTTTCCGTGTAAAAAAATTTAGGGAATTTTTTGTAGTTTGTAGGGAATTTTTAGTTTTGCTTTTGGCAACATTTTTTTGTTTTTTGTTTTGATTTTCTTTTGATAGTTAGATATGCATGAAATTACGATACGAAAAATCAATTTTTTTCCTATCGATGACAGTGTTTATGAGGTGTTAAAGAGATACACACTTCGTTATCGCGTTTAACTTTTGTATGGCAAAACACGAGTTTAACACCTCGTTTAGGGCCCAAAACGCTTAAACGCGAGTTAAACACCATATGGAAATGCACTATAAGACAGTATGCAGCCCGAAAGTTGGGTCTCTTCACAGGTATCGCGAATTAATGGTATATAAGAGCCTTACTCACCTTACCTTTGTCTGGCTGCTAATAAAGGGCCTTAAAATAGTACTATGATCTGTTATGCCACCAATGATTGCTGCTTAAGTGCGGGTTAACTTTTTGTTCAAAAATCATTAGGAGAACGTAAGAAAAAATGTCACAATTTATTTCGAAAAGCTGAGCTTTTGAATAAAATTGTTTTTGGTTTTTTAATTTTACAAGTAAATTTGTGCAGATATTCAATCAAATACAGAAACATACAAAAATCGAATCTCGATAGTGTGAACAGCCTCGATAACATGAACAAAACTTGCAGAAATTAGTTAATTCTATGCACAGTCGACTGTATATATATATATATATATATATATAATATATACATATATTTGTATGTGTGTGCATTTATAGAGAGATGAAGAAGCAACAGACCCTTATAAGTGCTGAAGAGCAGCATTTAGCGGAAATGTCGAAAACCAGCACATCAACCACTTCCGCAACAGTAAAGAAAGTTAAAAAAACCTCCAAGTCCAGTGTTAAAAAATCGATTTCCATGGGTTCAAGTACGGAAGAAGTGTCGTCGACCTCGACGTTGGTCGAAAGTGCTGCAATATCCCAAGACAACCGAAAATCGAAACAATTAGAGAAACTCACTAAAATACAAGAGCAAACGAAGGAAGACACAACAACAATATCTTCTCAACTCGACGATGGGAGGAAAGCCATAAAAAGTGAAGGGAGTATTGCTAAAGAGAATAAAAAGAAATCGAAATCAAAGAAGTCCAAAAAGTCTGAAGCTAACACAGAAAGTATTTCTGTGGTAAGTACCTATGTTGAAATTGAAATTGAATATGAAAGTTTGCCCTTTAAAATTATATAAATTTTGGGGGATATTCACATCGGTCAAGTTAAGCTCAAATTAAACAAAAAAAAAAAAAAAAACAGACCTTTGTAAATACCCTTGCAACATTTTTTTACTTCAAATTTACTTCCAATTTTGTAAATTTACCAATGTACACTTGCCTTTCTTTTTAGAAATCAAGTTTCAGCAAATTTGATGCATTACAAAAGCAAACCCTATATCATGTACGTTTAAGATAAAAAGAAAGAAAATTAATAGATAGTGTAAGCGTCAATCATTTTGCCGACATTCTTAAGCTCATAATACAGCATTTCATGTTTAACCATTCTTTTTTTTCCATTCATTTATGTATGGAAAGCACAGAGATACCGGAAAAGTCAAGTCTCACAAAAGTAAACAGTTGGGGAAAAGTTATTCGAAGTTTTGCTCTAATGAGAAGCCTTAAAAAGTTAATTTTTCAATAAATTTTTTGAACTTGCCTACCCTTAAAATTTCAGATTTTCTCGCTAGGTTTTGCAAAATTTTCGTAAGAACTCAATACACAAACACACCTATAAATGAAAATAAAAACGCAAATTATCCCAGCAAGCATTTACCCTATTACTACTAAACAATTGTAAGTACCGAAAAAAAATATTGTGCTGTAATGTGCCCAGTTTGTGCTATCATGTGCCGTTTCGAAAAAAAAATTCCTCAAGAGATGCCATTTTTATGAGGAGGTCCTTTTTTCGTGTCAAGTTAGCCTGCACTTTTTGGAATTTCCCGAAAAAAAATATTATGCTGTAATGTGCCCAGTTTGTGCTATCATGTGCCGTTTCGAAAAAAAAAATTCCTCTAGGGATGCCATTTTTATGAGGAGGTCCTTTTTTTCGTGTCAAGTTAGCTTGCACTTTTTTGAATTTCCCCAAAAAAATTATTGTGCTCTAATGTGCCCATTTTGTGCTATCATGTGCTGTTTCGAAAAAAAAATTCCTCAAGGGATGCCATTTTTATGAGGAGGTCCTTTTTTCGTGTCAAGTTAGCTTGCACTTTTTCGAATTTCCCGAACAAATTTTTTTCACATTCACGAAATAGACATTTTCCAAGCCTACACAAGCTCTATTTTAAATATTACCAAAATGATGTCGTCGAATTCAAAACCCCGCTCCTCCTTGAGTGGAATCGCCTGCGCGGGGATTCAAAATTGAGACTTTTGGGTTGCTAGGCGCACACGCTATCTACTACGTCACGGAGTGATCTATTATACAAATAGATTTACTGCTAGATTTATTATAGATCGAAAAAGGGGGAAAAGGTAAAATTGTTCATACAAAACCTCGTTCAATAATTTCTAAGCGTTCTTGATTAACGAGTTTTCGAGGCAAATTCACGTTTAAGGGAAGACCCCTTATATAAAGTCTCGAAAAAATTGAACTATAGACGCCTCGCATCTATGTATAATATCCATATAATAGGTTTATTGTTTTGGGTAGATTTGCGGAGAAATTCAACGTTTCTGTAACTCATTCGAAAATGCTATCGATGAATCGTTCGCTACTTGCAGAGCAAACTTGTGTTTTTCTTATAAATTTTACATCGAATCTCTTCTTTTTTTTTTAAACTTTGAATAGCTTCGGCAATTTTCAAGAAGTTATCATTATTTATACACCATTTTATTGTCAATTAAATGTGTTTTTCAAAAATATGCCAATTTGGAGGCGTTGCATCGAAGGAAATAGGGTAAAAAAGGGTTCAAAGTTGAAAATTTTGGGGGGAAAACTAACATTTTCAGTTTCGAATTGGAAAATTTCCAATAAACTCTTCCAAACCAAGAAAACAATTTACATTTGTTATAAGACCTGTCTTTTCGCTTCTCACTCCTGTTAAAAAATTTGAAGTATAAAAATAAGCAACCGAGTTGATGGCAGTTAAGTATATCAAAGTCGAAAAAAACATATTTTGCCTATATCTCTTTAACTAGAGCTGATAGAGAAAAACCGGCCACATTTTTGAAATCACCTAAGTCCAAATATTCTAAATACGTTTCAACGCACCAAACAAAAAGTGTATTTTTGTCGGCCTGTGTGATCTGTTATGCCACCAATGATTTCTGCTGAACTGCGGGCTAACTTTTTGTTCAAAAATCATTAGGAGAACGTAAGAAAAAATGTCCCAATTTATTTCGAAAAGCTGAGCTTTTGAATAAAATTGTTTTTGTGTTTTAAGTTTACATGTAAATTTGTGCAGATATTCAATCAAATACAGAAACATACAAAAATCGAATCTCGATAGTGTGAACAGCCTCGATAACATGAACAAAACTTGCAGAAATTAGTTAATTCTATGCACAGTCGACTGTATATATATATATACATATATATATATATATATATATATATATAATATATATATATATATATATATATATATATATATATATAATACATATATTTGTATGTGTGTGCATTTATAGAGAGATGAAGAAGCAACAGACCCTTATAAGTGCTGAAGAGCAGCATTTAGCGGAAATGTCGAAAACCAGCAGCACATCAACCACTTCCGCTACAGTAAAGAAAGTTAAAAAAACCTCCAAATCCAGTGTTAAAAAATCGATCTCCATGGGTTCAAGTACGGAAGAAGTGTCGTCGACCTCGACGTTGGTCGAAAGTGCTGCAATATCCCAAGACAACCGAAAATCGAAACAATTAGAGAAACTCACTAAAATACAAGAGCAAACGAAGGAAGACACAACAACAATATCTTCTCAACTCGACGATGGGAGGAAAGCCATAAAAAGTGAAGGGAGTATTGCTAAAGAGAATAAAAAGAAATCGAAATCAAAGAAGTCCAAAAAGTCTGAAGCTAACACAGAAAGTATTTCTGTGGTAAGTACCTATGTTGAAATTGAAATTGAATATGAAAGTTTGCCCTTTAAAATTATATAATTTGGGGGATATTCACATCGGTCAAGTTAAGCTCAAATTAAACAAAAAAAAAAAAAAAAACAGACCTTTGTAAATACCCTTGCAACATTTTTTTACTTCAAATTTACTTCCAATTTTGTAAATTTACCAATGTACACTTGCCTTTCTTTTTAGAAATCAAGTTTCAGCAAATTTGATGCATTACAAAAGCAAACCCTATATCATGTACGTTTAAGATAAAAAGAAAGAAAATTAATAGATAGTGTAAGCGTCAATCATTTTGCCGACATTCTTAAGCTCATAATACAGCATTTCATGTTTAACCATTCTTTTTTTTCCATTCATTTATGTATGGAAAGCACAGAGATACCGGAAAAGTCAAGTCTCACAAAAGTAAATAGTTGGGGAAAAGTTATTCGAAGTTTTGCTCTAATGAGAAGCCTTAAAAGTGAATTTTTCATTAAATTTTTTGAACTTGCCTACCCTTAAAATTTCAGATTTTCTCGCTAGGTTTTGCAAAATTTTCGTAAAAACTCAATACACAAACACACCCATAAATAAAAATAAAAACGCAAATTATCCCAGCAAGCATTTACGCTAGTACTACTAAACAATTGTAAGTACTTTGCGCCCCCAAACAAAAGATTTGGAAAAACTGAATTTCAATTGTTCGAATTTGTTTGGAATTCAACACAAAGTAAATAAAAAGGCTCCCTTTTTATATGTGCATCAAGTAAGCTGGCACTTTTTGGAATTTCCCGAAAAAAAATATTGTGCTGTAATGTGCCCAGTTTGTGCTATCATGTGCCGTTTCGAAAAAAAAATTCTTCAAGGGATGCCATTTTTATGAGGAGGTCCTTTTTTCGTGTCAAGTTAGCTTGCACTTTTTTGAATTTCCCCAAAAAAATTATTGTGCTGTAATGTGCCCATTTTGTGCTATCATGTGCCGTTTCAAAAAAAAAAATTCCTCAAGGGATGCCATTTTTATGAGGAGGTCCTTTTTTTCGTGTCAAGTTAGCTTGCACTTTTTCGAATTTGCCGAACAAATTTTTTTCACATTACAGGGCATATTACAGCACAATATTTTTTTTCGGGAAATTCCAAAATGTGCAAGCTAACTTAATGCACATCCTTTTTATTCCATTGGATTTAAGATTAGAAAAGATGTGTACCTATCCACATATCCAGGCATTCGAAATAGACATTTTCCAGGCCTACACAAGCTCTTTTTAAAATACTAGCAATATGATGTCGTCGAATTCAAAACCCCGCTCCTCCTTGAGTGGAACACTTTTTTTATTTAATCTTAATCGGGGTTTTCCATTCTGCTGATCTTTTTTCGCCTGCGCGGGGATTCGAAATTGCGAATTTTGGGTTGCTAGGCGCACACGCTATCTACTACGTCACGGAGTGATCTATTATACGAATAAATTTACTGCTAGATTTATTATAGATCGAAAAAGGGGGAAACGGTAAGATTGTTCATACAAAACCTCGTTCAATAATTTCTAAGCGTTCTTGATTAACAAGGTTTCAAAGTTTTCGAGGCAAATACACGTTTAAGGGAAGACCCTTTATATACCCTGCAGTAATATGGACTGACCCAAGTGTAGCCTTCGGTCAGTCCTTCATGTTACCTGTAGTAGTCCCTTTATAATTCAACTTTTAATGTATTCAACTGACCTTTTTAATATGGGCCTGTCCTAGGGGAGGCACTAGTCCGCAAAACGGCTGATCATAGGCTAGTTTTTTTGGTCAATTGTCGTAATTTGGTCTGGTTTTAGGATAGTCATATGAGGAAAATAAACAACAAATTTCTTATATATATTCTAACTAAATTGATGAAAGTGCCATTTACAGACTACCCATAAACCAAACCCCTTTATTACCGACCGCCGGCTAGCCGATTTCGATGGAGCGAACTGCCATAATATAACCGGTAGGATTTGGACCGGTCAAAGGCCAGTCCTTCTTAGAAAACTGACCGGCTCATTACTGCAGGGTAAAGACTCGAAAAATTGAACTATAGACGCCTCGCATCTATGTATAATATCCATATAATCGGTTTATTGTTTTGGGTGTATTTGCGGAGAAATTCAACGTTTCTGTAACTCATTCGAAAAGCATTTGGAAAATCTTTGCAAATTTTATAAAACACATAGGTACATATATTTATGCCTGGAAAGAACCTGGAAACCTACTTGGAAACACATGAATAATAAGCATCTTTGTAAAAAGTTTGTGCAAGTGCTTGCTGGAATATTTCTTTTGGGAAAATTTTGTTCATTGTGTTCGGCGAGAAACGGAAAGTTTTGTCGCCATTTTTAGCAACCAAAAGAAAAACTTCCAAATTATTGTTCCCCTTTTTTTTTATTAAGGGCCCTCTCCAGCTCTGTCAGAAATGAAAAACTTCATATAAAAAAAAAGCTTAAGAAATGCTGAAGGAATTTTTGTGTCAGAAATTATGTGTTAACAGTCTCCAGTTCGTTAAAAAGTAGTTTATGTTTTCGCTACCTTTTTTGTTGCACATAAAACACGGTAACACAGATTTTTCTGTTAGAAATAATGAGTTTTCCGTTCTTTCTGAAAGGAATTTTGACAGAAGAGGCAAGTTCGAAAAATATTAAATGGATTTAACAAGGTTCAATGTGTAATTTTAGCGTTCAGAAATGGATAAATGAAATCAAAAATTTTGGATTATAAGAAACGTCTTGACGTAAAATATACAGGGTGTTCCACACTCAATAGATCAAAAAAAAAGGAGGTCATAGGGGGGTCCAGACGGACCAAAAATCGTACGGCAAGGGGGGTCGCAAATGCACCCCTGAGGAGTTACATGGAAAAAACAATATTTTGGTTTTTTTCACTGGTGCTCCTCACTTACAGGCCGTAAATTCAAAATCACATATGATATGAAAAGCTTGGCGGTTTTCCGTTAACACTGCATACTACGATTTTAAATAATTCAACTCCGTTTTCTCTGGTACTACCATCTAAGCCTAAAATAGTGTAATTTTGGCTTTTAAAGTGATTTAATTCAAAAGAAATACGATCGAGCCTCTTTTTTTTACTCTTTTCGAAAACTTTTAGTTTTTCTCTTCAATTTGATACCATGGGTGCTAAAAAAAAGTTTCACAATCAATGCGAAACGAAGGTTTGAAAATAATTATTTTGAATTTTTGACTCCCAGAAAAGTTATTTTAATCAAATTTATTGAGCACACTTTTAGGCAGCATTATAAAAAGAAAAATCTAAGAAATTTAAAAATTTCTGAATAGTGTTTTAGTTTTACATATCCGCCTAAAAATATGCTCACCAATTTAGTCGAATTCTTTCCGCTCCTCTAGCTCCTTACGAGTGCAAGATGAACCCCCCTTTACATACAATTTTTTGCTTGTATGGGTTCCCCCTATCACCTCCTTTTTTTTTTGATTCATTGAGTATGAAACACCCTGTATAGATATATAGATTGTCACTATTGCATTAAAAAATGAAATTATGCTACGTTTTTTCCCTTAAAGAATATCAAGAAAATTCCTGCTGAGATTCCTTACCGAGCTGGAGAGGGCCCTTAATATGGGAATTCATTTGAACCCTCGAGGGAGTGAGCTCTGAGAACTTCTTTGCGTTACCTGTCAAAATACATGGAAGCTGTTTAAAAAGTTCTCAAAGTTCGAGGTCTGAATGAATACCCATAATATGTATTGAGATTTTAACTAAATTTTATGGCATTTGGGCTTCAAAAAGAGTGACCAGCTTCGAAAATAATGCTTTCATATCCTCGCATTTGTTAGATTTGTAACAAAGTCCTTAGGAAATGTGAATTTTTCAGAAAAGCTATCAACCATCGGGAGAAATCGAGAGAGAGAATTTACCGAGAATTACTTAGTATAATTTTAGGATAAACGATGGTTCTTGCATTGGGAGTCAATGTTCCAGGCTTCGAACCTGTTCTGAGACTCACCAATTTTAATATCAATCAATAGACATTCAACAATACATCATACATATAATATAGAGAAATGCCGAGAAATTTCAAAAAAGTGAATTGGCTTAAAAGCGATCCCAATTTTGTTTGAATTTATTAAATCGGGGTGGGCTTAACCTGAATTTCGGTGGTCAGACTTTTATTTACTTCTGAGCTTTATTTAATGTAATCAGTGCGTTAAGTTCTTGTTATATTGCATGTGAGAAGTGGAGCTTTTGTTGCATGCGACAAGTTCCAGTTTCTGATCAGGTTAGGTCAATCATCCAATGTGACATTCATACACATATTTGTATACATTTTCATATTTATTTTATTAACCAGAGAAACGGAAACTTTCGGTAATTTCACAATTCACAAAGTGCATTGTCATTCAAAACTTCATTTATGTTACGAATAACATAAACTTAAAATATTGTTTCAACGAATTTGAATGTTTTTTTTTTTATTGATTTTATAAATCCACAGGATGATAAAAATGTTAATTGCAAGCTGTGCTCAAAACCAGTTTACAAAATGGAGGAGATCAAAGCTGAGAAGAATGTTTATCACAAAAATTGCTTCCGGTGCCATGAATGCAACAAACAGTTGAAGTAAGGAACATTAGCAATAATATTATTTTACAGGACGTCTTTTAGAAACGATTTTTCGAATATCCATATACATACATACAGACATTAGTGGTACTCATGCAGCTTCGCAAATGCCTTCGCAACTTTTCCCATCGTAAATTTTCATATAAATTTTGACAAATTTCTCATTTCCCATAATTTGCGAAGCTGCATGAGTCCCACTATTAACTAAAGTACAGAGAAAAACATAACAGGGGTCTTCCGTTAAACGTTTATTTGCCTCGAAAGCCATGACAACTCGTAAATCACGAAGGCTTTGAAATATATGAACGAAGTTTTGCATGAAAAATTTTACGTTTTTCAGCTTTTTCGATTTTTGTCCGTTTAAGGGAAGACCCCCTAACATTTATTTCTGTAGCCTGATGAATTCAGTTTCTTATTGTAGAGTACATTGGAAAAAAAATATAATTTATATTTTATTTTTAGTGAAAATTTCTCAGTGCACAATCAAAGCAAAAGATTCTTTGTTTTATTACTTAACAGTCTCCCTAGTGGCACCAAATGTTACTTATCCGACTATGAAACGCTTATACGACTAAGTGATTGTTTTAAAAGAGGTTCTTAGGCGCTTATGTAACGCTTATGAACGCAAAAAAGCCCAAAAGTTGCAAGAGAAAGTTACAATAACTGATAATGCAACGCTTTTCTCACAAATAATTGAAACTTGAGTTAATACTGCGTATTCATTCACACACATAGCAAATGCGTTAGTAAATAATTAGAATCATTTGTAAAAGGAATAGATATTGTTGACTTTCGATAAATGGGTTTTTGCTTTTATAAACGAAGCCAAGAAAAATATGTATAAATTGTTATACATATCACGGAGTCTTTGAAAATTTTGAATTTCCTGAATCCTAATTTTTGATGCGATTTAAAATTTACTGTATAATGTTTTATTCTACCCCTTGTATTTTTGAAGCGCTTTCGATTAAATGAACGTTAAAAGATTTTATGCAATTCGACATCATAATAGGCCTATTATGATGTCGATTTTAAAATCATAATGAAGCATATTATGACACTAGTTTTGAGAAAGTATAAAAAATTGTTTATACAAACAAAAAGCATGGCATACTACATGGTTTTTTAAGAATGAATTTCAAGGCGTGCAATAATAAATTTCAAAACGCACGCATTTCAAAAAATACAAGGCAAGGCGTGCAATAATAAATTTCAAAATGCACGCATTTCAAAAAATACAAGGCAAAAATAAGCAGAGCATACTACGAAGTTGTATAATAAAGAATTTCAAATTATGAATCTGTCAAATCAAAATAAAAAATTTCTTCACAATAACAAACAAACAAAAAACACGCTTTCTTAAATTTAGGTTAAAATCCAATTTGAAATCTTATTGCATAAAATATTGTTCGGCACTCGTGTCGAAACTCAGCTTTTTTCGCACTCGTGGTATTGTAAAACTCGGCTGCGCCTCGTTTTACAACATTTACCACTCGTGCAAAAAAAAGCTTCATTTCGACACTTGTATCGAAAATATCTATTATTTTTTCAATCACTCAAAATGACAAGAGAAAATTAATTGAAAATGTGCTTAACAGCTGTGTTTATAATAAGTTACATATAATTTAAATTTTTGTTGAATAAACGTTTTTCAAACTTATATGCAACCAGCCGTAAAGGAGTTGCATAAACAAACCATTGCATCTACTAAGCAACATCTAAGCTCCGCCTCTTTCGTTATTGAAAGTAACGAAAGGTTGCAAAAGTAGTTGCAAAACAGATTTTTTAAACTAAAAACTAAATTTGGTTTGTCAAATCGCTTGTGTAACTTTAAGAGTTTTTCGCAACTACTTTGCTTTGTCTATGAAACTAAAAAGGTTTTTTGAAACGCTTATGCAACCCTTTTGTAACCAAAAAAATTTTTTTTTGGTTTAAAGTTGTTACAAAGTGCCACTAGGGGATCTCTATTTGTTTCGTCTTTCTATCTATTTTGCGATTTATAAAGTATTGAGAAATGCACTTGCTAAAGAGGATTTTTCAAGGATATTGCAATATCAACCTAAAAAATTAAAAAACCAAAAAAACTTTAAAGCGCGGTATCTATATATATAAAATAATGTCGCGAAATGTGTTTGTGTTGAACTTTCTCGGCACTGGCTGAACCGATTTGCATGCAGTTTTTTTTGTTTGAAAGGTGAAGTCTGCCTGAATGTTTTAAGCTATATGCAACGTTGGTGCGTGTGCGACATTGGTGCGCGTGCGACATTGGTGCGTGTGTCGTGAGATATCAACATTTTTGTGAGTTAAAAGAATTGATAGATAGAAAGATTGATAGATTGATTGATTGACAGATTGATAGATTGATTGATTGATATATTAAAAGATTGATAGATTGAAAGATTGACAGATTGGTAGGTTGATAGATTGAAAGATTGATAAATTAACAGATTGACAGAATGATAGATTTATGGATAAATATGTTGAAAGATTGATAGATTGAGAAATTGATAGATTGACTGATTGACAGATTGATAGATTGAAAGATTGATAGATTGAAAGATTGATAGATTGACATATTGATAGGTTGATAGATTGGAAAATTGATAAATTGACAGATTGACAGATTGATAGATTGATAGGATGACAGATTGATTTCAAAACATCCATTGTACAACTGAATATTCTTCAAAAAATGATCTGATTCGGGCGATCCGCCAATAAGCAATGAACGCAATGGCTCAGGTGGCGGAATCAATTCGAGCAATTTCACTTGACCATTTGCACAACACAATCCAGGAGTTTCATGTTTAAATTTGAATGCCTGACAATGACTGCACACAATAGACATTGATCCAATTGAAACGACATCAAGTTCAGCATAATTCAAAGTGGCATCATACGAAAATGCTGACCGTTCCAAAATAATATTTCTGTTTCTCGAAGCTTTCAAGCGAGCCATATTATTTCTAACGGTTTCATTTATATCACGATGCTGTGCATCACTTTGCAATGCTCGCGCAGCCGCATATAATGTTACGTTGGGTGTACGGCGGCCCAATGCAGAACGACGATGTCCGCGGGGCATTTTTACCACAAACAATTTAAATGAATATTCCCGAGGAATTTTATCTCGAGATAATTTTCTCCGCGGAAAATGGAAGTCTTCTAAGCCACCAACTAAGAATAGAAAGCGATGGCCTTTGCTTAAAAACATTTGAAGTTCTTACTTCATTCATATTACCTTCCCAGTGTTCTTTGAATGGGAGAATTTTTTCCAAATCCGCACGAAAAAATTTTTCAAGAGTATGTAGACTCAGGCTGAATGGTTCACAGATTCTTGATGGAATACATTGAATACAAATAAAATTTTCATAAAACAAAATAACAATTAAAATTATGAATATCGATTTCCAAACATTAAACCGAACACTTTCTTTAAATTTTCTCCGCGAAAAATGGAAGTCTACAAAGCCAATAACTAAGAAAAGAAACGATGACCTTTGCTTCATATTACCTTCCCAGTGTTCTTTGAATGGGATAATTTTTTCCAAATTCGCAGGAGTATTTAAAATCAGGCTGAATGGTTCACAAATTCTTGCTGAAATATATTTTGGAATTTATATACAAATCTAATTTCGACAAATGTAGTGAATAACGAAATCAATATCGAGTCTATATTATCGACAGTTTTCTTACAACTCACAAAAATGCTGATATCTCACGACACACGCACCAATGTCGCACTCGCACCAATGTCACATATAGCTTAAAACATTCAGGCAGACTTCACCTTTCAAACAAAAAAAACTGCATGCAAATCGGTTCAGCCAGTGCCGAGAAAGTTCAACACAAACACATTTCGCAACATTATTTTATATATATAGATGGATAGATGTATTAAAATATTGATTGATTGACAGATTGATAGGTTGAAAGATTGATGATAGAAGGATAGATAGATGGATAGATGAATAGAGAGATGGATAGATAGATAACACCTATTCCCTAAATTAGATGGGGGAATAATTTTACCGAGATTGCACTGCAGCCGGTATCTAGGTTATTTAAAATGAAAGGGCAGCAAAGCAGGCTTTTCGGTGGTGCTGTACTGCTGCAGGCCTGTGATTTAAGACAGACATTGGGCGTTATTCCCCGCGCTACATATGCGGATGAAATCAACGCGTGTACAAAACAATCACATCTATGGCGAAATGTCAGTACATTATGTTTTAACACAAATATACGTGTTCAACTGCAAAACGATCCATTGGAACTATCATTCTCCGAGCAATTGCTCAACATTGGAAATGGAACAATACCATTGCATGGGGACACACGATGCATCAAATTGCCAGGAAATTTCTGCAACATGGTAAATGCGAAAAATGCTTTGATTGAAAGCATATTTCCAGATTTAAAAGCCAATTATCTTAATCATGCGTGGCTTCGTGAACGAGCTATTTTAGCTGCAAAAAATATCGATGTTGACGCTATTAACTTTAAAATACAACAGTCATTGCCCGGCAATGAGATATTGTTCAAATCAATCGACGCTGTTACCAATCCTGACGAAGCAGTAAACTATCCTGTTGAATTTTTGAATTCGCTGGATTTACCAGGAATGCCACCACATAACTTACGATTAACATTGGTTCACCTATCATTTTGCTTCGGAGTTTAAATGCACCTAAGCTATGCAACGGTACACGATTAGTCATAACAAAAATAATGGGCAATGTTCTTCAAGATACAATTTTGAACGGAAAATTTGAAGATCGACTTCCGATGGCACGCTGTCAAATTAGTCGTTTGTTTACTTTTTGTGCGGTGGATAGATGGATAGTTAGATGGATAGATGGATAACAGCTATTCCCCAAATTAGATAGGGGAATAATTTTACCGCTGCAGTCGGTATCTAGGTTATTTAAAATGAAAAAGCAGCAAAGTAGGCTTGGGCAAAAAATACGAATTCATCAAGCTATTTAAAATTTTAATGTAACAAACTTTCAAATCCTAAACAAAAAATTTATTTTTATTTAAATCGGGAGTAAGCGCATTTCAGTGAATATTAAGTCTATTATATTCACAGTTAAGTACATAAAACAATGCCACGTTTCCGTGGGAGAGGAGGAATTATTGGTCGATAGTAGTTTAGGTAAAAATTTATAGCATAATGTTTAAACTTCACACAAAGAATGAATTAAAACCTAGAGTATTTAAAAACATACTACTTTATCACTTTTACTAATTTTGCCCAATATCAACCTCTAGCGGGAGAGGAAACGAGCGCGGGTCATACGAAGCTGGCGCGAAGGCTCGCGGAGCGAGCCTTGGTGCCAGCTAGTAGATCTATAAATATATAGAATAAATATAAATAAATAGAGATAAAATGCTTGTCAAGCATGCGAGAGTGTGCGAGTGAAAATGGTACACCCCTTTAGGAATTTCAACTAGTTTTAAATTAATGGACCAACTGATTAATTTAAAGTGAAAATTAATTTAAACTCTGAGTTTTTCCCGTGGAGAGAACTAACTTTTGTAACATGGCAATGTCCTACGGCAAAGTCAATTGTCTGAATCTGCATATCTTTTAAATTAGTTAAAAATGAATTTATTGTAAATTGTTATTATTTTAGTTTTTCTTTGAATGATTTCGAAAATGTTTCTTTCAAGTTAAATGAGAAGGAATTCTTAAAAAAAAAAAATAATACGCTTGCCAGTTTGAGCAGTTTCAGAACAAAATTTAAATTGCCTAAATTTCAAATGCCAAATTTGTTCTGACATTTTAAGAAATTGAGCAATTTCGATCCACATGTGGCAGGCATATAAGACAGACTGTCTAACAATCCGACGTCGGTGACTTCAAATCCCAGTTCAGGCTAGAGTTTTTTTTTTTTTTAATATTTGTTATTATTAGTGGGATTCAAGCAGGTGTGCAATTTTTGGACCCTCACAAAATTGAAAAAAAATTCCGCGGCACATCTATTTTGATGAGCAAATTTTGCGTCATGTTATCGCACAACTTTTGCACACGTTCGTCGCTGGGTCGTTCATACAAAAGAGCAAAATTTGCTGATGCAAAATTTGCACACTTCAATTTCCACAGCTGCTTGAATACCACTATTATTTTTTTTTTTTTGTGTGGAAAAGTATAAAATAATATACCTAACATTTAAATAATAATTAACAAACTTAGAGGAATAGGCTCTCAGCCATTCTTTTTATTGAAAAAAAATATTTAAAAAAATAAAAAGCTCCAGCTGAAGTAATAGGAGTTTCTGAAAGAGCTTGTGAATGACGCTTTTGAAGAGGCGACAGAAACTTCACTTTATGGCAAGAGGCAGAGGCATGCAAAACTATGAATATTAGAGTTACCATTACCTATTAATATATCGTTAACTTAATGTAGAAAGGCCCCAACTAACATTTTTTCCTAAACTCACTTTTTTGCATATTTCGATATACCGCCCCCAAATACAAAATGATAAAAAAAAATTAAGGTTCTTAGATCAAAAATAACGGATATACAATCATTTAAACAAAAAGCCCTAACTGACTCCTATTGTGGTAGTTAAATTTTACAATTTTGGACCCACTGAGTTGAACTTCGGAACAGAGCTTACTGCTGTGTCCCAAAATTAGAATATTTTTTGGTTTTTTGATTTGGTTTTAATTAAGTTTTTTCTCTCTCCTGTAAAATTCTAAATTTGTTAGTTAGGGCCTTTCTACATTAAGGTAACGATATACTCGTGACTATAATTACTAAACATGGCTAAACAATTTATGCATAATAAATCGCTTAGTATCCATCTTCAATTCCTCTTGATGGTTTAGGACACAAATTAGTGATTTTACCATTAGAAGGAAAATCTCCTATATGGCGATACTAAAATATTCGATTCGCTCTCAACTCCATACACTTTGGGAACTCCTCGCCTCCTAGAATATGTATTCTTTCTTCTTTTTAGAATCCCTTTCAGCTCTTTTTATCGAAATCGATATTTTAATACAGTGTACTCTCTCCTTGCGGATACTTATCTTAAGCGGGCACTCTTCTTAAGAGGAAATTCTTTGGGAATGCTCTAGTGTTCCTGATTCTCAAATAGTTTCCTCTTAAGCCGACACCTCTCCTAAGAATATTTTACGGTCCGGTAGGTGTCCGCTTAAGAGAGCGTACACTGTATATCATGCAGTAAAGGGTTAAAAATAGGTTAAAAATTTTCGAACTTAATTATTCTAATATTTCGGCTAAATTTGTCAATTAACATTCAGAATATGGATATTAAGGGATTCGTAGTGTAGGACCTTAAGCGTCGTTAGATTGCTGATGTTTTCATTTAATATCATACAATCACATTGCAATAACTACAATACAAACTTGGCGACTGTAAAAATATATTTTTGTTATTCATTTAAATAAATTAATTTATATATGTATATATATATGTGTTCGTACGTACGCAACAAGGGTTGATAATTATGAAAGCCACGAGGGACATCCATATTGCATGATTCATTTTAAACTGCTTTTCGCACCAAAAGCTGTTGAGGATGCAGACAATGAGATGCCGTCGCGCAAACCCGAATTGATAATCAGAGAAAATGAGCCTTTGGATTTACCGCCAGACGTTGTGCGAGGTACCTACACTTCAGTTGACTTAATAATAAAATTTTGAACTCCATATTTAAAGTTTGTGAGCTTTTTTTGCAGCTTCCGACGTCCCTGATCTGGGCTTAGAGGATCTACATCAGTTGAATGTTCGTTCGAGATTTCAAGTTTTTGAAAAAGCTTCGCAGCAAAAATCGGAAGAACAACAACCTTTACCGACAGCAGAGCGTCCGGTCAAGCGCAGCACAACAATTTTATCGAAAGTGGCAAAGCTTCAGGCGCACGGCTTCAGTGACAGCATTGATGGCGAAACTGTCGTCCTTGAAAATAGTGGCAGCAGCAGTACTGAAGCTGAGGATTCCACCAGTTGTGTTGAGGACGGCATTGAATCTGAGGATGTTGACCTAGTTCGTTCAAAGAAGCGCACTCGTGAACGCCCCGTCGGTATTGGCAAAGCAATGGATGATATTAAGACGAAATTCGAAAAAGGACCCTTTTTATCAAAAGACGAACGGAGGGAAGAGCGCAAACAAGAAATACAGAGCATACGTTCTAGACTTTTCATGGGCAAACAAGCTAGGATCAAAGAAATGTATCAGCAAGCAGTCGCAGATTCTGGTAAGGGTTTAATTGTAACTATTTAAAAGTAGTACCTTCATTAAAGGTCAGGCCTTTCGGGAGGAAGGGGGATCGAGCCCCGGCTTCTGTAAGGGGCCACCGGGATACTCCTTTGAAAAGAGAATGAAAATCTTTTTGGTGTTTTGTTTCTTGTAGCAGCTGGATCTAAGCTCCGTAGATATAGACAAATGTATGTAGGTTAAGGTGGATCGATTTTGTAACCTCCAATTGCCCTGGCAGAATATCATTCTGTTGCCCATACTTAATAAATATGCCGAAGAAACTATAGGTCAAATGTGAATTTTAACTTCCGCTTTTGCAAACAAAGGTTTTTCATGCCATATTCGACTTATTTTGGTGATCATTGTGGGTGAAAACCTCTCAAAAAGCAGAGAAACAATCACTTCAATGTCCCTCAAAACTCGAGCCATTGAAAAAATTTTATATTTTCTTTTAAAACTATCTTAAAATTGCCAATTTATGATGATTTTTCAAGCAAAATTTTTTTTTCTCATGCCTAAAATTATGCTAAGGATCAAAATAAGAAAAATTCAATTTAAAAACTTTTTTGATCAGGTAGAAATTTCAGTAATTTGTAGCATGCCTTTAGGCATATTTAAGATGGACCTTCTTTTTAAAAAAAATCGGGTTTGACCTATAGTTCCCTGGGCATTTTTGCTCAAAAACAATTGTAGATTCTTATTTCACTAGTGCAATTTTAATTTTTTTTTTTTTTTTGTCGAACAAAACGATCCACCTTAATGTATGTTAGGTATATATTTTTCATTAGAATCGAAAACTGAATCGATTTACACATGTTCGTTCGTCTGTGGTGGGATCTCCTTCCAAACTGCTGGATTAGTTGCGTCAAAATTTGACACACAGGTCCCGTGTGTGATCGTAAGTGAAAATGGGCGATATCCGCCCACTACCACGCCCCCAAATGGACATTTTTCATAACTTCCGAAGTAAGAGGCAAGTAAAGGGCGCCTACTGCCACGCCCACAAATGGAGATTTTTTTTAAATTCCGTACAGAAAGTCAAAATATAGAGCGCCAATATTGTCGGGACGTTGGGTATATTAAAGTCGGGCTTGAACAACTTTAGTTTTCTTTCTTATTATACCCAGCGTAAGCGGGGTATATTTGTTTTGTGCGAATCTTGTAACAGGGAGAACTAAGCTCCGGAGATATAGACATATATATATATTCTTGATCAGGATCAAAAACTGAATCGATTTAGACATGTCCGTCTGTCTGTCCGTCCGTCCGTCCGTCCGTGGTCGGATCTCCTCCGAAACGGCTGGACCAATCAAGTCGAAATTTGGCACACAGGTATATCGGGATCCGAGTATGATCCTAAGTAAAAATGGGACACATCTGCCCACTGCCACGACCACAAATGAATATAATGTGTTTTCAGTAAAATGCTTGTAAATTGCGAACCACTCAACACATTCCATTGATATTTGGTGTACTGGTAAACTAAGAAAAGGGACATATCCTGGAAAAAATGGACGCCGCCCTCCGCCACGCCCACAAATGGAGATTTTTCGTAACTTCCGAATTAATAGGCGTAGACGCTTCAAATTCGCAACATTGGTTCACCAAGGCGAATGAAAGGTGTAGGGAAATAATTTATTTTGCCCTCCCATTGCCACGCCCACAAATAGAGAAGCAAAACATAGTGCGCTCATAATGTCGGGACGCTGGGTATTTCAAAGTCGGGCTTGACCGACTTTAGCTTTCTTACTTGTTTTTTTGTTCTGAGGGGACCTACAATACTTACGGAGTGGTGACCTCTTTCTTTGCTCCGTGTTTTCTGTTCGTAACAAAGTGTGAATTTTTTTTTCCCCTCTTCCGTTGCGGGGTCCCCTAAGAAGACAATCCTGCAGGGCCTTGAAGGTGAAAATCGAAGTGATAGGAAAAGTAGAACATTAAACAAAAATTGACCATGTTATTGGAAGATGAACAGTAATCGGTTTCTGGTGTTTTTTTTTTTTAATAATAGCCCGTTTTCATTTCAGCCATAGTTCATAGCAAAAAACCGGAAGTAGAGATTGATGGTGTGACTCGATCAATAAAAGAACGTTTCGAAAAAGGCGAGATCTTTAAATCGGATCATGATGAAAATGTAAGTGAGGCCGAAAAGTATGTTGCATATTTTTGAAGTTATATTCTGGAATTTCTAAAAACTAGGGTGAAGCTAACGATGAAAAACTGGGCGACATCGGAGCGGAGAATTTCGATATAAGTGAGAAATTTAAATTTTTTGAAACATACCGGCCGGCTGTGGGCCAGAAGAAACAGTTTCGTATTACACCTCCAAGAGACGGTGTCGTAAAAATGCCACACGACAGCTCTCACTACGACGAAGAATTGACTGAAGCCAACAACAACAACGAAGAGACCAATTTGCTAGAGTCGTCACGTACAACAGCAAAGATGCTGGATAAGTTTCGTGAAATGGAAAAGAATAAGAATAAACGTCAAGGAGATAATGGTCCAAGGCCTTTAAAGTGTTTCACACCGCCACCAGACGGTGGTAAACGTGTTCTCCAAGCAGACGATAGCGAACAAGAAAGCGAATATACAGAAGAGTCGAGTGAAGAGGACGACGATGACGCCGCCGTTAAACGCTCAAAAGCAGATGATGCAGCCCTATTAGAAGTAAGTACATTTCAATTTATTACACTAGTTTACGAAAATTAAAAAAAATTAAGACCTTCGGCTTTTGATGATAATTTCTTTAGTAAAATTTTTTGCTGAATCTGCTGCAGTCAGATAGTTTTTAATTAGAACAGTTTTTTGAGATATAGGATACCTATTTTACGTTTTTTGAGTTTTGAAAAAAGTATGCTTGGTAATTCCAATTATCTGCGGACATACTTAACCGATTTCAAATTCTTAGCTATAAAATTAAGGGTACTGAAATTCCCTATCAACGATGCCTGAAACAACACCTTTTGATCCTGCCATTGACTTAGAAGCCATTAATGAACTTTTCCAGAAATTTGTTTCATTTTTATAGTACGTTTCCATATGGTGTTAAATTCTGAAGTGTTAAGCTTTAACACTTCGATTTAACACTACCGTTTCCACTTGCACATTCTACGAAGGTGTTAAAGCTTGGCAGCTGTTCGTGTATTTTCAAGTAGGGCAAGTAGGGCTGTCAGCTTTTCAAGCGCTAAAATCAGTACATTTTTATTTCTGGAGACCTTTTTCATTTTGAAACGGAAATTACACCTTGATGGCGCAGGGGAAGTATACCTGGCTCACATACGTATTCAAAGGAAATTTTGTCAAAAATCGTTTAAAAAACATTACAAAAATATTAAAAACAAAGTTTCTTTTGCCTTCCATTGTCGCTTTTTGTTTTTATTTCATTTTGACAGTTAGATATGCACGAAATTCGATACGATAAATCGATATTTTCTTATCGAATGAGGTGTTACCGAGGTGTTATTGAGAATAACACTTGGCTTTCGTGTTAAGAATTTGTATGGAAAAACACGTACATCACATGATGTTAAAGGCCGCTTAACACGAAAGCCTCCTTTAACACGTAAATAACACCATATGGAAACGCACTATAAACAAAATTTCTTTAAAAAAATCTATTTTATGCCACGTTTCCACATTGTGTTTTATTGAGTGTTTTAGTAGTTTTCCTGTTTTAAGAGCTAAAACACCTATTATTTTACGTGTTTTACAATACAAAGCTTAAACACGCAGCCAAGGTGTTTTATCATAAAACAACATTAAAACACAGCTTAAAACTCTACATCTCTAGGATAATTGATCAAATAATCGATATTAAGAACACATCCTAAATTTCAAAAGAATTTAATTTGAAATTAGAACGGCGGGTTCTGATATTAGGTCTGTTCACGGAATGTACAAAAATGCCCAAAACTGCTTAAGGGGCTATTTCCACAACACCGCATTTAGCATTTGCATCTTTAAAGATGCTAGACCCGTTTCCACTGCGTTTCGCATTTAGCATTTTGTGAAAATTTGAATTTTTGTTCGGAAAAATATTTGAATTCTTTGAAGTAGGCTTTGAAATGTTAAAAATTTGAAGAAAATATCAATGAAAACTAGACGGTTTTTAGCATTTTTATCGCATTTTCTCAAGATGCTGAAAAATGCTGTTTTAAGAACAACAACAATTACATGTAATTCAAAGCCGCATTTTTGAGCATTTTTTAAAAATGCTGAAAAATGCTAAATGCGCCTGTAGTGGAAACAGCCCCTAATATTCATACAGTTTTAAAAAAAATTGGGCAGTTTGGTGCAGTACGGGAACAGACCTATTGTTAAGTTTTTTGATGTATTTCTAGTTCCAATCTTCTTTTCTTCCCATTTAATTTTTTTGTCCCAAAGAAGAGCCAAAAATTCCTTTTTCGCTGCCATAACAATTTCGCTCATTAGTTCGCTTTGAAATTTAACTTCCAGTGAAAAACAAAAGCAAAGCAACAATTCAATTCAGTTGCAATTAAGGCGGCCAACCGTCTCGCATTTTTCGGTAAATCAAAACTCCGAATTTGTAAAAAGAAAAAAAAAACAAAACCAATCATGTGAAAAATGTGATTTTAAAATTAAACTTTGAATCAGCAGTAGTGTTGTTAGTTTCTAATTCAAGTACACCACCGGCAAATCCAACAAATTTTTGTCTTCTTGTGGATTGGGGTGGGTGTCTCGCATTGACTTATTATACAGTTGGCCGCCTTAGTTGAAATTAAAACACACGAACTGTCAAAAAATGCAAGTGGAAACGCTTGTGTTTTAGCGTCGTGTTTTATTAAAACAACTCAAGCTGAAAACTATATGAAAACATAGCATTAGTCTAAATTACAAAATGATAAAAAATTTTTTATTTATGTTTCTTCTTTTGAAAAAGTTAAAAAAAAAACAAAATATTTTTTCAGCTTAGTAATTTTTTTCGTGAATCATCCCAGTAAAAAATTTAGGAGAAATGCCTAAATCGAGCAATGAAGGAGTAATGACTTTTTCATTCGTTCGGAGCATAAGCGAGCAGTCTGAAATCAAAATAAAATTAAATTTAATTTGATTTCAAATTTATAAATGAAAAAAATGCCACATTTTCGATTTAGCAAACACGGTGTCGAGGGTGAACACTTGACTAGGAATCGAGAGTTCCGAGCTTCAAACCCCACAACAGAAGAATCAAAAGCGGGAAATAATTATTTAAAAAAATAGGTATTATTTAGGTAATATTAATCCATTAGTGATCTTTCAGGAGCTACAAAAAATTACTCTATTTGTGCTCATTCAGGAGATTCAAAGGATTATTCACTATTTTGCTATTACTCTCCTTGTCCTCCATTCGGAGGTCAAAACGAGTAGTCTTTTTGATCTCCATTGGGAGCTCAAAAGGATTGCTCGCCCGTGAGGACATGCAATGCTAAAAAGGAGTACAAAATACATGAGGCTCGGAGATTTGAGGAGTAATCCATTGTTCCAAAAGGAGTAATCCAAGATTAATCTTTGAGTAATCCTATTTTTTACTGGGATCTTACTTCATATAGAATAGTATACAAAACTGAAGCAAATACACCTTTGTGTGTTTTGATACGTCATTTAAGGGGCTGTTTCCACTACAGTCGCATTTAGCATTTTTCAGCATTTTTAAAAAATGCTCAAAAATGCGGCTTTGAATTACATATAATTGTTGTTGTTCTTAAAACAGCATTTTTCAGCATCTTGAGAAAATGCGATAAAAATGCTAAAAACCGTCTAGTTTTCATTGATATTTTCTTCAAATTTTTAACATTTCAAAGCCTACTTCAAAGAATTCAAATATTTTTCCGAACAAAAATTCAAATTTTCACAAAATGCGAAACGCAGTGGAAACGGGTCTAGCATCTTTAAAGATGCAAATGCTAAATGCGGTGTAGCCCCTAAGTTCTTTTTTTTTGCAATTACGCCCGCCGGTTTGGAAATGTTGCGATTTGGCCTCTATAACTTTACACACATTAAGATCAATTATATCTAAGTATTTTATAGAAGACGCGCTTGTCTTGCTGTTTCAAAATGAATTCCTTCTTATTTCTACAAGGCATCACCTTAATTTCAATGAAAAGATTTCCTGATAATATCTACGAGTTACTTTTTATTTAATCGGGTTATGTACTGAATTTTATTGAAAATGAATTTCGCCTAAAAATGAATCTTGGATAAAATCTATAGAGAAATGATATGTTTTTAACAGAATCAATTGAAACTGCTTATATGCTATCTTCTTATATCTCTCAACTAGGCTAAAGCTGCTGCCCGAGCCAAACAGCTTCGTGCGAAATTCGAGAAATGGGAGGCTGATGAAATCCAACGTGAAATGCATGATAATCGCATCGATATTTATTCTCAAACGGCCGACGACAATAATATCGAAAGCACGAAATCGTAAGTTATTCTTCGATTCCTTTCAAATTGAGCTCCGAATTAAAAACAAAATGTCAACTTTCAGTATTCGCGAACGTTTTGAAAATATGAAAACTGCTGAGGCTAGGAACCCAGCTAGACCACGATATCAAGTAAACCGATTTGTGGTAAGAACTTTTTGTCTTATTTTAGTATTTTCGTACCAAAAATACAATTAAAAATTTGGGCATTTCCACCAGAAAAACTACCGTCATTGAAAAGTTCTAAGGTCTTGCAATACAATTTTGTCTTGGAATACAACTTTGGCGACCTATAGCGAAATTTGATGTAGAATTGTTTCTTCATACAAAGTAGTGCAAAAAAAGTTCATTATTAACTTGTTTTAATAGCGAATTAAGGGGACCTTCTGGTCCAGAGCACAAAAATTTAGAGTTTTTTCATGATTTTTTTTTTGGTATTAAGCCAAATAAAAAACGATTTTCTAAGTATGCAGGCTTATTATATTCTTTATAGACAAAAAATAAAAAATGTTGTATTTTTTTTTTTTGCTATTTTAAAAATGGCGTTGAAATGGACCCTCTTTGAAAAAGTACCTCCGTGGTGTGAAAGATTTTGGCAGTTCTGGTAATCGGAAAAAAAAAAACAAAAATATGTTATTATTCAGAATGAATGCGGCTATGGCAGGAACTAGAATAAAAAAATTTTTTTTAAATTGACAAAATGGCGCAATTTTTTATGTCAACCATCAAAAACTCCCCTTTTTTTGACCATTTTTTTTATGAAAAAATATGAAGTTCTTGAAATAAAAATTCGATTCTAGTTCGGGCCATAGCCATTGATGTTATGAATAATATATAAAAATTCCAGACAAATCGGTTCGATGGTTTTTTTGTTTTCATTCAGACCAGGTCAAAAAAAGTAGTTTTGAGATAAACGCGTTCAAAGTTGCTTTGATCAAGCGCGCTGCCTGCTGTCTCCACCTTCTAAAAAGGCTGTAGCAAAACAAATATTGTCAATATCTTCACGAAACTTTGCCAGCATATCCTTAAAAGTCTATTCTTCCGAAATATATAAAAAATCAATTTTCAAAAAATTCTAGACCAGAAGGTCCCCTTAATAGCGAATTAAACCCTTTAAAAGCACTCCCAATTTTGAGTGTTTGGCTGTGTTTGTGTTGAGTTTTTCTTTTCGAAGTGTTGCGGAGACCTATAGTAAAATTTTATGGCGCACATTTTCATAGAATATATTGACGCTCCCCTCCCCCATTTAGGGGGGTTTTTGTAGTTTAAAAAAAAATGTCACAAAATGAGCCTTATTTACATTTGATATGAAACTATTCTCAAATCATTCTCGAACCTCAATGTTTCTGGGTTAATGTTGAAGTGTCAAAAAAGTATTTGCGCGCACTTGAAACAAACTTGAATCAATAAAAAATAAATTGCGAGCCGCAATAAATTGTGTGCAGTACTGGAGTGCACAATTTCTTTCATAAAAACTCCAGACAAATTTTTTGTACGTACTCCAAGAAATGCCGAAACACGGAAAAAGTGGTTGGAACTTGCTGAAAATAAACAGCTGGTAACAAAGCTGCAGCTGGTAATGTTTTTACACATGTGACGTCATTTTAAGTTCAGCCAATCAAAAACGTTTCAGGTAAAGCATAAAAGTTTGAAAAAGACTCCTTTACAAAAGGTAGTCGGGACGGCTTCTTTTTCATGCTGATTTCGTCCCGGAGGTCCGCCTGAAATTTTCTACTGGGAAGGTGGCCTGTCTCTCTCGCTCTGTAGGCATGCAAAGAGTCAAGACACGAACGTGAAAACAGTGAAAAATGCGTAAAAAAAAATATTTGTTTTGAATTAATTTAATGAATAGAAACCACTAACCGATATTAATGGTTATAGTTTTAAAAAACTCGTCATAGATTAAGGTTTGCGGCATTTGACTCGAAAATTTATTTTTTTCTACTAGGGTCATTATTTGGCCAGTTAGAGGATGGAACCCAAAATTCAGTTTAAAAAAAAAAGTAATAATTATAACATATTATTAAAACATACCAAAAACGAATCCAATATTCTTCATATTAGGCTCGTTTAAAAGGTAATTTTGTAAATTTTTCGAATATGCATAGGTACTGAACATGCTCGTTCTTGTTCCTACGGCATCTATATTATAGATTGAAGTTCGTGAGGCATTTTGCTTTAATTTACGCCGATTTTTGTATGGGGACCCCCCTAAGGAGGGGAGATAGAGGGTGGGTATGTTTGAAGAAAATACTTGGGGTAAAAAATAGTGGGGGTTGGTCATATATATCATCCCCCTAGGAGGGGTTTGACTGTAGTGACAGCCATTTTTTATGAAATTGTGATAAAATTAAGGTAATTTTGTATGGGTGACCCCCTAAGGAGGGGAGATAGGAGGTCAGTATGTTGGGAAAAAATGTTAATGAGACAAAGTTAATGGGGGTCGGTCAAAAATTTGACTCCTCTAGGGGCACTCTGGGGCTAGTTAGGACAGTGGGGTGAAAATTCATTTAAAAAAATTACTTTTGTATGGGAGCCCCCTTAAGGAGTGGAGATAGGGGGAAGGTATGTTTGGATAAATTGTCGGGAATAAAAAAATAATGGTAGTTGGTCTTACATTTGACCCCTCTAGGAGCGACTCTGCTTACAGTAACATCAAAATTTTGGAAAAAAATCAAAAATTAAATTTTTCAAATGACTTGGTGCGTTTTTTATCAAATAACCTTAAAATTAGTGTTTTATGGCATCTTTAATAAAAGTTCATCGTACTATAATACAGGAAATTTTTTTGGAGAAAAAACACTAAAAGTCATCACCCTATTGTATATACCAAAAAAAATTTTTTTTTAAATAGATTAAAAAAAAAAAACTTCCCATTTTCAATTTGAAAGATGTAGAAAAAGTGAAACGGTCTTATGTATAGTCTTGATATATTTTGATTGTGTAGAAATGCTCTGGAAACGGTTTTTAGGGCACATGATAGTTACAAAACCGTTAAAATTTGACGATTTCGATTTCTATAACATGCCGACTTTTAATGGATCATCTTTAGAAGAGTTTAAACCAGGTTTATTAATTTTTTATGAATATTTTTGAAAAATTTAAATAACGCAAAGGTATTTGAGGTAAGCTAGCATGAAGACTAAAATCGTACTACACCATTGTGCAAATGCGACAGATGTTGACATAGTATTTTTCCTTTTCAATACCTCTCCCAGTTGCACAATCGTGAAGTACGGTGACAGCTATCTGTAAAATCGGGCAATTTTGATCAGTTTTGGGCAGTATGGGAAACCTAATATATTGGAGAAATGAATATTGAGGTTCCTAAACCGAGTTGACGACTACGACCCTAGATAAAACAAGTAAGAAAGCTAAAGTCGGTCAAGCCCGACTTTGAAATACCCAGCGTCCCAACATTATTGGCGCACTATGTTTTGCCTCTACACCTTTCATTCGCCTTGTTCAACATATGTTGCGAATTTGAAGCTTCTACGCCTTTTACTTCACAAGTTACGATAAGCCCTTATTTGTGGGCTTATTTGTGGGCGTGGCTCATGGAGGGCGGCGTCAATTTTTTTCCAGGATATGCCCCTTTTCGTAGTTTACGAGTACACCAAATATCAATGGAATGTGTTGAGTAGTTCGCAAGTTACAAGCATTTTACTGAAAACACAATAAATTCATTTGTGGGCGGATGTCTCCCATTTTTACTTAGGATCATACTCGGACCCTGATTTACATGTGTGCCAAAATTTCGACTTGATTGGTCCAGCCGTGTCGGAGGAGATCGGACCACGGACGGACAGACAGACAGACGGACATGTCTAAATCGATTCAGTTTTTGATACTGATCAAGAATATATATATATATATGTCTATATCTACGGAGCTTAGTTCTGGCTGTTACAAGATTTGCACAAAACTAATATACCCTGCTTACGCTGGGTATAAAAATATGCAGTCATGCTCTAGAATTCGAATCCGAATAACAATAAAAAAAAATTCGAAATCAATGTGATTTAAATAGAAATTTAAGCTATTTCGAATATTTTTATGGGGATTCGATTTCTGAGGCATAAATTTGCTTAATTAAGTTTTCCTCACTTTTTCTTTAAGTTCAAAGCAGTTCAAGTTCATAGTTGAAACTCGTTATTCAAATAGATTTCATTGTCTTAATTTTCATAAGTTCATAAATTATTTAAAATAGAAAATTATTGACTAATGTAAGAAGCCTCAAAGGGCTGCCGCAGTTAGAATCTTTTCGATTTGCATGGCGAAGAAAAGTTACAAATTTTTCTGCTTTTATGTAAATTATGGTATTTTATGATTTTATGAGCTCGTCTTGTTCACACATTTATGCATTTTTCCATATATGTATATCTATAGTAATAGTAATAAATTTTAGTACTGAGCTACTGTTAAAAACTAAGATAACAAAATTGGAGCTTTGTGCTTTTTTTTCATGTTTGAAGCGTACGACTCTCTCACTGGCCCGATGGTGGAAATGCCCATATACATATATACATATATTTGTTCCTAATTTTGAATTTATCTCTATTAAAACGATCTTTTCTTTTCAGTGAGCTCGGCGAAAGTATAAAATTTAGCTCATACCTACATAAATATGAACAGAAGCAAAAAAATAAACGTAAAGCAAATGTTTTTTCTTGGTACAGGACACGATTAATTGTAAATGCAAAAATAAATATTTTTTAAATATATCCTTTTTATTTCAATGATGATCTCGAAGTAACGACAAATGCGAATAAGTATGTTTGTAATTAAGCCTTAAAAATTGTTTAACTGGCATTCTTGCGATACTCTTTTTATTCAATGGCCTTATCCATAAATTCAAGGAATCGTTTCGCATATTGCTCTGGATCACATGTCGAGATGCCATCAACGTTACTACCATATTTGACTGTTTTGGCAGCTTTTGCGGCCTGCGTATTAAAAAAATTTTGATCATATCAGCTACAGAGCTTGAAGAAGTCTTTCTTATAAGATGCATACCTGTTTCTTGACCCCATATTGTGTAAGGACATCGATTATAGCAATAAAATATATTTCGCGTCTCTCTGATTAGATAGATAAGATTTAAAAATTGAGTAGGATATCGTGGTTAAAAATCTAGTTTTACTAACCTTCAACGCTTGGAATGGCATATATGTCGACTTCATAAACAACTTCCTTGTATTGCGCTCCACGTGGAGAGTCCGGAGGAGTGTTATATGTCCATCTGATAATGTTTTCGAGAAAGTTAAAATCTTATTCTATTTAATTTTTAAGGGGAAGGGGTAGGGTGGTGTTGATGCCGAAAAACCGGCAATTTTTCACAAAAATTTTCGGAAGATATAAATCTATGGCAATATGGAATAGTACCTTAAGTCGACATAAGCGAGAAATGCGTTAATAGAGGAATAAGGAAGCCAGGGCGTTACGGTGTGTTCAATCCATTTTCAAATATCATGTTTTTGTAAAGTTATGCAGGAATGCAAAATATGCAAGGCACCATTTCAAGGGAATTATTTATCAAATTTAAAAAGGCACTTGCCATTATGACTATGGGAACTCTTTAGATTCTATACTCTTTGGTCAAGCCTTCTATGATTTCCCTAAAATATATAGTCAAAAGTTCAGGTGTGTCTCAACTAGATCTCTATACCAAAAGTTTGCGTCTGGACTAGATCTCTATACCAAAAGTTTGCGTCTGAACTAGATCTCTATACCAAAAGTTTGCGTCTGAACTAGATCTCTATACCAAAAAGTTCGTGTCTGGACCAGATCGCTATACCAAAACTTTCATTCTAATTGTGAAAATGTTTTGTTAATTTTCCTGATTACCGATGCGATCGTTTTCGAGGCCAGCTACGACTTCACCGTCAGGCATCTTTACCACATCGACGTCAGCTTTGTTTTATTTTTTTATATAGGTTAGACATTCCTGGTTATTGACCAAAAAATTGAACGGAGCAACAGCAATGATAGACGCGGGTGACAAAGTGACAAAATCGAAGAGCAAAAGCTGGCGAGTCATCAAATAACAAAGCGACTGTACAAGAGGTTCGTCTTCAAACAATGACAAACGTCATCTATAACAACGAGAACACCGAATGAACGGAAGTGCAACAACAACAGTAAATAACAACAACAGTAAATAACGGCAATTAAGGTACACTTGCAGGTGATTTCAACATGATGCAAGATGTTGTAGAAGAGTCAATCGATAGCCAATATTGCTAGATTACCAATATTGTTTTATATAAACCGAGCAGCGTTTATTGGAGGACTTAGACTTGAACTTGGGACTCGAAAGTATCAGTAGTTTTCAACTTTGGCGCAACTTTTTACGAACAAGGACGGCAAGGTGTGGATTTCAGTGTTAGCCAGAGGACAGTAAGTCAACTCGCTTAGGATCAAAAAAATTTTATTGAAAATTAAGGACTAAATAAAGTGAAGTATATCTGAATGAAATTCGTATCATTTAAAAGGATCTCATCCCCAGTATACAAGAAAGAAAATGCTGACGTACGTTGCTGCTGAATATGCAAATAAATTCGTTGCATGGATTGAATATGCAATGTGTCAACAAACGCTTGGAAATAGTACGCTTCGTTTAGAGGCAGAAAGGCTTTTCAATGGAAATAGAAAAGCGACAGTTTTATGCAATGTGGTGTTAATACGTATTTTTTTTCTTCCTTTTTTGAATTTACTCGCAACATTCAAACGTTTTTCGATATACTCAATGCTGCCGAGCACATTTTTAAAATTGTACTTCAATTGATTTTGCGCTTTTGTGATTCTAACACGACGATTTGAAATCGAGAGAAAATTGAAGCTAATGCCGGAGAAATACAACTAAAAATATTGTGCTGCATACTTTGAGGCATATACTCAAATAATTTATATTTTTTTTACTGGTACGTTAGGCTCTTAACCCTTCAATTCCCAGTGTCACCTCCAGGTGACAAAGATTTATTAATTTTCTTTTGTGCTGCAGCTGAAATTTTCATACATATTTTTAAAATAGGTAAAAGAAAATTCACTGCATAAAATTAAAAATGATAAAAAAATATGTCATGTCGCCTGTTGGTGGCCACCTATGAACATAAATGGGTTGAAAATTTTTTTTTTTCATATTTATTTCTTGTCACCGAGAAGTCATTCTATGCCACTTTAAGGGCCCTCTCCAGCTCTGTAAGGTATCTCAGCAGGAATTTTATAAATATTCCTTAAAGGGAAAAACGTAGCATAATTTCATTTTTTAATGCAATAGTGACAATCTATATATCTATATATTTTATGTCAAGACGTTTCTTATAATCGAAAATTATTGATTTCATTTATCCATTTCTGAACGCTAAAATTACACATTGAACCTTGTTAAATCCATTTAATTTTTTTCGAACTTGGCTCTTCTGTCAAAATTCCTTTCAGAAAGAACGGAAAATTCATTATTTCTAACAGAAAATCTGTGTTACCGTGTTTTATGTACAGCAAAAAAGGTAGCGAAAACAGAAACTACTCTTTGACGAACTGGAGACTGTTAACACATAATTTCTGACACAAAAATTCCTTGAGCATTTCTTAAGCTTTTTTTTTTATATGAAGTTTTTCATTTCTGACAGAGCTGGAGAGGGCCCTTTAGTGAAAAATAATAGCCGAATTTGCATTTTCTCTGACATGGGAATTGACGGGTTAAAACACAAAAACCTACTCTAGGATGTACAACGTTTGAATTATTTCAATGAATCTTGAAACTTTTTGGTTATTTGAAGGCTCTATGGTATTGCCGACATGAGCATCTTTTGATGTTCTAGGTTTCCACCACTGTCGTTGTTATACGTTTCGAACCATTTTCTTTACAAATCAAAAATGCGTTCTCCTTGCGGAGTAATTCAATTCCCTGTCTGCCCGTTTGCATATTTAATTCAATTTAGATCGCTGCGTTGATAGTTGCACTTGCGTATTTGTCTATCGATTTCTGAAAAACTGATAGATTTCGATTCAGAAGCTTTACGTAGGTAGCGTTTGGATGCTTCTTTAAGGGGGTCTTCTCATTGAGCAACTTTTTTTTCGACTTTTTTTTTGCATTTATTTATAGCTTGGGTAGTTGTGAATATGCCCCTAAAAGGATTTTTTTAAATTCGAAATATTTTAGAGGATATAGCCTTCTTTGTCGAGCAAGATCTGCGCTAAAACGAGTAATTTTTGCGTTGCTTCAAACTTTAAACGCGTTTATCTCGAAACCACGTTTTTCGAACTGGCGGCCATGATATCTCCAGTTCAACTGAACCGATTTTCATGAAACAAAGTGGAATCGACGCAGAATTGTCACCATTCTCGGGTGAACCTCGACCATAATTTTAAAAAAATTTTTTACTATTTTTTTTTTACACTAAACTACAAAAAAAAAAGCCGAAATTGAAATTTTTTTTTGAATGGCCGCCATTTTGTCAAAAAAAATCACAAAATTAAGCTTGAGGTTCACCCGAGAATTACATCTATACTGATTATAACCCCGTTTTTTTTTTCCATTTCGGACGCTCCGGAGACCCGGAATCGTGGCCGCCGTGACGGCACCTTTTTTTTTCACCACCAACTTTGAAGTCTCATTACTTTTTGAACAGGCCACGTATCGAGGCAAAAAAAATTTTTTTTTTTTACTTTGAACCTTTTGTAATACAATAAATAAAAAAAGTTTTCAATTATTCTTTGCGTTTTCAAATAAGAAATTTTTTAAAAAGGGTCCAATAAAACGGGTTTTCAATGAGAAGACCCCCTTAAAAGTCAACTTGAGTTTCACCTGCAACATATCTTTACGCTTCTTATTTAGCGCTTGCTCTTTGCTGGCTAGATTAGATATGCTGAAGTAAAAACGTGTAAATGCTAAAATATCCTTGTTTTTAGACAACGAAAGGTTTTTTTCCGGAGGACCAATAAGAATACCCTATAATTTTTCGAATTCAAAATGTTACATTTTCACAAATAAGGTGTATTCCACACTCTATTTGCAAAAATCTACAGTAAAAGTTATAAGAAAAGCCGTCATCATAATTTTTCAACTTGAAATGTTTGAAGTAGCAAAACGTAAAAGCATAATGAAAATAAAAAAAAAAATATTTACCTTTCGCCACTATCACATTCTTCACTTTCACTGTTCTCGCTGCGACCCGTGGGTGGCGCATTTTCTCCCTGCAAGGCTTCTTCTTCTGCACGCACGCAGTCATGGATTCCCACCAAAAGAGAATAGTCCATTATATGCAGTTTAGTAAGCAGCTGAGGTAAAATTGAAAACCAACTATTAGAATTACGTAATATTAAGCAAAATAAATCCGTAAATACAATTTAAAAAATATAAAAACACGTTGCACAAATGAAACATGCTTAAATCAACATCATTACTTAATGTGTCCAATAGTTTTTTTTTCGCATCCTCCCCAATTTCCAACTTGGTTTTCTGTTTTATAAAATCGTTATCCTTGAGCGTCTGGTAAAGGCTTTTCTAATTCTTTATCAGATGCTTCTCGACAAAGTGCTGCAAAAAACCAAATCAAATTTCCTACATCATGGATAGCGTCAAAAAAAAAAAAAAAAAAAAAAAAAAAATAAAAAAATTAGGCATCGCAAAAAAAAAATTAATTCACACCTTACTTGTGTATGGTTAAATGTGAACTAAATACGTTTCGCATCACCACAAAATAATATTGCACGCTTTCGACCGTAATGCGATACATTCCCAAGTATTGGGGTAAAAGAGTCTTTCCATGTTTCTCTACAACATACTGTGGAAAATAAAAAAAAAATCAAAGAAGACAGGATTAGATTCCATTCTGAATGCATATTCATATCCATAGACAATACGAACTGGATGGTAGTGTTTCAAGAACGCGTGCATGCGTTCAATCTCTTCTGATGTCAGGCTTTTGATGATAAAAAATTTGTCGTAGCTTTGATAAAATTGCGCGCCCGATTTACCCGAATTTTCAATATGTATCGGCTGCGATCGTGTTAGTGATTCTCGATAGTCCACATCATCTATTCCAAAGCGTTCTCGTAGATTGCGAAACACAAGAGGGCAATATTCTTTAACTTTAAAGTGCGATGGCATGTTTTCTCTAAAAGAAACCAAAAATTAAAGTTTAATACAAATATATTTGGGTGTTCAAAACTTAATATTAAGTTTGTTCAATTATCCGGAATTTCTCGTCTTCAGTTTGTAAATCTGAAGTTAATTTAGAAACTGTTTTTTTCTTTTTAAATATAAAAGGACAGCAGTTTGCAAATCAAAAATTTCCTAAACTTTCATCCGATGAAACCTTCGGTTTTACAAAAATGTCGTTTTATGTTATCGTTATGTTTTATGGTATTTGATAATACATAATTCTTAATGAAGTACAGTGGGGTCTCGTTATAAGTCGTTTCTCGTTCCTAAAAAATCGACGGATAGCGAATCGACTTATAAGGAATCAGTTTTCTTCATATGTTTGTATGAAATAATTTCTAATTGGTTCCTCAAAGCTCAAAAATTGATACACAAATTTTATTAAAGTCAATCAAATGAAATTTCCCTACAACTGGCATCACTGCTCTAATGTCTGATTTCCAATTATTCGTCGGATGCAGAACGTTTTAAACTGCGTCCACAACAACGCAATTGATTTGAGCTGCTTCCATATGCTTGCATGTGTTTGCCTCAATTGACGGAACGCACCTGACGCGTCATTGGAGATGGCACTTAGGGGCGCAAAAGACGAAAAATATGTTCCCCCAAACTTTTAGACGTAATTGCGAATCATTTGCGACGTATAGCGAACCAGGGTGTTAATTGATACGTGACGTAAGTGCGAATCGACGTATAACGAGGCGACTTATAACGAGACCCCACTGTACATTGCATCTAGCCGTAAAATCGAATTGCTCGCAATGTACATATGTATATTTTAATTGTGAACTGATAAGGAAATAAGGTGTTTTGCTTATAATTACTTGTTGAACAGGTGATTATCCACTTTGATCTTTGAATACGCTCGAAAATCGTCGGGTAATAGCATAACTGGTATATTAACATGGCTCAATTCATTTATCTGGAATATCATATTTTTTATATGAAATTGAAATATTTCTAGAGAATTTTCTTACAGTGTGATTGATGCCCCACATGAAAACACTAAGAATTGGTTCATTTGCACGAAAAAGTTTCACTTTCTGATGTTTAACACGGAAGTGCTTTTTCTTTAATATTTTTGTATTATGGGATGTCATCGACGAGGCTGCTTTCTTGTCCATCGTGATTGTATAATTTTTCCTTTGGATTTATTAGCGTGCTGAAATGAAAAAAAAGATCAAATCAATTAAACAAATTCATATTCGTTCGTTCGCTAACGCCCCACTGAAAATGGATGCCAAAAAACATGATGATGAAATGGAACTTCATTAATGAAATTATGGTAATGTAAAAATACATAACTGATTCGTATGAAAAAAAGGGACCCTAACCCATGATACAAGAAAACAAGATACCGCTATTTTGTAGCTCTCTGAGAGCCGAAAATTGAGTTTGTGACATCACTGAGCAAGAAATTGTTGTTGTTTCCCATGCTATTCAAAAAAGTAAAAAGCCTGTTTAACATAGGAAACAACAACAACGAATCGCGATTTTGAGTTTGTGACGTTTCCTCTCTCAAGTGGCGCTATCTTGTTTTCTTGTATCATGCCCTAACCTAAGGTAATGTATACAGGTATATGTAAATATGTATAAACTTTTACCTATAGGAAATCCTTTTTTTTATCGACTTATAGACTTATTTAACAATAATCATGAACTTTACGTGAGATAATATATTTGTGACAAATTGAGAAATTAAAAAAAAAAAAAAAAAACAGTAAGGGATAAGTAATATAACTTGAATATAATAAGCCCTTCAAAGTTGTAAGATTGGCTGAACTATCTTGATACAAAAACTCGATCCCCCCTGCCCGATTCATCCGATTTTTTCCTGCCTTATGAGGTTCTATATTCAAAATATCTATAGAAAAGTGGAAAAGTGGAGGTAAGTCCTACATTTATATTTCTTCTAAAAAGGAACAAATATGCGAAGGTTTGCAGAATTTTTTGAGCACCAACTGTAATATTACTACTTTGGAGGTATTTTCTCTTCGAATTTCCCAAAATGATTTAAAATTTCCTGATTCCGAAATGCAAGAAACTTCATTAAGCAATATTTTGTAGAAACCTAACCTCGATCTGTACTTTTTAATATTAAAACTTAAAGCCGATAAGGCAGAGTGCCACGACTTTGGCAGGAATTTGGAATTAGGACAATTATTGCAAAATCGATGTAAAAATATCAAAATCCGAGGATTCAGAATTTCTGGATCGCGATCCAAAATCAATCCATCTAAATATATTTATGTAAAACTAAAACCTTAAAACAAAAACTCTTCTACTTTTTACATCTGTAAAAGCTTACTTTTATCCTTTTATGTGAATTTTATTGTTTGCTTTTCGTCGTTACAATATTGTTCGATTATTTTTTTTGTGTTACAAAAACGTCAAAATTGTGAAATATTTTGCTGTATTTACATACATTCATACATATTTATATTGACGACTTTTTCTGATGATGACTATTTTCTATATATATATTCCAATTGGAAAGTATTTATCTTATCTTAACTTTTACTTATATTATTGTTTGGAAAAATGTCCAAAAAAAAAAAGTTGTATTTTGTACTTTTTTTTTTTTAATAAATTTTCAATTTGACGGACAAACTAAAATAGAACGCCACATGAGACTTAAGCAATTTCAGACTTACCAGATGGAGGATTGCTTCCGTAAATGTACGTCCAAGATTCCTTAGTTATTTCTTGTTTTGATTTTCATAATTAAAGAAGTTGTGTATCGTTCTATTCCCCTTCTACTTCTTCTTCTTCAGCTTGTCATTTCTGAATCTGACAGATGATAGAAGGTGTAGAGAAAAGAGCGAATGGAAATTTCTACGCAACAGTGCTTCAAAACAGTGGTGCCACATCTTCAAACATTTTCCTTGCCTTACCCGGCATCTCCACATGCAATTTTTCATGGCATGCCATCTGTCAAAGTGTAGATCATACAATACTACAAGTCACACTCTAATTTTTTAAAAAATTTGCTTGTACCCAGCGTTGCCATAAGTGAAGATTTATCTTCAAACCGAAGATTTTTTGGGTAGTTTTTTATTATAAATCTTCAAAAGAAGATTTTTATTTTTGAAAAATATTGCAGTGGAAAAATCTTCAATATGAAGATATTTAGTTTTTCAGTATGACTTTATGAAATTAATTCATATCAATTATTTTCTTTTTTTTTTTCTAAGTGTAAATTTTTCAAAAATTCCGGAGATGAATTGGAATCTTAAGAATAGCATTTTATATATAAGTATATATATATATATATTTTTTTTTGTTGAAAAAACTGTGTTCTTGTTATAAAAAAGTTGTTGTTTACGTCTTTGTTGTGACACCATGAAGGTTGTATTCATTTTATTTTGTGATACTTATATGTTAAGGCAATGAAGGTATATTTTTATTTTTGTCAATAAAATAAAGAAGAAACAATTTTGCTTTTATGTTATTTGAGATTTTAAGTAGTGATGCCACGAATATTCGGCCACTATTCGGTATTCGGCCTATTCGGCGTCATTTTTCAGTATTCGGTATTCGGCCGAATAGTTAAAATATTCGGCCGAATACCGAATAGTAGAAATAACTTATTAAAAAAATCAACACTAACTACAAATTAAATTTTTCTCACAATAAAGTAAAAAAACTTAATTAACGAGAACTAAAAATACAGCAGATTTGCATTTTATTCTTTAGAAATATTAAATGTACGCTAGCTTCTTCTAAATTTTCTTCGAAAACATTATAAACAGTGGGCAAATTTTTCAGCGGCAGCTTTTGCCTTGACTCCAGCTAGTCGCGAGTAGGCCAAAGCTGTCTTTACTACGTGCCGAATATTCGGTTGCCGAATATTCGTTATTCGGCCGAGAGGTTGACCGAATATTCGGTATTCGGTATTCGGCCAAATCCACTATTCGGGGCATCACTAATTTTAAGTGAAGATTTTTTAGTTAGGTTTGAGGTCAAAAAGATTTTTCAAATTCTTAAAACTTCATTTTGAAGATTTTTTGGACCACAATGAAGAATTTTTGGCCTCTTGTCATGGCAACACTGCTTGTACCCATCAGTTATTTAGGCAGTTCATTACTATAGGAATAGAATATTTCTCTGAATAACCTGAATTTGAAGAAACCATGAACTCCCAAATATGTTGAAAAGTAATGAATAAATGTCAATTTCTTCAGTTATGCGAGAATGGAATAAAAATTGCATGCCATAGTAAGCTATAAAGTAATGATTTCATTGACATATGTAACTCATTCGGTAGAAATACACTATTTCTTCAATTACAGTTTTGTTGCAGAAAAGAATGCATTACTTTCCGTAGGACATCTCCGTGTTAAAAATCATACAATCTGGAGGTCATTTTCAATACAAGCTATCGATTACATTTTTGCTTACTATTGATTACCAATAACTGCTGGGTAGGTTTGATAAAAATACATAAGAGCGAATACGACAGAGTGAATAGTCGTACACAAAGTGGCACTATAATGCCACTATATAGATTTAAAAGTTCAAAATTTAAGCTTTAATAAATGTATGTGTGTTTATATGAAGTGCATCCCAATCAATATTTCTGCGTCGACGTGACGCACAAAAGTTGGGCAACTCTCAACTTTCGATGGTATGTCGCTTTGTTTGACAGCAGCCAGCTGATTGTTTTGCACGATTTTATTTTGCTGAAGAAGAATAACAAGAAGTCCAATAATTATCAAGTCCAAAATATCCTCGAAATCCATATTTTTTGATAACTAGTTTTTAAACTCACAACACAGCTGAAAATTGTTTATACGCCAATGACGTACTTATTACGTATTGTGCCGGTCACTTACGTCAACACGTTGCTGTCAGTCATATGACGTGACGCATGACGGACGACGGAGCCCATCTGACAAAGGCATAAGAATGTAGTATTTTTACTGAAACAGTGTGATCAAAAAGTTATGTAGACAGGGTAGGACTAAAAAAAAACAACTTCTATTGCCCCTAAATATTGAATTTTCTTGATTGTTTTAATGTTTTTCAAGTTTTTCATAGCGTGTTATAAGTTTGGTAGATATTTTATATGTTATGTACTCGAAAATCTCCCAAAATTCAAAATAAAAGTGGCAGTGCAAAAAAAAAACTCCATTTCACCACAGCAGAACTAAAGATTTCGCTGCCTTAGAGCCTATACTGAGATAAGCAGTAAGTAAAGCGCCCACAAGAAATACGTGAAAAAAAAATTGAAAAGTACTTCGAAGTAAATACTTTACTTTCGCTTATACTGAGATGTCAAGTAATCAAGTGCGCAGAGTTGAATGCGACTTTCCTGGTTTACTTCGCTATAGAAATGAACATGTCCATTTTTTATGCGAAGTAAATGCCAGGACAGCTGATTGCGGCACATTTTTTAAAGTAAATACTGACACCGACTTCGAAGGTGTTAAATTATTGGCATACTTTAAAGAATTAAGGGAGCGTGAATATAGTTGTCTCTCTCACACTTTACGACTTGTAGCGATTAGGCTCCTAATGTGCAAGTAGTTACTGCATATCTCAGTATAGGCTCTTAGGCTGAAAACACACCAAAGCCAACAAAACGTTTTTTTGACGCACAGCAAAAAAACGCTTTTCGAAATAATCCACACCAACGCCAACACATTTGTCGAACTCAAACAAAATCCAAGCCAATAGCTTTCTGCATGCTTTTTTGTCGAAGCTTCTGTTTTGCTCGTGTCGTTTTCATTGTGCGTTGCGCCGTAAGCTTACATGAGATTATCGACGTCGACAAGCGTTCGCAACGTTTTGTCCAGTTCGGTGTGGGTTAGCTGTATGGAGTGCCATGTATCAACGGCGTTCGAACAAATGCGTTGTCCAACAAAATGTTGTGTCGTACTCGGTGTGTGTTGCTAGATAAGAAGCGATATACTTTTGTCGAATTCGACCTGAAACAACGTGTTGTTGGCTTTGGTGTGTTTTCAGCCTTAGCGTCATATAGAACTATAGCTGCAACTTCGGCCAAAAGCTATTACGTGGTTCACCAAACTATAGTGTGAGCTATGCGTGTTTCACCACAGATGAACTTTTTCACCTATTATGCTTATACGCTATTTACACGTTAAAGCTAGGCGCCGACTACACAATTTTCAGTTGGCCAATTTTAAGTTGTATGTTGAACTATATGAGAGCGCGCCGACATTTCAATTTTTAGTTGACCCAATAAAAAATTTGTGTTTTGCCACAAATTTTAAATTGGCCAATTGTGTTGTGTTACATACGTTCTTATGGGGCGCCGCACACTACTCAATTTTTTGTTGGTAGTGGTACCCAATAATTAATAAATTATGAAGTAATTAATAATAAATTAATTAAATTGAAAAAAATCCAATTTTAAACTGTATAGTGGGCACTTTTCCATCTAAAATTTGGCCAACTAAAAATTAAGAAGTCGACGCCTAGCCTAAGACATTTCGATAATGAAACAAATTTTCTATGGCAAGGGAGGCAGGGGGAAGAGAGAAAAACGCTCCCATACCACATCCCCATGCGTCCTTAGCCCACAAAAAGTGTGTTTCATTATCGAAATGTCTTAAGGGGGTCTTCTCATTGAGCAACTTTTTTTTTCGACTTTTTTTTTTTTTGCATTTATTTATAGCTTGGGTAGTTGTGAATATGCCCCTAAAAGGATTTTTTGAAATTCGAAATAGTTTAGAGGATATAGCCTTCTTTGTCGAGCAAGATCTGCGCTAAAACGAGTAATTTTTGCGTTGCTTCAAACTTTAAACGCGTTTATCTCGAAACCACGTTTTTCGAACTGGTTGCCATGATATCTCCAGTTCAACTGAACCGATTTTCATGAAACAAAGTGGAATCGACGCAGAATTGTCACCATTCTCGGGTGAACCTCGACCATAATTTTAAAAAATTTTTTACTATTTTCTTTTTACACTAAACTACAAAAAATAAGCCCGAAATTGAAATTTTTTTTTGAATGACCGCCATTTTGTCAAAAAAATTAACAAAATTAAGCTTGAGGTTCACCCGAGAATTACATCTATACTGATTATAACCCCGTTTTTTTTTCCATTTCGGACGCTCCGGAGACCCGGAATCGTGGCCGCCGTGACGGCACCTTTTTTTTTTCACCACCAACTTTGAAGTCTCATTCCTTTTTGAACAGCCCACGTATCGAGGCAAAAAAATTTTTTTTATTTACTTTGAACCTTTTGTAATACAATAAATAAAAAAAGTTTTCAATTATTCTTTGCGTTTTCAAATAAGAATTTTTTTAAAAAGGGTCCAAAAAACGGGTTTTCAATGAGAAGACCCCATTAACGTGTAAATGGCCTCTTAGCGTGCTTCTCTTTTCTTCATGATATATGGTCAACTTCCATAAAAAAATGCAAATAAAATGACGGTTCAAAATTGGGGGAATAAAAATTGGGAAAATTTTGTCAAAATGTGAATTGACAACTATAGTTATATATACATATAAATATATATATACTTATATAGACTATAGTCTACACACGTAACGTTGAATGAAAGCTCACATTGGTGGTACTCGCTAAACGACAACGAGAACAAAAGAGAGTTCGATTGAGGGTTTATTTAGAAGCTCTCCCATTTCTCTCTCTCTCTTAAGCTTGTACTAAAGAGCATAAAAACCTTTCTATGTGGGTCTAATCTAAAGTTTTCCTTGGCTTTCGTTTTCTGTAGTTTGGTGAAAATGTGTGCCAAGTGATGACTTGATGTGCTGGAAAAAGAAAATTCCTTGTAGAGAAAAAAAATAAAATTCAAATTAAAAGAAGACGGAAAAATTTTGAAAAGGAATATTTTTAGATTTTCATCCAGTGAAGAATGCATCTAACGCGAACGACGATATCATTAACGTGAAATGAAAAAAAAAATGCTCATAAACGGTGAATATTGTGGATAGGAAATCGTTATTGGCCACATCTCTCACCCTTCAAGCAAGTAGGAAGGGAAGATTTAATCAATGCGGTAAGGGCGTAAGCTAAAATTACACAATTTGGATTGCTCTAAAAAAAAAACGCACCAAAAAAAACAAAAAGGCCTTCAATTCAATGGGAGGGTTAATTTTTATCGTTTCTTTGTTTTTTTGTTTGTGTTTTGTTTTTTTTGTTTTTTGTTTTGGCTTAAATATCTGAAGAAAGCTTACAGTTCACCTAATTAAAACAATTAATCTACCTACGTATATTGACACTATAAAGAAACGAAATTAACGTGAAAGAAACATCTTTCAAAGAAAAACTAAAATAATAACAATTTACAATAAATTGATTTTTAACTAATTTAAAAGATATGCAGATTCAGACAATTGACTTTGCCGTAGGACATTTCCATGTTAAAAAAAGTTAGTTTTTTTCATGGGAAAAAGTCAGAGTTTAAATTAATTCACACTTTAAATCAATCAGTTGGTCCATTAATTTAAAATTAGTTGAAATTCCTAAAGGGGAATTATGTTCACACAGCCCCAGCGAGAAATTTCATCGATCAAGTCAGGTTGACTTTGGAGCCGGAACGCGTGCGAGTTCATATGACATTTTGTATAAAATTTGTACAGGAGTTGGACAGTGAATTTACTGGTGACTTGTCATGGTGGGATTAGAAAATGTCACTGGTGGCTCCTAGCACGACATGCTATACTAAGGGGTGCGGTGGCGAAAAAAGGCACTTGAGAGCAGCGCAAATGTCAATTTATAGAAAACTTGTTGAAAACTCTTTTTTTTTTTGTCTTCTATTTGGCTATTTCGCCAATTTTTAAAAATCTATTTTTAACAAATTTTGTTTGTCTCAGTTAAGGGGGTCTTCTCATTGAAAACCCGTTTTTTGGACCCTTTTAAAAAAATTCTTATTTGAAAACGCAAAGAATAATTGAAAACTTTTTTTATTTATTGTATTACAAAAGGTTCAAAGTAAATAAAAAATTTTTTTTTGCCTCGATACGTGGGCTGTTCAAAAAGAAATGAGACTTCAAAGTTGGTGGTGAAATAAAAGGTGCCGTCACGGCGGCCACGATTCCGGGTCTCCGGAGCGTCCGAAATGGAAAAAAAAACGGGGTTATAATCAGTATAGATGTGATTCTCGGGTGAACCTCAAGCTTAATTTTGTGATTTTTTTTGACAAAATGGCGGCCATTCAAAAAAAAATTTCAATTTCAGGCTTTTTTTTTGTAGTTTAGTGTAAAAAAAAAATAGTAAAAAATTTTTTAAAATTATGGTCGAGGTTCACCCGAGAATGGTGACAATTCTGCGTCGATTCCACATTGTTTGATGAAAATCGGTTCAGTTGAACTGGAGATATCATGGCCGCCAGTTCGAAAAACGTGGTTTCTTGCTCGACAAAGAAGGCTATATCCTCTAAACTATTTCGAATTTCAAAAAATCCTTTTAGGGGCATATTCACAACTACCCAAGCTATAAATAAATGCAAAAAAAAAGTTGCTCAATGAGAAGACCCCCTTAAGGATCGAACTCGCGATCTTTGGATACCGAATCGAGTACTCATCCTCTACGCCACTTCATGCTAAAGCTCAATTGACGTTAAAACCTTATTTAAATTTCAGTAGCCAATAAGATTCAAGCACATGAACAGGACCCTTCAAGGTGTCAGACATGATACTGTCACGTTAATGTCGTCGATGATATCACTGGTGACTTTGTCATGCAGGAGATAATTTTCCGCTGGGTTAGCATACGAATAATATATATACTTATGTACCAGTGTGGTCCTTATTTTTAGGACGATTTCACGTGTGTTACGAGGAGCATTTCAAGCGGACAACGAAAAAAGGGGTCATGTTCCGAAAAATCTTTATACTTATTTGGATCAATTGTGCCTCTAGAGAATATGAGTTAGAGGGCACAAAATTTTTATTTCAATTGCCGTTATTTTTCGAAGCTTTCGAAGATTTTAAAAGTAGATGAAATGAAACATACGTATTTTTCCATTCCAGGCAGGGGCGGACTGGTCCACCCGGTAACCGGGAAAATTCCCGGTGGGGCCCCCAGTGCGCTGTGCTTTTTAGCTGTTAGCTTTTTGTTTTAATTTCTAAGTTAACGGGGCCCCATTTTTCAAACGCCCGGTGGGCCCTTTGACCCCCACTCCGCCCCTGATTCAAGGTACAAAAAGTCAAGGGATTTTGAAGATTTTCTATAGATTTCAACTTGGTACAAACTTGAAAAACTTTTTTAAGAAATTCCATCACGTCAGAGTTACAAGAAAATCGCGAATTAAATTTTTAAATACCTTTGCTTTTTTGAAAATCATTTTTAATAAATTTTAATCCTATTGTGTTCTTTAGACATCATTCTTTCATATGACATAAAAAATAATTTACAAATCTTTAAATGAATGGTACAAAATGGTGCTCATGTTTGAAAAATTGAATAATTTTGTAAAATTGAATTATTTTGTAAAATTTTCATTTTTTTAACTTTGAATGAACATAGCTCGACCATTATTGAGCGATTTTTCTAGCTCGCTTATATCTGATGTTAAGGGACAATCAATTCTCTAAGTGTATGTAAAATATGACCATCGTCGTCTTGCAATTTTCACCTACTATATAGAGTTTTTTCGTGTCAGTTTGTACTAAAACTATTTAAAATGAGTTCAGAACTACAAATTGTGATGGATAGGAAATTGAAATATTGAACGGATTCCGAAATATAGCCATAAGTAAGTGAGTAACTTAATTCTCGGCTCCACTTTCTGAAGTCTGTTTAAAAAAAAAGTAGAGGTGCTTTGAAAAAACTGAGTATGAGGCGTTGTTATACTCACCGAGCACTTTCAAAAACAGTCGTCAAATTTTTGTTTACAAAACATGACCTCTAAAATGTCGCACAGTGTAATTGAAGGAGATGCCTGTATTTGGATTTCCTCGATTAGTTACAGGTTCATTGTAAACCAATCTTCAAAAGTGTAGCGGAGAATTAAGTTGTGCCTTTATTTCTCTTTTATGGCTTTACCTCGTTAGCCGTTTCATATTTTATTTTTCTGCATATAGTAATATAGGGGACACTTACAACAACAACCGAATTCCGTGGTGATCTAGTGATGCTATAATTTTTGGAGTATTCACTCAATTTTGTAACTAAACATACTTGCGTGTACATTTTTTTATGTTTTCTTTTTAATGTAAAACTTTTTAAGCTTTTTATGATAGTTTATGCAATTCTGTACCCTTTTCATTCAGAAAAGATCCAAAAATATATAGTTTATGCATTCTATTTATCATGGAATGTAATAAGTACTTGAGCCACTAATTATGTATCGAGCAATTTTAGTTATGATATCACTGAATATTTCATATCAACCACAGAAGTGGTGGAATTCAAACTTTTTGAGAATCGGTCATATTCGACGCATGAGTACTCTGCTTTAGCGTTCCTCAATAATATGAACAAAATTTTATCTAATTATTTTTGATTTTATAAAAATAACATATTTTGCTGAAAATAAAATTAGTTCTTATGAAAAACCATTGATTAGCACTTATATATAACTGATTTTTAACAGATATTTTAGTTCATGTTGCAAGATTATAAAATATTTGTTAGACCGGATCCGGAATTTTCAGGGGGCGTGCTACGTTTTTGATTTTTCCATAAGAATGCATGCACAGGGGGCCTACTTCAATTCAACACACACGTTTTTTGCCAAGTGCCATCTATAGTACTATATGTTTTTCTGTCTATAACAATGATCTAGCCTTAGAGGCGGAAAAAAGATCTGTACGAATAACCGACCCAAAACATTTCATATAATAGTAGTCGAAAAAACCAAAAATCTAAAACAAAAAATTAAAAATTTTTTCACCTCATTTCACACTCTCTGGCCCATAATTCGCAAATCGATACAAATTTGTTTGAAAACTGTTTTATTACAATTAATATTTGTTAATTTTGCCTTTGTTGAATTTCAATACAAATTACATCTCTGTTTATAGCTGTAACTCATTCAAATATACATAACATGCGCGGCTTGTGCTTTTTTTTTATTTAGTCTTTAATAAACCATTCAACCAAAAACATAGAAATCTACGTTCCTCTGCCAATAGTTTTTAACAAAAAAAAAAATTTCAAAATTCTTTAATGATGATTTATTTTTTTTTTTCAAGTTTCAGACAAGAGCTTGCTCTTAATTAAAAAAATTATATAGCTATGATTGATCCAAGCTCAAGTGAAGATGATAACGATGATGATCACATACCACAAAAAACAGTATTATCCAAACCAGGAAGAACTATTACTTCCAAGCCGAGTAACTCGATTGCGCCAACAGACAGCGGCTTAAGCTCTTTAGGATCCCATCATCATAATGGCGGAGAGTTTTCAAGCACCCATTCCAAGATTGCCAGTGCCGTCGTCGACAGCAGCAGTAAAAGTGACCAGCAACATATCACAGGAAATGCCGGTAGCCTGGAAGTTCCGAATAGCTCGATTCCAAGGTATGACCAAAATTTTTTTGTGTATATTTATTTTTTTCATGAGAGATCAGTATTTTCGTCATATTATAATAAAAAAAAACTAAAAGCAAAAACCTTTACACGTTGTATAGCTGCTTAAGAACTTTCCACAAAATTTCCTTTTTAAAACATTTAATACGCAAATAACTTGAAACAGCGAGCTTCCAGAATCCAAGGCTTTTGCTTTCATTGGAATTTTTTCACTTTTGATAATTTTAATAAATATATTAATACTCTTTGTTGCAACACACAAGAACTTCACTTTGAGGGCACAGTAAAGCAACTTGGAGGGAAAAATCGAAGAGTCTGCTTTCGCAACTGCACGAATTTCCATTAGTTGTGTTGAGCGAGTTCACACTTTTATATTCTTGTATTCTAAGAGAAGAACCTATTATCATTTGGAAATTTTTAATCCCGAGCTATGTATCTATATGTTTCTAAAAAGCAAAAAATCTAATATGTTCATTTTTGTTTTTAAACCTCTACCGCATGCTTATTCTCCAATTTAGTTATATTTTACTTGTGAAATGGTTTATTGGGTACTGCACCAGTCAATACAAGTGTTAATTTTCTAAATGTCGGTTTTTTCATGGACCTCGTCCATCAGGTATATTAAATGAGCAGAGCATATGTAGCAGACATCAAAAATAGTGGTGAAATAAATTCGACATAATTTATTGCTAATTTATTACCCCAACAAAAAATTTATTAAACTTGCGAATCAAAAGTTATAGCTAATTCTGCCAGCTTAAATTTAAATTAGCAGACTCTCATCGAAAAATTTAAATGTTATTAAAATTACGTTCCTTATATTTATTGGTTATTTAATACCCAAACAAAAAACCAACAAGTGAGTATAACTAAAGCTAGGGCTGCAGTTCTGCTAGAAATGCAAAACTTGATATAAAACAAGTAAGGGTGTTATAGCCAGGCGAGCCTGACAATAGCATACCTGACACAGACACACATGGTCAAATAATTTTTATTATCAAGAGGTGTTTAAGGGCATAAGGGGCCCCATTTACCGACTTTTGTTAAATTTCTAAATAAAAACCGCCCTTTTTCCACGCCCACTTTTCCAATTTTTTTTGGAATTCTAATCTTACCCTTATATTTACGCTCAAATTCGAAGTTTCATTGAAATATTTCAATAAAGTCCGCTTTTGAGGCATATTTTGGATTTTTGTGACAGACCCTAGTGCCAGAGGTACCCTTAATAATGGTCCGATCGAAATTTTTTGGGGAGTACGTTACTGGCTATTAAGGAAGCATACGTGCCAACTTTCGTTCAAGTCCCATTGGTATTTCGGGTGTAGGAGACCATTTTTGAAAAACGCCCTTATGCCACGCCCACTTTCTAATTTTTTGAAATCATATTACTTGCTTTTAAGCATTTGCAAATATCAAATTTCATCAAAATATCTTGAATGACTTCGATTTTAAGGCAGTTTTTGTGATTTTCGTAACAGACCCTAGTACTGGAGGTACCCCTAAAAATGGTCCGATCGGGTCCATTCTCGAATTTGTTCTTACTCATGTCCCCGTTAGCACGCATACCAAATTTCTTCAAGATAGCTCAACTCCTTCGATAAAATAACTGTATACAGACAGACGGACAGACGGACATGTCTAAATCGAATCTCCTGGTAACGCTGATCATTTCTATATACATTTTGTATGGTCTATCTTGACTGGTTCTGGGTATTACACACAACCACACAAACGTAATATACCCTCGACACAGAGTGTCTCGGGTATATTAAGAAAAATTTTATCGTGCGTGCGTGTTTGCGACGTGCTTTGAAAATTTTTTGCCGTGCGTGAGCAGTGCGTGATTCGAAAAATTCAAGTACCATTTCCAATTATGCGTCAGCTGCGTTGCGTCATTTGACGCAAATATTCAACACATGCAAGCATATGGGAGCAGTACAAATCGATTGCGTGCGTGCGGACGCAGCGTCAAATTTCCGAAAATTTGAATATTGCGTGAAATTGTGACAGCTGCGTATAACAGTTGAAAAAAGGAATATAACAGAGTTGTATAAACTATTGAGTACCTACTTTCGAGTACTTCATACTTGTGGGAATACTTTTCATTGAAATATGAACAATTTGGTCTTATATCTCTAAGTTCTAATTTATAAGTGCGTATTTGAGTAATTAAAGTCATTATTCTAACGTTCAAAATCAAATGTTGGTCTATATTTTTGCAAACGTCTCAAATGCAACCCTAAATATAAATGTAGTGAGTCGATTACTCTTCACAGTTGTGCTTCACTAAGAAATTTCAAGGCACCCCATATGCTGACGCACACGCACTAACGCATTTGACGCTGCGTCCTGCGTCTTGCGTCTGACGCTTAATTGGAAATGGCACTTCAGTCGTGCACGTCATGTAGGAGTGTAGGTCTAACTCTTCTTCTTCCTAGCCCCTGCAAAAAAAACCGAGCCGACGCCGTGTTTCTTTGATAATTTTCTTGCAAGTGGCATCATCGTGCCACTTTGTGTCTACCCGTATTGTTGTTGGTAGCTTTCTGGTGAATTTCCCCAATTGGTTGAATTTCCTATACCTGCCTAATGATGTATTTCCCCATCGCGGCAGAGCCTTTTCGACGTTGACTGTTAGACCTACACTCCTATATGGTTCACGTGTCGTGACGTGCGGAAAAAACTAGCCACACGCCTATCTCAATAGGAAGTGCCAGTCCTATACTCCTAGTATATGCTATTTGTCTTATAGGCCGTTTACATATGCCGTTTTATTCGCGTTTTAGCAACTTTGCCCGTTTTAGCACTAAAACAACTTAGATTTTTCCCGTTTTATCATACAAAACTAAAACGAGAAACATTCCTGTTTTAATTTAAAACAAGTAGCTAAACAAGATAAATCCTGCTTATAACTGATAAAAATATCGAAATCCGAGTGTCATCACTATAAAAATGCAAAACATATGGTAAATTTAATTTCTAATTTAAAAATGGTAAGGTTGTTTCCACAACCAATGTAGAAAACGAACGCAATTTCAATAATTGCATCTATTCTAAATTACAATATTCACTCATATTTCACGCGTTGAGCAAACAAAAGATAACCACAAAATGACAAAACGACATGCGCATATGTAAACACCCCGTTTTGACTTAGTCGTTTTAGCTTAAACGAGTAGCGCTTAAACGTATATGTAAATGCCCTATTAGAAAAACAAATGTATACTGAGAGTATAGGCCTAGAGACTGGATAGAGTGAACAAATTTTTGCAAAGACTCAATTAAGGATCAGATTTAGGAATATCATAATTTCCACAAAACTATTTCCAACTTATTTCGGACACATAAATATGATCAAACCGAAAATGTTTGCTAGGTTCATTTTGCTGTGCTTTGTTAGCTTCGTTCATTTCAACTGTTGAATTATTTTGATTTCGCTGCTGCAGTCTTTTCAATTTATTTATATTATATACATATATATAATTATTTTTCGTATATACTTATTTTATATAAAAATGTACCTAAATAAGCTTTAAGGGGGTCTTCTCATTGAAAACCCGTTTTTTGGACCCTTTTAAAAAAATTCTTATTTGAAAACGCAAAGAATAATTGAAAACTTTTTTTATTTATTGTATTACAAAAGGTTCAAAGTAAATAAAAAAAAATTTTTTGCCTCGATACGTGGGCTGTTCAAAAAGTAATGAGACTTCAAAGTTGGTGGTTAAAAAAAAGGTGCCGTCACGGCGGCCACGATTCCGGGTCTCCGGAGCGTCCGAAATGGAAAAAAAAAACGGGGTTATAATCAGTATAGATGTAATTCTCGGGTGAACCTCAAGCTTAATTTTGTGATTTTTTTTGACAAAATGGCGGCCATTTAAAAAAAAAATTTCAATTTCGGGCTTTTTTTTTGTAGTTTAGTGTAAAAAAAAATAGTAAAAAATTTTTTAAAATTATGGTCGAGGTTCACCCGAGAATGGTGACAATTCTGCGTCGATTCCACTTTGTTTCATGAAAATCGGTTCAGTTGAACTGGAGATATCATGGCCGCCAGTTCGAAAAACGTGGTTTCGAGATAAACGCGTTTAAAGTTTGAAGCAACGCAAAAATTACTCGTTTTAGCGCAGATCTTGCTCGACAAAGAAGGCTATATCCTCTAAACTATTTCGAATTTCAAAAAATCCTTTTAGGGGCATATTCACAACTACCCAAGCTATAAATAAATGCAAAACAAAAAAGTCGAAAAAAAAAGTTGCTCAATGAGAAGACCCCTTTAATACTGCAAAAAATTTTACAATAATTTAAGAAGCTTACAGGTAGTGTCTTAGTTATTCAATTGAAAAGCTTTTAAGTAATATTCTTTTCCAAATCTATTATAAAGTTAATGCATTATGTATTTTTTCCTTTCGAAATCGCGTTTCGATTGATGCTTGCTCATCCAATCGGCAATTGATTCATGCTTTGTTCAAACATTTCTGCGGACTTATTGGCAAAAAATATAAAAAAAAAAAATAAAACAAAAACAAAACCGTTCGCTTTTTATCATCGGCATCAATCACAACGCTTATACTATTGCGAAATTTCCCATCCATGTTTATCAACTACAAAAATAAAAAATAAATCATTTTGGATTGGCTTACCGCGTTATATATCACATAAAACTGCTAAAAAAAAAAAAAACAAAAACCACACATCGCAGAAATTTGAATAAACCAAGTCATCATCACAGTAATAGAATGATAATAAAACAACTACATCCAAGTAGCCCCACTTTGAGTAGTAGTTCTAGACAGCACCAACATCAACATCAACATCATTCCAACCAACAGCAAGATCAGCAGCATCACAGGCAGCCCACCTATCCGTTTTTAAATCCAAATAATTGTTCACAAAATTATGCGAGTGCAGCCACTCACACAACCAAAGCGGTGAAAAGTGGTGCTGCTGTAGCTGGTCAATATTTAAGTGTGGCGTCCGCCACACCTTGTTTCCCAAAAGTTCCTCCTAATTCAAGTAATCAAATTTTCCATCGAACATCCAATACGTCTAAAAACATCAGTGGAGCTTCGCAAGAAACACTCAACCAAAGCGTCGGATCGTCGAGAGCGAATTCATTACCTCGTCCAATATCCCCATCGCCGTCCATGGCAAGTGATAAGCAGGATGGCTTTGCTGCCGATGGTGATCTTCAGGTAAGTAAATCGTTTTTTTTTTTTCTTTTAACTCATTAACGACTGACCCTAGATTCCGTTGTCCGATTTTTACAAAACTTCACACAGACATTACTTATGGGGTTTATATTGACAAAAAAAAATTATTTTTTCCGTGCCGCCCCTGAGCCTGCAGGAAATGGGTATTTTTTTACCCACTTCGCTGGTAATGGGTTCTAAATGAAATCTTTTTTTTGCAAAGTGTGTCAATAAAAACACTTCTTCGTTCCGATTAGATGAAAAATCGTAAAAAAGAAATCGGTGAATTGTTGGTGTGTGTAAAATAGGACTTATGAGCAGTGCCGGCCACGGAAGCAAGCTAGAAGCAAAAAGAGCGTAAGCATTCGTATGTCCACAAAATTGCTCTCAAATGAGAAGCAAAGCTGAGAGCCACAAAATTCGTTCAGTTGAGTGGAAAACGTAAAGCGAGACGGAGCTGCGTCGGATGAAGCTAGATGAGAACGTAAATTTTTTCAGCCTTGATACACTTCGAAGAAAATTAATTTTTTATAATTCAAGAATTTTTCCATCGTGTTCTTAACACTCAGATATTTTATTATATAATTAATATAAATTCAGCACATCATTGCTTTGTACAATAATTCTCTGCTCTACACAGTAAATTTTCAAGATAAAACAGCTCAAGATGAGCTGAAAAAGCTCCAAAATGACCCATCCCTACTTCTTGGACGAGGCGTCGAGTTTTTGCGACATATCGATCCAGCCACATACCCAGTTCTAAAGAACAAACATTTTCGGCTCTAAGAAAAATGTATGCAATTTTGTATGAAAACATCTACAACTGTTTCTCGCTGTGTAATGTGCACGCATACAAACGCAATTAGTAAGTGTAGTGGTGGCCGGCACTGCTTATGAGGGACATTCCAGAAAAAATTTCGATTGCTTTAAAAATTTTTCAACATTGCACATTTTCTGAAATTTGACTCGTGAACAACCCCTCGAAACATGACTCTATATGACCCCAAAATATTTTTAAAGTAGTCTGATCTCTCCTCTACCTACACATTAAAACCAATTTAAGATTCCTTTCACCCATGATACAAGAAAACAAGATAGCGCCACTTCAGTACCGCTATTTTGAGGCCGAAAATTGAGTTTGTGACGTCACTGAGCGAGAAATTGTTGTTGTTTCCCATGCTATTCAAAAAAGTAAAAAGCCGGTTTAACATGGGAAACAACAACAACGAATCGCGATTTTGAGTTTGTGACGTTTCCTCTCTCAAGTGGCGCTATCTTGTTTTCTTGTATCATGCCTTTCACCTACCTCAAGCTAGGTTTTTTTTAATGGCTTAATTTATGGGTATTTAAATACCCATCCGCCGTTAATGAGTTAAATCAATGAACAAACCGGAAAACAAAATCCTTGAAATTTTGCCGCGATTATTACCGGAAGAGCAAACGGCTGGATTTTAAATATTCATAATTGTTTGTTTCCTTTTTGTAGGTGCGACATGAACGCGAAGAAGAAGAACGTAAGAAGCGTATTCAGTTGTATGTCTTTGTTTCTCGATGCATAGCGTACCCATTTAATGCAAAACAGCCAACTGATATGACAAAGCGGCAGCCAAAAATTACAAAGTCACAACTTGAAACGATAACTCAACGCTTTCAGGTGAGTGCAAAACTAAAAGTCCAATCCGTAAAATGAAACCACCATAGAATAATTGCTTTCTTCGATTCGGAATGAAGGTTTTTCTACCGATTCCTTAAATGAGTTCATGATCATCGTTCATGCTTGGACGCAACAGATTTTCTATTTGAAATAATCTCCAAAGCGTTTTCACTTTTACTTCATTTAGGCCCGTTTTCTGAATGTCCGGTTAAACCTTAATATTATTTATTTATTCTTCATCGGAGCATAGGGCGGAAGGTTAAACCTTAACTGGCAGTTATTTTAACAAAAAAAAATTTCGTTTTCTCAAAATACGATTAAGGCACAAACCAAAGTGTATTGAACAAGGTGATATCAATATTACAACAAGAACAAGTAAAGAAGTTTACATCGGCTAAGCCGATTGCACACATACCTTTTCCTCAGCCTGAAATATGTTAAAACATTACCTTAACAAAAATTCCTGCCGTTTTCGTTGTTCTAGCTTGGATATCTATTTATACCTTATCTGTACTTCGATTTAGCTTCTAAAACTCGAGATTATTACTAAGCACACTGGGACCTGGCCTTATAAGCATGTAAAAACCAGGTTTCTTGAAAGTTTCAAATTGGTAGTATGTTTTTCGACCATCATTGGCAACGCTGTAAAGACATAAATTCTTTAATTTAAATTTTTTATCTTGAACATTTTCATATGTCAAAAAATTTTTAATAACACAGTGCAACCACCAAATTGTGCCCTAAGATTTGACTGCAGATTCTGATAGTAGTCGGTAAGAATAGCAGCGCCTCATACCTAGTTAAGTCAACTTGTCTCTTTTTCGTTTTAAATTCGGTTTCAAAAAGTGGGGCCAAGAATTAAGTGGCGCACTTACATGTGGCTATATCTAGTAACGAGTTCAATATTTCTCTTTACTTTCTATGACAAAGTTCTAGCCCTACACTCGAACAAAGTATTTGTAGTACATATTAATCCAAAAAAAACTCCATCAAATCGGTACAAATTGCAAAAATCTGGAAAATTTTACCATTTTTCACCTCTTTTTAACTGTTTGGTCCATAATTCACATACCTATAAAAATATTTTGGAAATTTTTATATTTAAATATAGAAAAATTAATACTAAACAACTTCTTCAAGTGCACGAACTCTATCTGATTACTCATTTATACCGTTTTTCCACTTCAAAACGGATCAATTTTTACCAAAAATCAGTCGAAAAAACTCAAATTTATCCTTTAAGGGGGTCTTCTCATTGAAAACCCGTTTTTTGGACCCTTTTTAAAAAAACTCTTATTTGAAAACGCAAAGAATAGAAAATTTTTTTTATTTATTGTATTACAAAAGGTTCAAAGTAAATAAAAAAAATATTTTTGCCTCGATACGTGGGCTGTTCAAAAAGTAATGAGACTTCAAAGATTGTGGTGAAAAAAAAGGTGCCGTCACGGCGGCCACGATTCCGGGTCTCCGGAGCGTCCGAAATGGAAAAACGGGGTTATATTCAGTATAGATGTAATTCTCGGGTGAACCTCAAACTTAATTTTGTGATTTTTTTTGACAAAATGGCGGCCATTCAAAAAAAAATTTCAATTTCGGGCTTTTGTTTTGTAGTTTAGTGTAAAAAAAAAATAGTAAAACTTTTTTTTAAATTATCGTCGAGGTTCACCCGAGAATGGTGACAATTCTGCGTCGATTCCACTTTGTTTTATGAAAATCGGTTCAGTTGAACTGGAGATATCATGGCCGCCAGTTCGAAAAACGTGGTTTCGAGATAAACGCTTTAAAAGTTTGAAGCAACGCAAAAATTACTGGTTTTAGCGCAGATCTTGCTCGACAAAGAAGGCTATATCCTCTAAACTATTTCGAATTTCAAAAAATCCTTTTAGGAGCATATTCACAACTACCCAAGCTATAAATAAATGCAAAAAAAAAAAAAATCGAAAAAAAAAGTTGCTCAATGAGAAGACCCCCTTAAGTATGCACACAATTTTTCAACCCAACGGAAATGGTTCCGAACCATGAACGTTAAAAAGAGGTTAAAAAATCGTAAAATTTGAGAAGTTTTTGCAATTCGTATCTTCTAGATGGAGTTTTTTTGGGGTCAGCTTGTACTACAATTATTTTAAATGGGTCCAGTCTGTACCGTCCAGAACTAAAACTTTGTCATGGATAGGAATTTAAAATATTGAACCCGATACGAGATATAGCTATAAGTAAATGCGCAACTTAATTCTTGGCCCCAATTTTTGAGACCGATTTAAAAACGAAAAAAATACAACTCGACTAAACTAAGTATGAGGCGTTGCTATACTCAACGAGTACATACTATCAGAATCTGCAGTCAAATCTTAGGGCACACGCGATGACCTCAAATATGTCATATAGTGTAACTTTAACCAATCAGAATAATTTTAACACAACGTCAAAAGTGTACATGCGCAGAAAAATCAAATTTCGAACTCTAATTGTCGTAACCTTATAATCTATCATCCGTTGTTTTACTGTTACCCAGCAAAACAAATACACGTATTAAAGTAGTTTAAAACCCGTATCGATACGCGTATGCTCTTAGTCAAACGTAAATGGGCGTAAATGTGTGAGTGCAAACAAGTATCGTGTTTTGCTGGGTAATTAAAGGACTTCGTTATTGATTTAACAGTGATTTCGCTAATATCGGAAAATTGTTGGAAAAAAAAATTTGGTTTTTCTCAGTGCACATTACGGGCAATAGCCGCATTTTTAATATTGCCCTTTTTCAGTGATGGAAACTGCGCATTTCGCGCCAGATCTAGCGCTTGCACAATTTTGTGTAGATATATTTAAAGATTTTTCATCCAACACGATATTTTACATTTCGGATACATATCCCCGAATTCGCCAGAAGTCGCGACTATTTTTTTTTAGTGCCCACAGCTTGTTAAATACACCTTGGGAGAGAACATTAAAGATCTTTTATTTTCTATTATCAAATGAAAATCGCTTTTATATAACATGTGAATTTTTTGGAAGGCCTTTCTTAAAGGGGAAACTCAAATAATGGCAGATGAGGCTTTTCAAAACGCTGTTCAAAGCTATCATGACGTCTTTCTGAAATCTGACCGTGTTCAAAAGATGGTGAGCTCAGGTGCGTGCTCGCAGCATGACTTTCGGGAGGTGTTTCGAAATAATATAGAAAAACGGGTGCGGTAAGTTGCAAAAAAAAATTATGTATTTTTTAAAATAATATAGATATTATATAATTTAATTTATAAATTATTCAAACGTATAATTAATAGGTATTTTTCAACAAAAATTGTTTAGAACCAGTTTCTGCTTTTTTGTGCTGATTCCCTTATCTCTGTCTCACCCTTTCTCTCCATTTCACGTTCTGTTTTCTTTTTTCCCTTGACGATCAAAAGCTGCATGATTTTCTTTTTAAAATTGCAAATGCAATTCAAATAAAGCAGTTAATCGCATATTGTATATTGTTTAATCTGAATATGGAGTTCCTAATACACTAAGAACAAGGTCTTAATATTAAGTAGGTACTAGTCAGTTCATTCATTTTGAAAATAAGACGTACATGTAAAGTAAGGTGGATCGTTTTGTTCGACAAAAAAAAAATAAAAATGAAAATTGCCCTAGTTAAATAAGATTCTACCAATTTTTTGGAGCAAGAATGCCCAGGGAATCATAGGTCGAACCCGAATTTTTTTCTTCCGCTTTTCAAAAAGAAGGCCCATCTTAAATATGCCTAAAGGCATGCTACAAATTATTGAAAGGGTCTAGCGGGTTGCGGCATCATGAAAGGAATTTTTAAATTTTGTTGATTTTCCGATAGGCACCATCTAACAACACTGTGGAGACCACTTTTAAGATTTTTATTTTGAACGGTCCTTGAAATATCCTTGAAAATCCGTTTTTATGAGCCTTTTTTCAAAATTTTATTTCTCAACAACCAATTGAGATAGAGAGACGATCTAAGCAGATTATGTTAGATAATAAAACAAGGAAGCTAAAAAATTTTTTTTAAATTTTTACACTGAGAAAATTTTTTTTACAAAACTAAAAAGAAAATTTTGAATATTTTTTTCAGTGTATTCCCAGTTTCGCGTCACTCTATAATTTTTTTTAGAAACACCCCTTAGTATTTACTTTCATTTAAAAGAAAAAAATATTTAATTCAGATGGCGCAGCACTGCGATATTCAGACAAATACAAGGGTAAATAGATCCTCCCAGTATTGATATGCTGGGGTAGACCTGCGTATGTGGTACATTTGTCCGAAATCCCATACAAAAGGCATCAAAAAAGTTTTTAAATTGAAGTTTTCTTATTTTGATTCTTAGCATAATTTTAGGCATGAGAAAAAATAAAATTTTGCTTGAAAAACCATCATAAATTGGCCATTTTAAGATAGTTATTAAAGAAAATATAAAAATTTTTCAATAGATCGAGTTTTGAGGGACGTTGAAGTGATTGTTTCTCTGGTTTTTGAGATATTTTCACCAACAATGATGACCAAAATAAGTCGAATATGGCATGAAAAACCTTTGTTTGCAAAAGCGGAAGGTTAAAATTCACATTTGACCTACAGTTTCTTCGGCATAATTATTAAATACGGGTAACAGAATAATATTTTGCTAGGGCAGTTGGGGGTTACAAAATCGATCCACCTTAATATAAAGTAACTGCTTAGGGAACGTGTCCAAACTACGTGAACCATTTGTTACTACTTTTTACCCCCCTCTCCCCCCTCGGTGACAATCCGTAGAATAATTTAAGTGACCAATTTGTCCAAGTGTAGTACTTTCAGGACCCCCCTCCCCCCTAAAAGGGTCACGTAGTTTCGACACGTTCCCTTACCAGATTTGTTTCAATAACATTGCTCATACGTTGGGAATTGCTACTAAAAATTACTCCTTAGGACCATTCTTATCGCTTACGGGCATGAAAAGTAAATGTTGGTCGATTCTCAGACCTTCCCGATATGCACACGGAAATTTTATAATAATCGGTCCAGCCGTTTCGAAGGACTTTGCTAACAAACCCCGCGACACGTGAATTTTATATGTTAGTAGTCCAATCTAATAAGGCTTTGAAGGTTAAAAATATTTCCAGGGATTTAAAAATTTGCACTTTAGATCGTCCGATTCTCTACAAAAACTGTCCAGACACTTTTTTTCATTAGTATTGCCATTTCCGTGATATAGCGGTTCAAAGAGTTGATAAAATTATTTTATTCATAAAATGCACATGTTTCCACTAGCGAGTAACGATTGAGAACTTGACAACGATCCAAAATAGCTAGTGATAAAAAGTTGTAATAAGAGAAAAAAAAAATTGTTTTTTCGATTTTTTTAATCGTTATATGTCCAGAATAATTGATTTCTTGTTCGTAGTTTAATCCTTTTTAAAGAAAAATCAATTTGGGCATTTCCAAACGGACGCGACACTAAAATGAGCAATTTTAAGACCCGAATTCAAGTACACGGTAAAAAGTACTTTTGCTTCTCAATACTTTCGTGCAGCTTACGCGGACTTTTATATTTTTCAAAGATTCTATGCAGTCATGAATGGAAATCACCTATATACGGACGCGACAAAAAGTTTACTTTTTCTGGAAATGCCCATATGAGGACGTACAAAATAATCATAAAAATACCCCTATTATTCGAGCTTCGAGTTAGACCTTTAATTACTGTTTTTTTTCAGTTCGCTGCCGGAAATCGACGGGTTAAGCAAGGAGACCGTGTTGACTTCATGGATGGCAAAGTTTGACATAATATTGAAAGGAAGTGGCGAAGAAGACTCCAAGCGTCCATCACGCATGCAACAATCACTGAACAGCGAATTGATTTTATCGAAGGAACAGCTTTATGACATGTTTCAACAGATTCTATCGGTTAAAAAATTTGAACATCAAATATTGTTTAACGCTTTGATGGTATGTGTAAACCCTTTCAGGCAACAACAAAACTAGTAAATGAATTTATATTAATGTCCTTTAAAGCTCGACTCAGCCGATGAACAAGCTGCAGCCATTAGACGTGAGTTAGATGGTCGGATGCAACGGGTTAACGAAATGGAAAGAAATCGGAAATTGATGCCAAAGTTTGTTTTGAAAGAAATGGAGTCTCTCTACATTGAAGAGTTGAAGTCATCAATAAACTTGCTTATGGCAAATTTAGAGTCCCTTCCGGTTTCAAAAGGCAATATGGATAGTAAATACGGGCTGCAAAAACTAAAGCGATACAATCATAGGTGAGTCCGCCGTAGTCGAAATAATGTAGAAAATTTGTAAAAGCGTGAATTTTTGATAAATTTTAGTACTCCATCATTTCTGTAAGTATACACAAATTTTCCTCTCTATCGAGAGAAAGAGATAGATAGAGAGAGAGATGAAAAAAACATAATTTAAGAAGTTTGCGTTTTGGTTTGTTAAGAAAAATGATTCTACGGTCACACGGCTCGTTGTCGAAGTTAGAGGGCGATTCTGAAGAGGGTATTACACAGTTAACAAAAATGGATGTTGTCTTAACTTTTCAACTGGAAGTAATTGTGATGGAAGTTAAAGGACTCAAATCTTTAGCTCCAAACCGAATTGTGTATTGCACCATGGAGGTTGAAAATGGCGATAAACTGCAGACGGACCAGGCGGAAGCTGCAAAACCGATGTAAGTCACACCGAAATATTCATTGTAAATCTTCAAAATCATATATCCCCTCTCTAACGCATAAAGGTGGGATACGCAAGGAGATTTTACAACGACTCACCCTCTTCCTGTAGTTAAAGTCAAATTGTATACAGAAAATCCAGGCATGTTAGCCCTTGAGGATAAGGAGTTAGGCAAAGTTACTCTCAGGCCCACACCACTATCATCGAAAGTAAGTTAATTTAATTAATTGGCATGCTGCAATATTTCGCACATCGGCAACTCAAAGGACTTCAGTCGAAAGGATTATTATTATTATTATAAGGCTATGAGTGCACCACGACCTGATAGATCTTTTGTGCAGCCTATGTTCCCTAGAAAAGATTGAGACTTTTGATGAATCTCAGTGTTTCCAAGGGACTAAATTGGCTGATGGCCTGGAGACCCAAAGTACTTGTCCCTAGACATACAAGTCTACGCCTAGCCGCCGCTGGACATGTACATAGTACATGCTCCGCTGTTTCCTGTTCAGCTCCGCATAGCCTACAGATATCTTCGTTTACCACCGCCAGCTTTTTCAGGTGGTAATTTAATTTACAATGCCCTGTTAAGAACTCAGTGTAAATCTTAATATTTTTCCTACTGAGGTTAAGAATAGTTTCCGGCCTGAAAATCCTAAGATTTATTAGCCTTTTGGCCTGCCGCATGCCTTTGTGGGCTCTCCAGTAGTCCTTTAGGCTATTTTCCTCCCATTTTCTAATCAGGTCGTTTTTGAAGCTTAAATTAACCCCGCAGAAGGGTTCTGGTCCTATGAAGGAATTTGCCGCAACCCTTTTGGCCAGGCAGTCTGCCCTTTCATTGCCCTCATGTCCCTCATGACCTGGTATCCAGAAAAGAGTAACTTTGTTCCTCTTGGATAGAGTCTGAAGGAGATTGTAGCATTCATAAACCTGTTTTGAGTTTACTGTGAATGCCATCAAGGATTTTAAAGCTGCTTGACTATCAGAGAAAATACATATGTTGGAACCAGATATGTTCCTTCGTATGCATTCTCTAATACACAGCTCTAGGGCGTGGACCTCCGCCTGAAAAATGGATGATGTTTTTCCCATTGCAGCTGCTTTCTGGAAGTTGGGTCCGACAACCCCAGCCCCTACGCTGCCATCTTCCATTTTGGAAGTCGAAAGGATACTGCGGCCCCTAAAAGTGATATTCAATATTCGTCGTACCCGACACACTCTGTGTCGAGGGTATATTGCGTTCGTGTGGTTGTGTGTAACACCCAGGACCAATTGAGATAGACCATACAAAATATATATAGAAATTATCAGCGTCACCAGGAGATTCGTTCGTCTCTCTGTCTGTTTGTATACAGTTTTCTTATAGAAAGCGTTGCGCTATCTTGATGAAATTTGGTATGTGTGTTGTTGTTGTTCTTTAATTATTTACTCTATTACTTTGGCAAAGAGAGGTTTGAGGCTTGAGGTAACAGGTGTTCGGCAAAGAGGACGACCAAAAAAAAGATGGCTAGACATTTTGAAAAGGGACCTCCAAGCAAAAGATCTAAGAATCGAGGATGCAGTGGATAGAAGAAAATGGAGAAAAAATTCAAACGGGAATTTTTATTTTTTTTTAAACATTTAAATTAATTATTGGGAGTGTATCTATTCTTGAAACCTTACACATAATTCAGCACAATTACATATCACAGAGCATATTCCGATATATAGTTCAGCCGATCGATCAGCTAGGAAAGCTATGTTGTTGGAAGTGCATGGACTGTACATTTTTTATTACGCTGGCAGTAGAGATGGAGAATTTAAGGAATCTGGAGCTAGTTTTCTTGCTGTTGAGTACTATTTGGATACGCTGGTCTATCATTTTATTTTTAGCCTCGAATGGCGTGATGTATTAGATAATCTACGCGCGAGAGGACTCTTGTGTGCTTGCTCGAGCGCAAAATTTTGCTTCTTCACTCGACTAGGGTTGCCAAAGCGACTTGAACGAAAGTTGTCATATATATGCTTCCTCTATCAGCAACCGTTTCTTTCATGTTTCTATCCTAATGAACTTTTTTTTTTTCTTAATGCTGTATAAGTGATGTGGTTTTTCAGTGATTTTAGGTACCCAATACCTATCCAAAATTCAACAAAACCTTAAAATCCCCTTCAGGGGGTCGAAGAGAACGCATTCCCTATAATGGGTGCCTGCATTAACACAATGTATGCTGGTACTCAGAGTCTCCAATATTCCCTTCTTAACAGTAGCGTAGTGATGGGGTCGAGGGGGGTACAGCCACCCTGGGCGCCAAATCATATTTTAATTTGTAAAAAGTTATTTTTAATTATGTTATGGCGGGGGCGGCATTTCCTCCATTGTTCATTGTCCATCGCCAAAATGTCTCGCTACGCCACTGCTTCTTAAGTCACGACGAGCTGAGGCTCGAGAACTATCTAAATGTTCTCTCCCATGATACAAGAAAACAAGATAGCGCCACTTGAGAGAGGAAACGTCACAAACTCAAAATCGCGATTCGTTGTTGTTGTTTCCCATGTTAAACCGGCTTTTTACTTTTTTTGAATAGCATGGGAAACAACAACAATTTCTTGCTCAGTGACGTCACAAACTCAATTTTCGGCTCTCAGAGAGATCCACAAAATAGCGGTACTGAAGTGGCGCTATCTTGTTTTCTTGTATCATGGTTCTCTCTTTTACAAGGAAGGTCCGGAGCATGCTAGAACGAAGCAACAATAGATCTTTTCTGCTCGCAGTGCCTCGGATTCGTCAGGGGGACAAAAAAAATTTTTTTTCCTATTTTGTCATGCGTCAATTTAGTTGCCGATTTGCGATATGTTTAAATATACTTTTGATTGAAATTACTTACCTATGTGTATAATTTGTGTGAATGCATAATTAACTCACTGCTCTTTATTCCATTAGTCACCAGAATGGCATCGCCTTGTTGTACCGAAAAACTTGCCAGATCAAGATTTACGAATCAAAATAGCTTGTAGATTGGATAAACCATTAAATATGAAACATTGTGGGTAAGAATTATTATACTTACGTCACGAAACTAATTTGCGATTTTTACTTTTTGAATTTCGGTTTTATGTTTTGCGTTGATGTTTGGAACGAGCTTAAATTTTTATACCCGTCGAACTCTGTGTGGAGGGTATATTGCATTTGTACGTAGGTGTGTTAATCCCAGGATCAGTCGAGATAGACTATACAAAATGCATATAGAAATGATCAGCGTCACCAGGAGATTCGATTTAGACATGTCCGTCCGTGTTTCCGTCTGTCTGTATACAGTTTTCTTGACATGAGTAAGAACAAGTTCGAGAATGGACCGGATCGTTAGCTCCAGTTCTAGGATCGGTAACAAAAATCTCAAAAACTGGCCCAAAATCAGAGTTTTTGGAGATAATTCATTGAAATTTGGTATTTGAGCTTAAGTATTAGGTGTAGTAAAAAGAAATCCATTATTTTTCCAATAGATGGCGTTATTTATCTGCATCTCGCGTTGTATAAGTCTGATCGTGTTCCGCTAGGGGTCATTAGAAAGATGAAAGTTCCTACTAAAAAAGCTTTTTTGACACTTTTTTGATTGATTGATTCAGTTTTGTTTGAGAGCTTGTCAAAGATGGACATCAGCAAAGAGAAAATTCGCTACATTTTACAGTTTTTCTTCGATAAGGGAGAAAACGCAAGCCAGGCGGCTGAAAATGTGAATAGCGTTTATGGACCTGATACTGTAACAGCCAATCATGCGCAATTTTGGTTTCGTCGATTCCGTTCCGGTAACTTCGATGTCAAGGATGCACCACGCACTGGAAGGCCAATTGTCGAAAATGTCGATAAAATCATGGAAATAATCGAGTCCGACCGTCATGTTAGCACTGTTTCGATTGCGAAAGAGCTAAAGATTGCACAAAAAACCGTTTGGAACCATTTGAATAAGGCTGGATACACAAAGAAGCTCGATGTATGGGTGCCACACGAGTTAACGCAAAAAAACCTCATAGACCGAATTTCCATCTGCGAATCGCTGCTGAACCGCAACAAAATCGACCCATTTCTGAAGCGGTTGGTGACTGGTGATGAAAAGTGGGTCACTTACGACAACGTCAAGCGAAAACGGTCGTGGTCGAAACACGGTGAACCGGCGGAAACGGTGGCTAAGCCAGGATTGACGGCCAGGAAGGTTTTGCTGTGTGTTTGGTGGGATTGGCAGGGAATTATCTACTATGAGCTGCTCCCATACGGCAAAACTCTTAACTCGGAACTCTACTGTCAACAATTGGACCGTATGAAGGAAGCAATCGCCCATAAGCGGCCAGCTTTGGCCAATAGGAGAGGAATTGTGTTCCATCAGGACAACGCCAGGCCACACACATCGATAGTGACTCGCCAGAAGCTCCGGGAGTTTGGTTGGGAGGTTCTTCTGCATCCACCTTATAGTCCGGACCTGGCACCAAGTGATTACCATCTGTTCCTGTCCATGGCGAACAATTTTGCTGGTGAAACATTCGCTTCAAGAGAGGCTTCTGAAATTCGACTGTCTCAATTTTTTGCTAATAGGAACGAAGGCTTCTATGAGAGAGGCATAATAAAATTACCTTTAAAATGGCAACAAGTTATCGAACAAAACGGCGCATATTTGACCTAAATCGGGTCATTCTAACTATCTTAAATAAAGCCCTCAATTTAATGCCAAAATAATGGATTTCTTTTTACTACACCTAATATATTTAGCAAGGTGTCAAAAAACCTGTTTTGGAAAAAATTCAAATTTTTTATGATTCCATTAGATCACATATTTAGTAAAAACTTTTGTTTTGAAACTTTTTTTTAAGCGATAAAACTCGGGAAATGGGAGTTTCGAATTTCCTCACATGACACAGTGGGATCGCATAATACATTTGAGTGTAAAAACTATACGGAGTGTTCGCAGAGTGATAAAACTTGGCAGATTCTGAAGTTTTCATAAAAATATGAATTCCACATTTTTGGCTCAGAGAAAAAATAGTTTGGACAGCCCTGTACTAGAGCATCTACATATGTGCACTTGTAATTTTTTGAATATCTCACTGTTGCGCCATTTAATTTGAATGAAACTTTTTTTTAAATGAAAGCAAATACTTAGAGGTATTTTTTTTTAAATTTGTAGAGCGGCGTCAAACTGGGAATACACTGAAAAAAAATTTTAAAATTGTCTTTTTAGTTATGTGGAAAAATTTTCTCAGTGTAAAAATTAAAAAAATTTTTTTTGATTTCCTGTTATATTATATTAGCAATCGGCCAACGTTTGTTTCATCTTCTTATCTTAATTAGTTTTTGAGATATAAAGTTTAAAAAAAGGCTTATTAAAAAAGGATTTTCAAGGATATTTCAAGGACCGTTCATAATAAAAATCTAAAAAGTAGTCTCCACAGTGTTTTTAGATGGCACCTATCGAAAAATCAACAAAGTTTAAAAATTCCTTTCATGATGCCGCATGCCTTTGCTTAACCCGCCAGACCCTTTGCTAATAAATTTTTGTGGGCCAAGTGGTTTTTGAAAGTTAATATTATGACAAAATTAACCGCATAAACGATTTCCAAAACAAAGTGTTTTTAAGGGGTGCTCTGAAAATGCCAAAAAACAAGATTTTTTGTATGGGGAATTTCGTTTTTCCTTGATAGTTTCCATAATATTGGTCCTTTTTGCTTGGGCCGTGTGGATTTTGAAGGGTAATTTGAAGATCTTTCTGAAATGGGTACTAATTATAAAATCGGGAAATGAGCATTTCCGAATTTCTATGGCTTTAAGCTTTATAGACCAAAAACCTTATTGATATATTTAATATTAATATATATTTTTTTTTTTTTTTAGAGAATTATCAATCACATGAAAAAACATCAACATAACCCCCGTTAATTAATTACTTTGTATGAAAACGAAACATAAATAAAATACATTTTCCTGAAAAAGCTACATATATAGCTCCATATTTTCTTATACATATGGGATTTTTTTTTTCAACTTGAAGACTGAAGATTTTTCTTTAAAAAAAATGTGATTTTAGATTTGTCGGAAGATTTTGAAAAAATTGAAAAAATGACACCTTGCTTAGTATATTCCCTTCAGTACGGAAAGTGGCTATTGCCGTATTTGGGCTAACCATTTCGGTACCTACTCGTTGGTACCTATATCACTAACCCAAAGTAGGGTTGCGTCTAATCTATAGCAAGTACGAAATATGACAACTGCTACACTAAAACCCAAAGCAAAAAATATCCCTCTTGTTTTTTCGATTCTTTTGCTGTATATTTTGCTTTTATTCAGTGCTGCCGACTTGACGATTTTGTCTTATTTTTCGAGCAGATATTGTCAGGCCCATTTAGTAGAAGCCCCACTGAAATAGCAACCTACTTGGTATCAGCGAAGTGAATGCCTACTTGGGGGTACCTATTTGAGGTGCTAAAGGTAAGCGAAGCGGTGGCGATTGCCTACCGCCTAGGACATCGCCGTGTTAAATTCTCCGCTGAAAAACATTCAAAGTAGATTGACGAGGAACTACCCCCCACAACCCGGTAGTTAGCGATTTCGTTAGCTCGGAAATAGCTCCGCGTACTGAAGGGTTTGAGCCCACGATTAAAATTTATACAGCTAACTGTTCATATGTTTCGTGTATTATATTGTCAGGTTAGTCTGACTACATATAACACCTTTAGCTGTTTTCGGTTTTTTTTTTTTTGCATGTGTAGCATATAAATAGGGGCTATAAGGTTCTCACACTGGAACTCTGGCAGAAACCCACTTTTTCGTGGGTGGAGTGTGTTGCCTTTATTCGGGATGCTTTTGAACATCGTTCTTTATTAATTAAAAAACTTTGCACGAAATATGTATGTATGTATGTAAATAATTTTGAAAAATATCTGAAAGGTATCTGTATGCTATTGGAAAATCAGTGTGGAAAAAATGGAAGAAACGTTACTTTGTTTTGGTCCAGGTATCCCAATACACATTTGCAATGTGCAGTTACAAAGAGAAAAAGTCTGAACCTTCAGAGATGACCCAGTTGGATGGATACACAGTGGATTATATCGAAGCTGCTAGTGGTAAGAGAGTGTGGTCCGCTTTATTGTGGTCATCTTTTGTTTCGATTGCTTTGAAATTGTTATTATTATTCTTCTTCTATAATTAATACAGCTAACTTAATGTTCGGCATCGACTTGAATGGCGGGAAATATTTCTTCAATGCGGTCCGTGAAGGAGATAGCATCGCATTTGCCTGTGAAGACGAAAATGAATGCAGCCTTTGGGTTATGGCGATGTATCGCGCTACTGGGCAGTCCCATAAGCCAACTCCACCGGTTACGCAAGACAAAAACTCAACGATCTCAAAAATTCAAGGGGGTATAAATAAAATGCATTGTTTCTTACCTGTGATCTTTAGCGGATAGATAGCGAGCTTATACTTATATGCAGGGCTCGGATTTTAATGACTTTTATAAATTTAAAGCATACTTTATGGGGCATAAATATTTTCGTACCAGCACTTTGCGAATTAGTTAAGCAAAGTTGAACTTCAAATCGCTTTTTTAATTTCAAAAAAATTTATATTGAAGTTAAAAATCGATTTGAATCCTGAGTTTAGGTGAGTTGAACAAAATTTGTGCTCCATAAAGTATGCTTTAAAATTATAAAAGTCAACAAAATCCGAGCCCTACTTATGTGCATATCAATTTGACAGGTTTTGTAATCCAATTAGCGTTTTTGATTTTATTCGCAGCCGCTTCGTTTTTTTTTTATCTAATTTTTCTAACAATCGCAGGAGACTTGTATACTCATATATCACTAGAGCTGTCAAAAACATGCATTTATAAATTTAAAGCATACTTTATGGGGGAAAAACTTTTCTTACCAACATTTTGTGAATAAGTCTAGTGAAGTTGAACTTCAAACGGCTGTTCTACCTTGATAAAAAATCTTATTGAAGTTAAAAATCTATTTGAATCTTAACTTTATGCGAGTTGAACAAAATTTTTACTCCATAAAGTATGCTTTAAATCTATAAATGCATATTTTTGACAGCTCTATATATCACACTTATTTCTGTGCTCAATTTCGATCTATTAATTCCAATAAAAATTCATTTCTTCAATGTTTAAATTTTCGCAGATGCTGATAAGGCACGCAAACACGGCATGGAAGATTACATTAGTGCAGATCCCTGTCGATTCGATCACGCGACTCTATTTAAGACCCTTCAAAACTTAACGCTTGAATATCGACTAAACGATCCGTATGCTTCATTGGTAAAAATAAAACAAAAAAAAAACAAAAAAAAACACTAAAAACACTCAAAATATATTTCATTCAAATATGAGTCAAAAATTCAATGTTAATCACGAACTTTTTTTGGGTGTTCGAATTTTTGAAAAATTTAACAGATATTTTCGACTCAATGATAATAGAAATTTGCATTGAAAAACTAAAAGAAAAAAACTTAAAAAAACTTAAAAAATTTTTAATTTTTTAATCAAAGGGTTGGTTTAGTCCAGGGCAAGTGTTCGTTTTGGATGAGTACTGCGCACGTTATGGTGTACGTGGCTGCTACAGACACTTGTGCTATCTCTCCGATTTGTTGGATCGCGCCGAAAAGGAGTTCATGATCGACCCCACACTTATTCATTATTCATTCGCATTCTGCGCCAGCCACGTTCATGGAAATAGGTAAATTTACTATCCTATCTATAAAAATACATAAATATACATAGGTATATAATTAATAAAAGATTCCCTCCACGGATTACTGTTTTCCAACTTTTCTCCGACTAGTCTCAAAAATACCTGGAGTACTCCCTTTTAATTTGCCAAAACTGTTGTTTTTTTTTTTTGAACATTGAGTTGTAATTCATAAATAACCACTACCAGATTTAACTGCTCTACGAGTAGGCCTCCTATGGAGAATTAGGGGTAAATTGTCCCATTTGAACCAGTTTGCTTAATTAAACTACACTTTTTCATGTGACACGAAAAAAAGGACCTCCTCATAAAAATGGCATCCCTCGATGAATTTTTTTTTTCGAAACGGCACATGATAGCACAAAATGGGCACATTACAGCACAATAATTTTTTTTGGGAAATTCGAAAAAGTGCAAGCTAACTTGACACCAAAAAAAGGACCTCTTCATAAAAATGGCATCCCTTGAGGAATTTTTTTTTTTCGAAACGGCACATGATAGCACAAAATGGGCACATTACAGCACAATAATTTTTTTGGGGAAATTCAAAAAAGTGCAAGCTAACTTGACACCAAAAAAAGGACCTCCTCATAAAAATGGCATCCCTTGAGGAATTTTTTTTTTCGAAACGGCACATGATAGCACAAAATGGGCACATTACAGCACAATAATTTTTTTTGGGGAAATTCAAAAAAGTGCAAGCTAACTTGACACCAAAAAAAGGACCTCCTCATAAAAATGGCATCCCTTGAGGAATTTTTTTTTTCAAAACGGCACATGATAGCACAAAATGGGCACATTACAGCACAATAATTTTTTTGGGGAAATTCAAAAAAGTGCAATCTAACTTGATGCACATCACTTTTTCTTTTTACTCTGGGTCTAGTAAATTCGCAAATACACCCTAAATTTGAACTAATCGTATTCCGATTAATTTCAAAGTACTATTTTTTCGCAAAGAGACAGTAAATGTTGAGGGGCGCGGGGTGCAGCTTCGCTTTCTTTTCCCGAAATCCAAAAAATGTGCTATTTATGTACCGACCTAAAAATGTTTGTGCTCGTCCTTGTCAGATTTTAAGGACGAAAATAATTTGTATGGAAGGGGCGTGTAGCTTCAGACCGAAAAATTGGCACTTAACGAATTTTTAGAAAAATCGTTTATAGGTGGGAATATCTTAAATGTTGTTTCCAATAATTGGAAAATTGGGCGTGTCAATAGGGCGTTTTTCGAAAATTGTCTCTCACATCGGAAATTCAAATGTAACTTGAACGAAAGTTGTCACATGGACTTCCTATGTAGCCATTAACATCCTCTATAAAATTTTTCTCGATTGGTCTACTGTTGAGGATACCTGCAGTACTAGGGTCTGCTAGAAAAATCTCATAGCTGCCCCCAAATCGGAGTTTTCCGAAATGTTTCACTGAAATTTCGAATTCGAGCTTAAATCAGTGTTGTGCAAGCCCTATGATCTCCATAAGTAGGGTTCGGATTTTGTTGACTTTTATAATTTTAAAGCATACTTTATGGAGCACAAATTTTGTTCATCTCACCTTAAATTAGGATTCAAATCAATTTTTGACTTCAATATGAATTTTTTTGAAATTAAAAAAGCGATTTGAAGTTCAACTTCGCTTCACTTATTCGCAAAATGCTGGTACGAAAATATTTTTGCCCCATAAAGTATGCTTTAAATTTATAAAAGTCATTAAAATCCGAGCCCTGTCCATAAGCAAGGATTTTTTGGCATTTGTATTAGTGTCACACGGATAGTGTACGATAAAAATTCACGTTGCCTCTAGCCACACGCCATGATTGATATTTTAGGTACTTTTTTCCTTTTTTAAAGTACACATTTTCCATTCAATAATCGTTGTTATCAACAGATTTTCCTGACGGAAACTATTGACTTTTCTTAACTTTTTCGGTTCGTCTTAATTCAGAACGTAATGATTTTGAAGTTAAAACAAATAATTTGTATCTATCTATTATCGAAACATATTTTTTATTATAAAACTTAGATGAAAAAAAGTAGCGCCAAAATGTATGAAAAATGTATATTTTTTAGACTATTTAGGAGCTTTTGAAAAAATTAAAATTTTAACCATGCAACTAGGGTTGCCAACTTTCTAAGGGCAAAATAAAGTAAAAATTTATTTAGTAAATAAAATATAAAGTATTTTTCCAGAAAAGAAAGTATTTTTAAATTCATCCTTATATTAATTTAAAAAAAAAAAAATATAGAACATAGCAAATATTAAAAAAAAAAAAATCTCTAACACGGAAGTACTAGTAACTTACAAGTCCACTTTTGTTCTTAAATATACTCTTTTTACTGCTTGCAGAACATTGTAGTTGGTCTATGAATTTTTTTTACCAATTTACAATTACAATTGACTATATATTTGAATAAATATGTATGTACTTAAGTTGCTTAAATTGCGATTTTTGTGGTTGAGCATGTAGTCAATCTCAAAATTATCGAAAATCTCTATAATGAATTTCAATGGACCTGAAAAATGAATCTCTCGATTAGAGAATTTGTTGTTAGGAGAAAAAAGGCAATATAATGTAGCGAAAAAGCCTTGAGATGGTTCGCTATAGAGAGAAATTTGTTTTAGAGGAGGTCGTTATAGAGAGTATAAAGTATATCGATCAGAAATAAAGTAGGATACTATATTATATAGTATGGTTGGCAGCCCTACATGCAACAGACGTTTTATTTTGAAACCAAAAAAAAAACGAAATGCTTCATAGATTTTAAAAAATGCTTAAATTTTTATGTGTTAGTTATTCACTTCGCTGGCTTAAATTTTAGCCTTCAATTAGACTTTCAGAAATCTGGATAAGTAATGTTGGCAAGAAGGTTTTCGGCATATGGGGCCCTTATGGCCTTTAAAATCTGAAAATTAATTTTAATAAATGGTCATTAGGGTGATGACTTTTTGTGAAACCTGTATCATAGCACGATGAACTTTTATTAAAGACTTCATAAAATACTAATTTTAAGGTTATTTGATAAAAAAAATGTCACGCACCAAGTCATTTGAAAAATTTAATTTTTTATTTTTTTCCAAATATTTAATGTTACTGTAAGCAGAGTCGCTCCTAGAGGGGTCAAATGTAAGACCAACTCCCATTATTTTTTTACTCTCAATAATTTCTCCAAACAAACCTTTCCCCTATCTCCATTCCTTAAGGGGGCTCCCATACAAAAGTAATTTTTTTATGAATTTTCCCCCCACTGTCCTAACTAGCCCCGGAGTGCCCCTAGAGGAGTGAAATGTATGACCGACCCCCATCAACTTTGTCCCCCTAACATTTTTTTCCAACATACTGACACCCTATCTCCCCTCCTTAGGGGGTCACCCATACAAAATTACCTTAATTTTATCACAATTTCATACAAAATGGCTGTCACTACAGTCATACCCCTCCTAGGGGGATGATATATATGACCGACCCCCACTATTTTTTACCCCAAGTATTTTCTTCAAACATACCCACCCTCTATCTCCCCTCCTTAGAGGGGTCCCTATACAAAAATAGGCTTAAATTAAAGAAAAATGCCTCACGAACTTCAATCTATAATATAGATGCCGTAGGAACAAGAACGAGCATGTTCAGTATGCATATTCGAAAAATTCACATAATTACCTTTTAAACGAGCCTAATATGAAGAATATTGGATTCGTTTTTGGTATGTTTTAATAATATAATATGTTATAATTATTACTTTTTTTAAAACTGAATTTTGGGTTCCATCCCCTAACTGGCCAAATAATGACCCTAGTAGAAAAAAATAAATTTTCGACTCAAATGCCGCAAACCTCAATCTATGACGATTTTTTTTAAAGTATAACCATTAATATCGGTTAGTGGTTTCTATTCATTAAATTAATTCAAAACAAATATTTTTTGAAACGCATTAGTTACTGTTTTCACGTTCGTTTCTTAAGTCTTTGCATGTCTCTCTCGGTCTGTATGCATGCAAAGACTCAAGACACGAACGTGAAAACAGTGAATAATGCGTTTCAACAAAAAAATCTAGTTTATTGAAAACTTACTTTTTTCTTTACACAGACCGGACGGAGTCGGAAGTATTACACATGAGGAGAAAGAAAAGTTTTCTGAAATCAAGGACCGGCTGCGTCTATTGCTGGAGCATCAAATAACGAATTTTCGATTCTGCTTTCCGTTCGGCCGTCCCGAGGGAGCCTTAAAAGCCACACTTTCGCTATTGGAGCGCGTTCTTATGAAAGATATCGTAACACCTGTACCACCAGAAGATGTTCGCTTGATGATTAAAAAGAGCTTGGAGACGGCCGCTTTTGTTAACTATTCGAAATTATCAGCAGAAGCAAAAATTGAAGGTTTGGAAATTGCCTTCCACGCCACGAAATTATTTTATTTTTTTATTTTTATTGATTAAATATTTGATAAAATATTATTGAAATTCAACTAAAATTTCAGAGGATTTACGAGGCGAAATCATTGTGGCCCCAGCTAAGAAATTAGAAGACCTGGTGCATTTAGCAGAGCTATGCGTTGACCTTTTACAGCAAAACGAAGAGCATTATGCCGAGGTAATTTTCTAGCGCAATCTTTGAGACATGTTCTTTTTTTCGGTTTTTTTTTTTTTTTTTTTTAATATAAAACTCTGGCTGGATGTACCACCTGTTTGGTGTGTGTTAATGTGACTGCTTTTTGTGTGGTATGTGAGTAAGTGTAGCTAACGTTTGTTCCATTGTTACTGATAATTCTTTGTGAACTAACATAACTCCTTGTACTATACCAATATGTATGTACGCATACAATTTCATGTATATAAAAAAATATATGTTGTACCATACACGTACTATATTCACCGATATAAATACGGTTTTTCGAATCCGATTCCGATATTTGATTAGTTTTCATATACCTACCTATATTTTTTTTTGTGGTACCACAACGGGCCAACCTACTGTGCCTAAGTGAGCAAGGAGCTGCCACTTCTACCTACCTACCTACCTATATTTCCGTGCGGTCTGGACGAAGCGATCAGCCGCTTAAGAATTATGAACAACTCTTAATGAGTCGTCTTCAGGCGAATGCCTGTCTAAATAATCATTATTAAAATACCAAAGCGGATAGGTCCTTAAATGCATTTCGAATTGTCACAACAGGCCTCTAGAGAGGGGGAGGGGGGGGGGTGAAAAAGGACGGCTTTCTGAAGGAGCCCGAAACTTGGCATGGGACCTTTTTTTTGGGTCGCACTTTTTGTGAGGATACCCGGCCCAAAATTTCTCTCTATGGACCTTTGCTGCAATACTCTTCAATATAATATTAATTTTTTTGCATGTCCACTTCCCTAAGTGTTCATGCGTGGACACGGTAGCCGCTTGAGTAGTGCTAGCGCTAAAGGATTAAGACACTTCCTCTGTCTAAGCCTATTGGTTTCTTTGAAGCACCTCCTTATTTTGTGGTCTTTCACACCGATTCGCTGGATTAAATTCTGTGAATTCCGTTGGTGTTCTGGTATTCAAAAAAGTATACGACTTCAAATTGGGACGAAAATGTGCTAGATTTGTCTGAAAGTGCAACGACAAAATTATCGGGAAGCTTAAAATAAATTTCCTATAACAGTCGTGTATGCACGGGGTTGTTTTGGGGGATCCCGAATCCCCGCCAATATTGGAGAAATAAAAAAAAAAATGAATCACCAAAAATGTAGTCCCGATATACAGATTTGAAAAGCATAAAATCCCGTCCGAATGTGCCCTTCTATCCTCTCCGGTCCGACGATGCAGTCCGCTGGACAAATTTTATATGTACTTATACACGTCATACACTGGACCCAAAAGGCCATAGAGCTGTTTTATCAAAATGAAGCACTTCCCTAAAATAGCCGCCATAACATGGCTTACATGATCTTACTGCCATCACATATATTTTTCAACCTTTGTCAAAACCAGAGCCTTCCTGGTTAACGATAGTGCAGAAGTGCTATCACATTTTGGTTTTTTTTTTTTTTGTCATTTTTGCTTCGTTCATAAATAAAATAAGTTTATTTTCGTTTTGATGTCTATTATATATATATATAATACTATGTGTCTTGAAACTTGCTCTGTAACTGAACTATCCCTACACATTTCTTAACACTTTCTAGAGCAAAAAGTTATCTTTAAGAAAATCTATGAAATTTTGTATGTTCGGCATTTCTTTTTCATTTTTTTTTTCATTTTTTATTTAATTTATTTATCCTTTTTCAAATTTATCCATATGCTAATGGCATGATATAAAAAAATTTGGTGTTTAAAAAAAAAAACTCAGTTTATATTATCGGGACGACAAAACAATTTGTGGTTAGGGATAGTTACAGCTTACACTTGCAGGAACTTAAAGGAAGCTATGCGCTAGGATCAAGTCCGCTGAATCAAGTTTTCTTCATCCATAACGAATTCTCAATGAAGAAAATTTAGTAGATATTTTCACCAATAATGAATGTTCACGATATCTCACTTTTAGTTGAACCTATTGAACAATTTTGTTATTGAATACATACATACATACATAGATGTATACTGAATGGAAATGTCTGCTTCTTTCTGATCCATTCTACTCCATTCTGTCTTCGCTATATTTGTATATCCTCCAGCTACGCAAGCAAGAGAAAAAGGATAGGCGAAAGGACAAGGATGGTGATGCCACTGGCGCGGATGCCACAGTGGAACAGAGCCTTCCATCGACATCTAAAAATACTGGAGATGGCAGTGCAGCCAATAATGGTGGACCACCAGCGTTCCGTTATTGTATGCCGACGCATGCAGTATATACTTCACCAGTACCTACGGCACGTACCTACCAATAAAAAAAAAACTGCTGTTAAAAAAAAAATTCAAATATTATAGACGTAGATTACTAGTTTTGGATAGCAATTATGTGCATATAAAAAAAAACACCCTACACTCAAAAAATCAGTAGACATATACCATTGGGATTTCACAGTCAAAATTCGTAGAAACATAAATAAGTGTTATCCACTCAGTAACTTCAAACACACACACACATACACTAAGCACACACATTTAAGCTTCTTAAAATGCTTTTTTGTTCGAGCTAAAAGTATTCACAAATGCAAACTGTACTTCAGTGAACGATACAGTATCAGTCATTCTTTTCAAACCGGCATGGAATATTGCCGCTTAACATCACGTGGGAAAATTTCACTTCAGAAGACTACCTATGTACATAGAAACCATATATAACTATATATGTCACTCAGGAGCCGTTTCCATTTTGGCTCTTTTCACCACGGTCTTGGGTACCCACCATGGTCTTGGGTACCCACCAAAATGAGCATTTTGCACTGAGGTACTCACCAAAAGTATTTCCCTCTCGCTCTTCTTTTGCCTGCCGAGTAACATCTCTTTCTAAGCGGCGCGAAATGTCCGGCTCAAAATCTATGAGAGTGACATATATTGTTATATATGATAGAAACGATTGGCTCAATGTGCTTTCAATGATTCCTCTTTTTAAAAAAATTTTCAATTCTTAAATGTCCACATTCGAGATTTTGCTAAGCATAAGACTCAGCTCTGCTTGAAATATCCGCGGAAATTCCTAAATGGAAGCGCCTTATTCTGCTGTCCCACTTCACTTTTCTGCGGGATGTGTCTACAGCGCTATGCTGTAAAATAAAAATACCCCCAGGAATATTAAGAATCGGGCTTAAAACGCTGTGCGACATTTTTTCGGTGATCGTTTGGAAAAACATAAAGCTCTGCATCATTACGTTTTAAATTGGCTGATGAAAAGAAAACGGCAGCCTTGGAAATTTTTTTACTAAAATTCGATTTTTACCACTTTTCACATAGCTTTGTCTCGTTAACCGTATGGTTATATATTGTTTTGATGCCTTCGGCAAAGTTGTTGGCACTGAATAGGAGATAAAAGATGCAGAAACAACTGACCCCACCCGGAAATTTTCTCATAAAGGACAAATTCATTAATTTTTTCATCGAGGATATCAACGGGAAAATTTGAGTGCTCCTCAATTCCAATGGCAATGTCATCGAATGAAGAGTATCACTCCCGAATGATGACATTGTCTTGCAAAACAGGAGGTATCGATACGACGGAGTAAATCAACTCCACTTTCGATGACCAACTCGTGACATATGCTCTTATGACGGCCAATGCCGCTTGTGTGTAAATTTCATTAGAAAGTTGGTGTATAATACGGAGGAGTCGCGGCTCTAATTTCATGCTGAAATCATTGATTGTTTCACCTGGACATTTCTTGCTGGGACCCAAAAAGAGTTCGTCTAGTGGCTTAAAATTGCAAAAATTTGCATTCTTTTAAGTACTGCGTATGAGTAATGTGACATACGCTTAATCCACATTACTCATACACTGAGCGAATTTTACCATGATTTTTTTTAAAAGGGCGCATTGTTATTCACAGTCCTTTTGATTTTCGAACAGAACCAAAATTTCAAAAGAAAAATTGGTTGAGTCAACAATATTTTTGGTTGATTTGAAGGAAATATGTTTAATTACATTTCTTTTCGTTCGGTATAATTCTCATTTGCTTTATAAATAGGACATATAAAATATTTATACATCTTAGAACTTTTTAAGCATTGCGAAGGCAGTCACACGACAACGGAGTGACCAAATAGGATGAAGTCCATCCGATGCCTTTTTGGGGTTATGTTCAGCAAAGGGTTCTGTGGCCATTTGCTTTGAACGTTAATTTAATTTGTTTTGACATTTCTTCTTCTATAGGTATTTTTTTCGAAATTTTATTTTATTTTAAAATTTTTCTTGTCATTTCAATTATGTCCGTGGTTAGTTCAATAATTGAAATTTTAAACCATATTTGAAAATAATCATGTCAATTCAACCTGAAATATGCATGATTCAAAAGGAAAACCTTTTTTTTCCAACAAGAAAAATTGTTAAATTTAAAAATACTCCTTGTTAAAGCCGTTTTGTATGGTTTTCCTTTTGAAATATCCAATTTTCTGGTTGAATTTTTTCTCTGTGTACGCAGTACGCATTTTTGAAATTTTGCATTGGGCATTGTTTTTTTCCTATTCAATATCAACAACTTTGCTCAAGACACAAATAGAAAATTCCTTACAGTTAACAAAATACAGCTATGTATGTGAAATAATCGAAAAAGTGGTAAATATAGAATTTGAGTAAAAAAATGTCCAAGGCTGCTGTTTTCTTTTCAGCAGCCAAGTTGAAAAAAGTAATGGTGCAGAATGTAATGTTTTTGCAAATACTTTTAGGAGCTTCCCTGTAGTAAACAGTTAGGCAATTCTCTGAAAAGAACTAGTACTTTTGCCAGAACTAGAAGAACTAGTGCAATTTTTGGATAAGCTTTCACCATAAGTATACTAGTGATAATTGGAATAATCATATGCGCTCATTAAAGTTGAACTACAAATCAATCGATAGTGATTGAATATAAATGTTTTTTCCCACGATGTGCTTACAGAAAAATTGTACCTTTTTCCCGTAAACACCACTCGTATTTAACTGGTGCAAATTAACCCAATTTTATCCAAAAGTACTAGAATATTTCTGGTGCATACTGCACTAGTGCTTTCCTGTACAGATGTTATACTGATTTTCTACAGAATTTCATATGGGCAAGGGTATAGAAAAGCACTAGTTGTTCGAGGAACCCTACAATATGAGACCACCCCACCTAAGAAATTGCAAAAAGTCGTTTTTAACGTCATGTCTAATGCGCACGTCTAGTGCAGCATATCAGTACTGAGAGTGTCTATGTTATATGGGCTTACATTTTTGTTAATATCTCCTAAAACTACCTTTTGATTTTGATAATTTTTTTTTTTAGTTAAAGGTTATACTCAGAGGTATTTTTTAGAAGTAGCGAGAAAGTGGCGCAAAAACGGGAATACACTGAAAATTTTTTTTAAATTTTTATTTTCTCTTTTGTGAAAGTTTTTTTCTCAGTGTAAAATAAAAAAAAATTTTTTTTAATTTTCCGTTTTATAATCTATCAGTAGCCATTTGTTTCATCTTTTTATCTTAATTCGTTTTTGAGATATAAATTTTTGAAAAAGGGCTTAATAAAAAGGGTTTTGTAGGGATATTTCAACAACACTGGGAAATAGAAACCTAAAAATCGGTTGCTACAGTGTGGTAGGGTAGTATCTATTCAAAAATCAACAAAACCTTAAAATCCCTTTCATTGGGCCGATTGCCTTCCTGAGTCGGCAAGACCCTTTATGCAGGGTTGTGTCAAAAAACCATCACCCAAAAATGCGTGTCGCACTGTGTAATTCTACTACAATAATTTCTGTGAAGCGAGTTGGGGATTCTATACGGGAAAGAGGCTAAATTACAGTAACATTGCTGTCTTGTCTTGTCTTGTCTTGCCAAAGAAGACAGGAATGTTACTGTAATTTGCGAGTAAACTAAATGGAGTTTTGGTAATGTTTGATTTTTTTCAATTCGACTAGAGTATTTTATTTTGTTATTAATAAAATTTTTTTAAAAATTATTTTGTAATTAATTTGGTTTGCTCTTTCATGAAAACTGAATTTCATTGACAGGAACATAAGTTTAGGCATTGAAAAGAATTTTGGCCCATATACAATATAAATAAACGTTATTTTTAGGGTCAGAATTCTGCAATCGAATATTTGGTTTTTATTTTCTCCTCTCCACAGAGATTTGCACCTATTTGTACCTACAAAATCTGGGGCCCAAAGTAATAATAATTTTTGAATTTTTAATTTCTAAAATTAATTAAATTAAATTATATTTTAAAAATTGCAATTTGTGGGTTATTCTTAACCGGATTCCCACTATCTGCGCAATGCACCGGTAATAATCTTTTTTACAATATGCGACGATAATGCGAGCCTCAACAGTCATTGCAGAAATTTTTGAAATCTGTGCCGATAAAAATCGATTAGAAGATTTTTTGATCACAAAATATTACTTATTCTTCGATTTGTTGTTTTTACTCAGAAAATAAAACTGAATTAATTGACAAAATTTCATCACAAATCTGTAAAGACTAGTTTTTCAGCAAAAAATGCTCTCTTCACTGAAACGTGGGTAGCAGACACACCATGCACAAATTTTGTAAATCCATAAATAAATGAATTTTTTTCGGAGTAAAAAATAAAAATCGAAAAATAATTTTTATCTTTTGAGTAAAAAATAAAGTTTTATCTTCTGAGTATAAAATAAAGCTCGAAAATTTTTTATTTCTTAGTGCAAAATCTTTTTAATAATTTTTCTACGCCTAATCGAGCTGATTGTCATTTTTTCTGATCCAAAAATTAAACTCTAAAAATAACACTTTAATTGTAATTTTAAATATATAGCTTATAACATTTATGGTCTCTGCAAAGTAATTTTCCAAGCTTCTTACCTATGCATGTAACTTAATATTTCCTTTCTTTATGTTCGATTGTGACAAATTTCATGATACTTACCTATCTAAAATCACCACACTTCTTTTAGCTTTATCGCTAGAATTCTATTACGCATGATCGGATAACATTTAGTTGTTGTTGCTGTAATTAAATTTCAAATTGAATTGCTCTCTTTAAATTATATATGTTGTATATGTATGAAAACTGAAATCAAACTGATGAATCCTACACAGAAAAACTGACTACGAAAAATTCCAATTAATGGCGATTGTTTAACTCGATTCATTGGCATTTCAATTGCTACAATTAGAAATTTCAAACAAATTACAAAATCTGGGAAAAGTTCGTAATATTAAATTTTAAGAAAACTTTTGTTCGACTGTTTTGGTATATTAATCACCAAAAATATTAACACTTAACAAAGTTTTGTTTGATTGTTTTGTCATACCAAACGATGAAAGTATTTGTGCATATAAATATTTTTCAAAAATTCTCATTAGCTTTATGCGGACTGACATTCAATACGAGACAAAATAATCAAAAATTAGCTCGCATATGTTTATGATGTTACAATGTATATTTATCTTCCGTAAACAGACTTTACAGACTTCAAATTTTATTATGGAATATGTACACCGAGAGAAATAACAACAGTTAAATCAACTACTTAGAACAGTTAAAGTAAGAGTGGTCAAATAAACTGTATTCCGCGTTAAATACACTGAAAAAAGCAGTCAAATGAACAGTTGAAAAACAGTTACTTTTTATGTTCAAATTCGCTTCCGTTCACTTAGACGTATAAGTTCGCATTCTGATCAACCGTCTCCGGAGTTTTCGATAGCTCAGTTGTTTAAGCTGTGACTCGACAGTCGTGAGCTTCGGGGTTCTATCCCTGCTGGGGGCGGGAATTTTTCTGGATTTTTTTTTTAATTACAGTTTTTTTTTTTTTTTTTGTTCAGAGTGTAGTTGTTTTGAAAGACAAAAATGTTCTCCTAAATTTTTAAAGTTTTAATTTAGTTGAATTTTTTTTTAATGGTTCATTTTCAAGCAAAAAATTTTGGGAGTGAAACAATTCCTTAAGCACGTTCCAAACCTTGAGCAACCATAAGCTTAAGTGAGCATTTTGACCAATAAATTAAATTAGTTCGTTTAGCGTAATAGTTAAGACGTTCGCCCAGCGAAGTGGAGGTCAGCGGTTCAAGGCTCGGCCGAGGCGCGAAAATTTAAAGAGATGAAAGAGAAAAAGATTTAAATAGAAACAAATAAATAAAGAAAAATTATAATAATTTACTAAAAAAAAAATTATTATTAAAAGAAGATAAAAAAAAAGTCAAAGCAAAAATTAATTTTTTTTTCCCAATCGCTGGTGACAGTTGATTTAACCGCGAGACATTTATATCAACCTTCAGGTAGTTATATCCTTATTGACTGTGTTTGCATTGTTGAATTGACCGCTACTACACATAAGCTAACAATTAACGGTGAACTCGGTTATTTTAACCTGCTTTTTCAGTTAATATAACTACTTTTTTCTCTCGGTGTAGATAAGTCAGTTTTTCCTTTTTTTATTTATTAAAAATAATTGTTTGATTTTTAATGCTTTCGATTGTTAATATTAGAAATCGTTGGTTGAAAAAGTTTGTTGAGTGTTAATACTTCCATTAATTGTCGCAAACAAATGAATTGCTTGGGACAACGAAAAGTGAGATAGGCTGAGTTTTAACAACGAATTTGTTATATTGATTTAAAAAATTGGTTGTATTAACGTAAAAGAGTTTTTCTGTGTATGTACATGTTTAAATTATAGTTTTGATGCTTAGAACAATCCTGCGTACTGGCTTATCTCAAAATATAAAGCTAAGTTGTACGATCGCATGAAAGAAGAGATATATGTAGCTACCCAGCCGGAACTGTGAACAGGATGTGCTCGAACAGGTGCACAGCACACAGAATGTTGTACCGTGGTGTGAAAGCTGGGTTCGCTGTGTATAGTATTGGTATATTGAAATAATTAAGAATAAAAATTAAAAAAACGGCTTTACTCGCTACGTTGCATACACAAGCTATTTATTAGGTAGGGTTTAGGGTTCAGATGAAAATATCGCTATACTTAGAAAACCCGATATTTTTTAAACATCGATACGAAATTTTTAAGTGATATTTTTTATTTCGATATACCGGAAGTCGATGCTAAAACTCCAATATCGGAGCACGATTTTTCTTCATCACGAAATATACAAAAATACATGAAATAAAAAATGGTCGATATATCGATATATTAATGCGATACATATCGATCGATACTCCTTTCAGTTGATATTAACGTAGTCGATACATTTGCCAATATCGCCCATCCCTAATACCAGGTGTACGGCATAGTATACAGTTTTTGAAACAATTTGAGAACAGTTATTTTTCTTCTTCATAAATTTCGTGCCCATACACCAAATCACCCGGCTGGGTAGCGCCACTTCGTTCTCTCTCTATTTGAGGCTCCCAGCCGGGTGTTTTTGTGTATGGGCACGAAGTGTATAAAGAAGTAGATTGGCCAATACAAAAAAAAAGCCCTATATTCAAAATATTTCGCAAGCTGTGCACTATGCCATACACCCGGTATATAATATGAAGCTTGTGTATGGAACGAAGCGAGCGAAGCCGGTATTTTTCACTATACCAATACACCAATGCTATACACATTGAACCCAGTTTTAACACCACGGCACATCCAACGACAAGCGTTAAAAGAAGTGGACAGCTCCCGTATGTCCTGCTCTATACTAAGTAGATACATTTTGTTTTGAGGAAGAGAGAGGGCCAGCGAAGAGAGAGAGAGAGGGGTACTATTCTTTCTTTCTTCCTCGCAAATTTTGCGTTTGTGCAAAATTTGTTTGTATGCAAAAAAAAATTCCGCGGCCTGGCAAATATTACACATCGATTTTGATGGGCAAAATTTGCGCCATGTTATCGCACAAGATTTAAACTCGTTCTTCGCAGGGTCAAAATTTTGGTGCAAATTTTGGTGCAAAATTTGGTGCAAAATTTGGTGCAAAATTTGGTGCAAAATTTGGTGCAAAATTTGGTGCAAAATTTGGTGCAAAATTTTGTGTAAAATTTGGTGTAAAATTTGTACACTTCAATTTCCACAGCTGCTTGAATACCACTAATGTATTTAAAAATAACAGCAATTTTGGCATTTAAAGATAAAAGTCATTAAATAAAATGGGAAACAACAAAAATGCTTCTCTTTCCATCCGTTCTTACGTCATTATTGCACCCTGAGAGAACGCTTAAAAATAGCGGTAACCGAAGTGGCGCCATCTATGTTTCTTCTTCATGGTGCGATCATATGTTTTTATGTATTTAGATTATTGAACTGTATGTACGGTTGTCTCCTGTTCGTTTCCTGGTACTTATATATATACATAAATCATTTCGTAATTCCTCCGCAGGCATTCGCATGGTTTAGCGATCTTTTAGTGGAACACGCTGAAATATTCTGGTCGCTCTTTGCTGTAGATATGGACCGTGTACTCTCAGAACAACCGCCGGATACGTGGGACTCATTTCCATTATTTCAAATACTGAATGACTTCTTGCGAGCTGATGGTAGCCCTAAACATTCCGCCCAATACATTACATGAGTGATTCGTTATTAAGAGATATCTACCTATATTTTTTTCAGATAATTTACGAAACGGTCGATTTCATCAGCACTTGAGAGACACCTTTGCACCACTTGTGGTGAGGTATGTCGATCTTATGGAATCGTCACTAGCACAATCAATTCACAAAGGATTTGAAAAAGAACGATTGGGAAAGTAAAGGGTAAGTTTTTTTTTTTTTGAAAGCGCTCAACACATTCACGAGTACCTATCTACTACTATTAAACTCTGTTTCCCGATTAATTTATTTTATGAATTCACAAAACAGCGATAACACACTAATTATAAAATTATATACTATATTATATATTTAAAAAAAAAACACACACACAATTTTAACCAAACTTCTAATATGTCAAGCTTTACACATTCAAGAAATTTTCCTCGTTTAGCATCCAAAATGTGGTGTTCTATCAATAATTTACACTTCATAGAGTCCCAATAAAAAAACTAAAGTAAAATAAACAATGGAATTTTTAGGTCTTGTGATCCGACTCTTACTTACTCTATCTTACTTTATCTCCTGCACGGCGATTAGCTTTTCTATATCCCCCTCAATCATCTCCGAAATTGTCGAAAAAGGACAGTGGAACGTAAGTTTTTATCGATACCCTGTAGTCAGTAGGTCGCATCCGAAATATTAGAGCTGCCATTATGCTAGTCTTTGGTGACTAGCCATTTGAGTAGACACAAAAAAGATAGAATAATAGAAAGTATCTACTCTTTTCAAATCAAATTAAATATTGAAATATGGGGGTCTATTGAATTTATCCGTCCCTCTTCTGTGCCTTAAACACTATTTAACGCTGCACAGAGAAAAAAATCAACCAGAAAATTGGTTATTTCAAAAGGAAAACCATACAAAACGGCTTTAACAAGGAATATTTTTAAATTTAACAATTTTTCTTGTTGGAAAAAAAAGGTTTTCCTTTTGAATCAACCATATTTCAGGTTGAATTGGCATGATTATTTTCAAAAATGGTTAAAAATTTCAATTGTTGAACTAACCACGGACATAATTGAAATGACAAGAAAATTTTTAAAATAAAAAAAATTTCGAAAAAAATACTTATAAAAGAAGAAATGTCAAACCAAATTAAATTAACGTTCAAAGCAAATGGCCACAGAACCCTTTGCTGAACATGACCCCAAAAATCCATCGGATGGACTTCATCCTATTTGGTCACTCCGTTGTCGTTTGACTGCTTTCGCAATGCTTAAAAAGTTCTAAGATGTATAAATATTTTATATGTCCTATTTATATAAAGCAAATGAGAATTATACCGCTTAAAAAGTTCTAGGATGTATAAATATTTTATATGTCCTATTCATAATCAAGCCAAATGAGAATTTATACCGACTTAACAAAGTTCTGGATTATAAATATTTGTATATGTCCTATTTATATAAAGCAAATGTGAATTATACCGCTTAAAAAGTTCTAGATGTATAAATATTTTAATGTCCTATTATATAAAGCAAATGAGAATTATACCGAACGAAAAGAAATGTAATTAAATCATGTTCCTTTCAAATCAACCGAAATATTGTTTTGATCAACCAATTTTTCTTTAAAAATTTTCGTTCTGCTCGAAAATCAAAAGGACTGTGAATAACAATGCGGCCTTTAAAAAAAAATCATGGTTAAAAATTCGCTCAGTGTATGAGTAATGTGGATTAAGCGTATGTCACATTACTCATGCGCAGAAAAAAATCATGGTTACGTTCGCACAGTGTATTTAACCGGTAATTTTTTTTTGACGCAAACAAGTTATACTCTTGCAAAATAAGAAAATCATTGGAGCTTCAAAAAAATATTATAAAAATAATTTTATTTACTGCATAATATTTTTTAATAAATATTATCAACACGACATGAGTCATAATTTAAAAAAACAACGAGTTTCTACAGCCATTTTTTTGAAAGATGTGAGCTAATAAAATAGTCCAAATATTAAATTTTGAACACAGTTTTAAGGAAATAAAAAAGTGCAATGTTTGTTTGCAACCACCCACAATTATTGTGCAATCTAACTAAAATTTTGAGAATCTTAACTAGTGAATACATGTCTTTAATCAACTAGCATACACGATTTTGCATATTTGGACATCAACATTGGGCATTTTTGGCCGACCCACTGAAATTCTGAACCACTGTGCGGCGATCTAAAGAAAACACATGTCTTTATTCGCTAGCAAAATGTTAGCCTAGAGATAGCGCACAAAATGACGACCCGTCCCTGGCAATGAAATCGTCATGTTAAATTGACAGCGTTGTGGATAGACCCCCCGCACCAGTGAAATCGCTAGTTTTGCGGTGGCTCGACTGACTACAGGGTTGAAGTAGGTTCAATGTTTCAAATGAAGCACTATAAAGAAACATACAGGCACCAAAAAAAAAAAAAAAACTCATGCAAATGGATGGTCAAAAATTTTAAAGAATTGTTAATTTGCATGAGCCAGTCTAACAATTTAAATTAGGCTGAGCCTTAAAGTCATTCATTTTGAATTTTAACCGAAAGTATTTATAAACTCATTTGCAGATTGCTTCAATATTTAGGAGTTCCCGTATAGACGAACCCTTCTCAGTACCAAAAAAAAAAAAAAAACTGCGTTACTAGTGTTGCAACGGATAGTGTATCCATTGCCTAGCAGCCAGCCGGATATCCGGCTAACTTCTCCAATTTAGCCATGTTCGTCCGTTTTTCTTTCTGTCTGTCCCTCTGTCTGTTTGTCCGCTTACAGTTTTCTTATCACAGGAGGGGACTTGTCTTTAATTTCGCTATGCGCATTGGCGAAGACATTAATAAGGGGCTTAATGCAGTGGCGTGTCCAGAGAAAGAGTGCTTTGATAGTGCTTTTGATTTATATATAGAATAAGTAAAAAATTGTACAAATTTTGGCCTCAAACTTTTTTTCAAGAAACGGATGACAACTAGTCTAGTTTGGGTCTAGTTCCAAACTGGTCCAAAAAAGACCAGTTTGGGTCTAGTTCCATACTGGTCCAAAAAGGACCAGTTTTTTTTAAAAAATTTTTGTTCGAAAATTCCTTGAATTTTTCACTTAATCTATAAATAAATTTCCATCCAAATCGGACGCCATGAATTTTTGTAATTTTTTTGGTTTTTGGTCCATAACTCTCTAAACTTCCTCTAGACCCCTGCCCCCCCAAAAAAAATTTTTTTTGGGTTAATATCTTATAATTGTTCAATATACCACTGTGGAAAATATAAGCACTATCAAAGCACTCTTTCTCTTTCACACGCCACTGGCTTAATGGGACCATTTTAAGGGGCAACTCCAATACTAGGTTGTGTTATAAACACTATTACAACCTTACAATGTTTTTACATAAACGTTTTTCTTACGATCAGATGACCGTATCAAATCAAAGATATCTTTAATAAAACGATTTTGTTCTTCAAATCAATGAAAAACATCGTTGTCTCAACGACAATCCATCTGTGGTTCAGACATTGCATATATAGTTTATTGTACGTCGGAAATAGTTTTTTTTTTTTGTTGGTGTGATGAAATTTCATTTTCAATACCACAAAACTAACACCCTGGTGCTGAATTAATCCGTGGAAGTCCCCGCGCAGTTATTTGGAAGGAAATCATGCAAATGAGAACAAATTGAATCAGATTTTAACCGGCTGTGATCAAAAAGTGCTTTTTCTGTCAGTCAAAATTTCTGTTCATTAAGAATAGTGTTCTGAAAATATTCTTAACAAATCGATAGAAGTAACCGTTTTAAAAAGCTCATGTTAACAATTAAAAAAAAAAAAATACTTAATAAAATAGCTGCCCTCTTCATATAAAAAATCACCTACAAGACGAACAAGTAATATTTTCTAATAGGTAGTACTTGACCACTTTAAACACCACCTATAACTATTCTCAACACTCTCCTAGCAATTGGCGACCAAAAAAAAAAAAAAAAAAATTCAATAAATTTGAAACGCAATTTGAAAAGCAACAAGAAAAGAACAATTGGACGACAAAAATCAAAATCAAAATCGAATCAAAATCGAATCAAAATTATTTGTTTTTCATTTTGTAATAACTTCCTATATTTCTTTTAATGAAATCATTACGTCTTTGACTATGTTTTGTGTCTCTCTTTCTATCTATCTCTCCCTCTCTGTCTATTTGTGATCCATAAATAACAAAACAACTGCGAACCAATCAATCAATCAATGAAACAATCAACCAACTTATCGCCAATAAATGCATTCAATCTAGGATAAATGCGGCTCTTAATCCTGCAGCCCTTAACAATGCAGCACAGGCACTCAATACTGCAGCACTTAATCCTGCGGCATTGTTGGCGGGGGGAAAGAAAGATCAGGTCAATTTTTATGTCCCAAAGCTACCAAGACGTTCAGCTAATGCCAAAGAAGACGAAACGAGGTGTTTAAAAGTTATAAACATGCAATTTATAATAACATTTAAAGATTTTTTTAAAGCCACTTAGAACAATATTCTTCATTGCGTTGGTCACGATCACACTCACTACATAAACATTGCCAAGTATATTGTATAATTTTCCCCATACACACACATGCACATAAAGAAAATATTTTTATAAATATATGTATATATATATATATATATTAAGGTGGATCGTTTTGTTCGACAAAAAAAAATGAAAGTTTCCCTAGTGAAATGAGATTCTACAATTTTTTTGGAGCAAGAATGCCCATGGATTCATAGGTCAAACCCGAGCTTTTCAAAAAGAAGGTCCATCTTAAATATGCCTAAAAGCATGCTACAAATTATTGAAATTTCTACCTAATCAAACAAGTTTTTAAATTGAATTTTTCTTATTGTGATTCTTAGCATAATTTTAGGCATGCGAAATAATAAAATTTTGCTTGAAAAATCATCATAAATTGGCCATCTTAAGATAGTTATTAAAGAAAGTATAAAATTTTGAAAAATGGCTTGAGTCTTGGGGGACATTGAAATGATTGTTTCTCTGCTTTTTGAGATATTTTCACCAACAATGATGACCAAAATTAGTCGAATATGGCATGAAAAACCTTTGTTTGCAAAAGCGGAAGGTTAAAATTCACATTTCACCTACAGTTTCTTCGGCATAATTATTTAGTATGGGCAACAGAATAATATTCTGCTAGGGCAATTGGAGGTTACAAAATCGATCCACCTTAATATATTATATATATATATATATACACTTGCCATCATTAAATGTTCAAACAGGATTCAATCACATTTGCCTTCGAATGGTATTTTCGAAAGAGTGTGAATGTAAGGTTTTAATAATTTTAGCTAGAATAATAAAGAATCATTCCTGTTGGCAAAAATTGGTTATAGTGGACATACAGTACAATTGAATATGAAAGCTAGTACATTCATGTTTCCAACATTTTTTTTTTTTTTTTGAAAAAAATTTAATAAACAGATTTGGGCCGCTTGGGTTCGGTTAGTAACACAGCGTAACGTATCTATAGCATACATAATTGAGTTAAAACCCACCCATGAGGATTCCTGCGCACGGGCCTGGCTTAGCTCAATTGCTAGGAAATTTTTTTACTTCATTGCGAACTTAGTTTAAAAGTGATTGGCCATCTCTGCCCTATCAATATATTTCTTATTTGAAAACCAGTGCTTTATGGACTTGGGCCTTCTTACGCAAAAAAAAAAAATTTTTCAAGAATCCTAGCGGAAGTTTTTTTATATTCAGCCCTGTTCTAAATTATTCGGTCATCTTTTCCTCCACGGGAAAAGGAAGTATTCTAGGCTTCAATAAAAGAACAAATATGAAGAACTTTGCTTTGAAAAGTTCAAAACTCTTGGTTCCTTTATGTTATATTACCTCCCCAGTGTGCTTAGGACGGGACATTTTTTTCATCCCTCGGGAAAAATGAGGGAAAATTTCCGCTAGTCTTTGTTTAAACTTCTTTTCGCGGCTCGATCGTCGGGTTGGAACGCACGTTAGAGTTCCTTGTGTTATTAAGGGGGTCTTCTCATTGAAAACCCGTTTTTTGGACCCTTTTTAAAAAAATTCTTATTTGAAAACGCAAAAAATAATTGAAAACTTTTTTTATTTATTGTATTACAAAAGGTTCAAAGTAAATAAAAAAATTTTTTTTTGCCTCGATACGTGGGATGTTTAAAAAGTAATGAGACTTCAAAGTTGGTGGTAAAAAAAAAAAGGTGCCGTCACGGCGGCCACGATTCCGGGTCTCCGGAGCGTACGAAATGGAAAAAAATCGGGGTTATAATCAGTATAGATGTAATTCTCGGGTGAACCTCAAGCTTAATTTTGTGATTTTTTTTTTGACAAAATGGCGGCCATTCAAAAAAAAATTTCAATTTCGGGCTTTTTTTTTGTAGTTTAGTGTAAAAAAAAAAAAAATTAAAAAAATTTTTTAAATTATGGTCGAGGTTCACCCGAGAATGGTGACAATTCTGCGTCGATTCCACTTTGTTTCATGAAAATCGGTTCAGTTGAACTGGAGATATCATGGCCGCCAGTTCGAAAAACGTGGTTTCGAGATAAACGCGTTTAAAGTTTGAAGCAACGCAAAAATTACTCGTTTTAGCGCAGATCTTGCTCGACAAAGAAGGCTATATCCTCTAAACTATTTCGAATTTCAAAAAATCCTTTTAGGGGCATATTCACAACTACCCAAGCTATAAATAAATGCAAAAAAAAAAAAAAGTCGAAAAAAAAAGTTGCTCAATGAGAAGACCCCCTTAAACCAAAGACAATAGCAACGTGCCGATTTATTGAAATACGAAAAAAAGGATACCATTTTTCCGTTTTTCGACGGATTTTGAAAACTATTACGACTTATTTGAAAACTACTTAACGTAATTTTGCGGCTTTTCATTCAGAAATCCTTTTTTTTGGTTGAGCTTCAATTAATTGAACGCAGCTCTGCGATCATGCTGTATCTTGCTAATTAATGCCTGGCTTCCAATAGTGCAGGAATTACTGCAAGCATTTAACACATAAAATCATAGGCATAGAAGCAATTACAATCAAAAGCTCAATTGATTGAATCTGGTTCCATATATTTGAATATGCTGAATGCTTGCAAGAATTGATGCGGAGCATTATTGTAAACCAGGCATAAGTATGATTAGACTGAGTGTGATCGAGAACGAACTAAAATCATTCAGACAGAGTAATGTAAGTAATGCTATAGATCTTGAATCATTGCTATAAATTTCAAGTCCACCCAAATATTTATATATAGAGCTTTTGTTTGTGACGAAAATTTTGATGGTCGATGATGATGACATATGCATACACAACGAGCCCCTGACCGCCAAAAAGACCTAAACAAAGACAAAAATTAAATTTTACAGGAGAACGTTTTTTTGTAAATATCGTCGATTTATCTCTAGTTATTGCGGAGAAATTTAATTTGTAAGCACTGTACCTTCTTATACATACATTGCACTTGCTTTATTTTGAATATTCCCCATATGTCGCGTATTTCAGTCGCTAACGCCTTTTTCCCTCTCATACTAATTGAGCACATATTTATGTATGTTAGGCTGTTACGCCCTAATAACACTTTTCGAATGCAGTTCCTGAAAGTACTTTGAAAATGTAGCAAATCCCTAAACTTCGGTTTAGTAGATTGTCTACAGGTCAATTTTAGGGCGATCTCCAAAAAAGCATTGTTTTGCTTTTACTTATGGCTATGTCACGTTAACTGCTTAATATTATATTTTCGCGTACAACAGATTCTTAGCCTTAAATATGCATTAAAGAATTTTAGAGCAGCTTAAGAATATGTTTTCCAATCTTTCAAACCTAAATTTTTTTTTGTAACGCCATTGCAGTGATCAGAATGAGTTCTTGCTGAAGCAGTTCTTTGCTCAGACCCGGAACAATCAGTATCATAATATCGAACAAGACCACTTTTGGTTGAAATCTCAAGCAAAATGTGCATTGATAGAAAATTTATTACTCGTATATGTGTGGTCTTAGGCAGTGGCGTGCCCAGAGAAAGAGTGCTTTGATAGTGCTTATATTTTCCACAGTGGTATATTGAACAATTATAAGACATTAACCAAAAAAAATTTGGGGGGGCTAGAGAAAGTTTAGAGAGTTATAGACCAAAAACCAAAAAAAAAATCAGAAAAATTCAGGGCGTCCGATTTGAATGAAAATTTATATATAGAATAAGTGAAAAATTCTAAGAATTTTGGCTTCAAAATTTTTTTCAAGAAACGGATGACAACTAGTCTACTTTGGGTCTAGTTCCAAACTGGTCCAAAAAGGACCAGTTTTTTGAAAAAATTTTAGTTCGAAAATTTTTTGAATTTTTCACTTATTCTATATACAAAATTTCATCGAAATCGGACGCCATGAATTTTTCGGATTTTTTTGGTTTTTGGTCTATAACTCTCTAAACTTCCTCTAGCCCCCTCAAATTTTTTTTGGTTAATGTCATATACTTGTTCAATATACCGCTGTGGAAAATCACTAAGCACTATGAAAGCACTCTTTCTCTGGACACGCCACTGGTCATAGGGAAGAGTAGCTTAAGGCTAAAATAGTTGTTTTCATATATTATATTATTCACTTTATTACACATACTTAATTCCTGTGGAAAATATTCAAAAAAAAATATTAACTTTTTGTCATAGGTACATATATCCATATTTCAAAAACACTGATAAAATTTTTGTTTTCCGCCATTTTCAAAGGTAATTGAAGACGTAAGCGCCAGACGTGGTACCAATATATTTGAGGAAATAAGGAAGTGTATATCCGTCTTTGTTGTTTTTGCTGTAAAATCGTAACGGTCCATAACCATGTCGGTTACGTCTTTCTGGCGGTTAGGGCTCAATATGAACATCGACTTTTGATAGCTTCCCAATTATATGTATGATTAGGAACAGAAAATTCAAATCTAAAAAAATAGGACTTCCATCTGATTCTGCCACAAATAACGATCTTTTCGAAATTAGTAGAGTAAGGAATAGATTCTTTTTCCAAAAATTTGACCTTTCCTCCTTAGCTTTCATGCTTGCTTTATTTTTATGTGACTTATTGGCCGTATTTTAATTATTTTTTAAATTAATTTCATTAAGAGCCATTACAAAGTTTTTCTGGTCTAACCACATTTAAAAATATTTTTTTGTTTTATATTCCGATGGTAAAACTTATTGAGAATATGATGTGAAAAAGTCAGACTGAAATTCCTAAAAAGTTACACATCATAATTGCCATAAGCGACTTGTTCTGCTTTTGAAACTTAAAAAAAAATGTTTATTTTTCTCAAAACATCATTTTCTGAATCGGGGGACTTCCTACAAAGAAAACTATTGAACCGATTGCTTTGAAATTCAGATATGGTCTTCTACATGACTATGGCTATCGTTCTTACTAGAATGATTTTTTTCCGAAACTATTTTCTTATAGTTTTTGAAACGATTTTTACCAAAAAATAATCCTATATTTTCCAGTTTCTTTTCTACACCGAGAGAAAAAGGTAGTTATATTAACTGAAAAAGCAGGTTAAAATAACCGAGTTCACCGTTAATTCTTAGCTTATGTGTAGTAGCGGTCAACTCAACAATACAAACACAGTCAATTAGGATATAACTACCTGATGGTTGATATAACTGTCTCGCGGTTAAATCAACTGTCACCAGCGACTGGGAAAAAAAAAATATTTTTTGCTTTGACTTTTTTTTAAACCTTCTTTTATTATTATTTTTTTTTTTTTTTTAATTATTATATTTTTTCTTTATTTATTTGTTTCTATTTAAATCTTTTTCTCTTCCATCTCTTTAAATTTTCTCGCCTCGGCCGAGCCTTGAACCGCAGACCTCTCCACTTCGCTGGGCGAACGTCTTAACCATTACGCTAAACGAACGAATTTAATTTGTTGGTCAAAATGCTCACTTGAGTTTATGGTTGCTCAAGTTTTGGGGAACGTGCTTAAGGAATTGTTTCACTCCCAAAATTTTTTGCTTGAAAATGAACCATTAAAAAAAAAAATTAACTAAATTAAAACCTTAAAAATTTAGGAGAACATTTTTGTCTTCCAAAACAACTACACTCTGAACAAAAAAAAACTGTAATTTAAAAAAAAATTCAGAAAAATTCCCGCCGCCAGCAGGGATAGAACCCCGAAGCTCACGACTGTCGAGTCACAGCTTAAACAACTGAGCTATCGAAACCTCCGGAGACGGTTGATCAGAATGCGAACTTATACGTCTAGGCGAACGAAAGCGAATTCGAACATAAAAAATAACTGTTTTTCAACTGTTCATTTGCCTTTTTCAGTGCATTTAACGCGGAATACAGTTTATTTGACCACTCTTACTTTAACTGTTCTAAGTTGTTGATTTAACTGTTGTTATTTCTCTCGGTGTAAGGCTCGCCTTTTTTGCATTTTTTTTTTTTCAATCAATACTCTGTTCGATATTTTTCAACTCAGACAACATTAACAGCCCCCACTGAACTACACTTTTTTTATGTCTACTTTAGCTAAAAAAAGATTCCAATGGGATTATATTTATTCCGGTAGGGACGACAACGAAAGATCTACTAAATTATAATGCATTCGATTTTCTTAAGTCAGACAACATGAAGAGCCCCTACGATGTCCCCCACTGAACAATATTTTTGATATCTACTTAAAGTAAAAAAAAAAAAAAAATACTTAAACAACTGTAAAAACAGACATTACAAATTTTTTACAGAGTTTGAGATACCAAGTGGCTCTGGGATAGCGTAGGGGATGCGTGCTATGCTCTTGATCCCAGGGTCCGAGGTTCGATTCCCGGCAAAGGCGAAACGGAGTGTAATGTTCCAAGCCTAGCACTGGTTTTTCAAAAAATCGCATGTTAGGGGCACACTACATAAAAAGACGTACACTCACACAAAAACACAAGAAAACCTCCTTGGTATCACAATGGGCCGATTAACGGCCTAAGTAGCAGCCACTTCAACCTACCTACCTACCTTGAGATACCAATAAAAGTCTAAAAAAATAAAAAAATTGATTTATCTTCTTATAAAAATTCCCAAAAAAGGCTCAAAGCTTATGCGCTTACACTAGAATAACCCCTAAATAAAGCTGCCAGCTTGAAAGTCCAAAAACTTTGCATAATGCTGGCTCCACAACCAGCTTCACAGACGAAAAACCAGGTTCGTAACTCTCTTTATAGAGTCGTTGGTAGCACGCAATTATGGTCTACACGTCTGGAAATTTGTGTTTATTTAGTAAGGAGTAAATGGATTGAATGACCGGTTAAAAAAAACTTTTGATAATGGGTACAGAAACAGAAGCATGATTTGAAACAAAAGATATAAAAAAATTATGAAAAGTAAATTTTCTTTACAAAAAAGAAATTGTCGAAATGGGAGCTACGTTTTCTGCGCCTATAAAAACTTACAACAAAAAAAAAAAAAAAAAAAACATTTCAGTTTTCATTGTTGAATTTTAAATATAATTTTACTTGTCATTTGTTGTGCGAACTTTCTTATCCCTCAATTTAAATTATAATTGACCTTTGCGCATATCTATATATAGACGTCATGTAATAAGTTTGAGAAATATTTGTGCTTATTTTTTTGGTTCTCGTTCATTTGTGTTTTTATTTCTGTTTTTGTTTATTGTTTTTTTTTTTTTTCAAATAAAAAAGCATGCGATATTTGCAATTTAGTCTTCTCATGTTTGAAAATTAAGCAATGCTCAAAAAAAAAACACACACAATTTAGATGATGATAAAAACCCTTTCTTTTTCGAACTGTTAATCTTGTTTCTGCTCAGAAATGGTTGTGCCACCTCCGAAGATCTCTTTTGGAAATTAGACGCCTTGCAATCGTTCATTCGGGATCTTCATTGGCCTGAACCGGAGTTCCGGCAACACTTAGAACAACGTCTGAAAATGATGGCAGCGGAAATGATTGAACAGTGCATCCAGCGTACCGATGCCTCATTTCAGTCATGGTTAAAAAAGAACGTTGCCTTCATATCGACCGATTACATTATTCCCGCGGAAATGTGCGCTATGGTCAATGTGATATTAGATGCTAAAAATCAAAGCTTTAAGTTAACGACCATAGACGCCATTGACCTGGTAAGAGAACACTAATGTGCCGCCCAGTTGTGTGTATTACACAGTGCGACACGATTTTGTAAACAAAAATTTAACGACTGTTAACGACTGTGAGTATAACATACTCAGTTTTGTCAAGTCACCTCTACTTTTTTGAAAAATAGACTTCAAAAACTGGGGCCGATAATTAAATTACTCACTTACTTATGGCTATATCTCGTAATCCGTTCAATATTTTAATTTCCTTTCAATGTTTTGAATTAATTTTATGAATAGAAACCACTAACCGATTTTAATGGTTATAGTCTCCAAACACTCGTCATAGATTGAGGTTTGCGGCATTTGAATCGAAAATTTATTTTTTTGTACTAGGGTCATTATTTGGCCAGTTAAGGGGATGGAACCCAAAATTCAGTTTAAAAAAAGATAATAATTATAACATATTATTAAAACATACCAAAAACGAATCCAATATTCTTCATATTAGGCTCGTTTAAAAGGTAATTTTGTAAATTTTTCGAATATACATACTGAACATGCTCGTTCTTGTTCCTACGGCATCTATATTATAGATTGAAGTTCGTGGGCCATTTTTCTTTAATTTAAGCCTATTTTTGTATGGGGACCCCCCTAAGGAGGGGAGATAGAGGGTGGGTATGTTTGAAAAAAATATTTGGGGTAAAAAAATAATGGGGGTCGGTCATATATATCATCCCCCTAGGAGGGGTTTGACTGTAGTGACAGCCATTTTGTATGAAATTGTGATAAAATTAAGGTAATTTTGTATGGGTGACCCCCTAAGGAGGGGAGATAGGGTGTCAGTATGCTTGAAAAAAATGTTAGGGGGACAAAGTTGATGGGGGTCGGTCATACATTTGACTCCTCTAGGGGCACTCTGGGGCTAGTTACGACGGTGGGGGGAAAATTTATAAAAATATTTTTTTTATATGGGAGCCCCCTTAAGGAGGAGAGATAGGTGGCATATTTGTTGAGAGAAAATATTCGAAGGAGAAAAATAATGGGGGTCGGTGTTATATTTGACCCCTCTAGGAGCGACTCTTGGACAGTTATAAAGCTTTTCATGGATTTTTTCTCGTTTTAACCCATCTTTGACCCCGATGAGGAGCCATTTGCCAACACCCCACCCTCCCCATTTTTTGGCTCATGCATTTTTATACCAAACCTCACAAAATAAGAGGTTACAGCGTATCGAAATCGAAAAGTCGTGCACTATGCCACCCCTAATGAGGCGTTGTTATACTCACCGAGCACTTTCAAAAACAGTCGTTAAATTTTTGTTTACATAAATCGTGTCGCACTGTGTTATTATCCAGCCAGTTTAAATTGATAATTTGATTTTTTCTCTCTTTCTCTTCGTTACGATATAGTATAAATTCCATGCAAAGATTGACGACCAGATTGATAAAGCGAATGTAGCTATGACACAAGGACTTAGCGGTAAACTTATGTCTGTGCTAGAGTCGACTTTGTCGAAACTTGGTCGTTACGACGAAGGCAGCCTTATTGGTTCGATATTAAGTTTCACGAATGTTTCAAGTTCTGGAAAGGATCTAGGGCAAGGCTATGTGAATTTCCTGCGCAACAATATGGACCAGATCCGTGGAAAAATTGGCGATGATCTTTGGACGCTCAACTTTTTCGAACAATGGTACTCGCAGCAGATTAATATGCTTTGTAATTGGCTATCTGAGCGTTTGGATCACTCATTGCATTATGCGCAAGTGGCTTCATTGTCTCATATAATTAAGGTATGTTTTTTTAGTATTTTGCAAGAAATTCATTTTTCAGCCAGATTGATATTATCGTTTGTACTTCTCTTCAAAGAAAATTTATTCCGACTTTGAACTTCAAGGCGTGCTAGAGGACAAACTCAATTCCAAAGCATATCAAACTGTTGCACAGCGAATCGCCACTGAGGAGGCTACATGTGCCTTGACCATGCCTGAAGTTGCTGAAGGCGATGAGTAAGTTCAGAGAAATTTCATTATCACGCTTTTGCGGCGGCCATAATTCATTCAAAATTAATATAACCTTATGCAGGCGCGTCGATTACGGGGAAGATGAAGAAGATGGTGGCGCCGAGGAAGGTGGCGGTGGCGGAGGCGGACTTCGTGGACTACCAAAAGCTAAAATTTCAGCTGCTCAAGCAGCTGCAGTTACAAATGTTGTTGCCGGCCGTGTAGGTAATCTACTCGGAAAAGGCATCGGTGGCCTTAGCTCGAAGCTTGGAGGAGGTGGGTGGTTCTAATGAAAAATTTTAATTTTATCTTCTAAAACTCCAAAAGAAAAAAAAAAAAAAAACCAAGCTTTATGTGCTGTTCAAATATGCATACACGAAAAAAATATGTATGTGCGAATATGTCAAATGAAAGCAACAAACAAACAAAACATAAATATGACACAAAACAAACTATACAATCCTCCGTGCTTTTTTGAACCAAGACCACATAAACGCCACATTAAAAAAAAATTATATGAAAACAAATTAATAATAGTCCAAAAAAGCAAAAAACAATATATCTTAAATTTAAATACATATTCAATAATTAGATATTAGTTATTAAACCGAGAATATAATGTAAAAATAAATAGCATTAAAATATCACGAAAAAAAAGGTACGATAATAATCATACACAAAACGATGTAAGCAGAGAAAAAATAACGAAACAGGTAGATATGAATTTCAAATGTGTACATAAGATCTCAGATAATAAATAAAAATTACACTAGATTACAGCATTTCTAAATGCACTTTTCGTATGGGTTTTGGCCTTCTAAGCACGAAAAAAAAAATTCTCATCTTTATGGAGACTTTTCTACACTCAGCATAAGCAGGGTATATTAAGTTTTGTGTAAATTCTTGTAACAGCTTCGTTTATATTTATATAGACAAGAATCGATTTAGCCATGTCCGTCTGTCACTCCGTCTGTTCCTCCGTGTGTGTTCGGATCCCCTTCTAAGCGGCTGGACCAATCAAATTTCGCACGCAGGTATATTAGGTCCGGAGTATAGTCCTAAGTGAAAATGGGCGATCTTCGCCCACTGTCACGCCCACAAATGGGCATTTATTATGCCTTCCGAAATAAAAGGCGTAGCTTCAAATTCGAAGCATCGGTTAACCCAGGCGAATGAAGGGTGGAGGAAAACATTTGTGGTCCGCTCACTGCCACGCCCACAAATTGAAATTTTTGGTAACGTCCGTACGTAAAGGTAAAATATAGTGCGTCAATATTGTCGGGACGGCGGCTCTATCGAAGAAGGGTTCGACCGACCTTAGCTTTCTTACTTACTTACTTACTTAAGAAAATTAACTTCTAACTTTTTCTCCTTCTTACATAGTTTTGAGATCGGATCAAAGTTTTCCTTTCTTCGGCATCTAAAAATTTTTACCAAAAACTCTTCCATAAAGATTTTTTTAAAATATTGTTTTCGCTAAGAATGCAATATCCCATAAGAAAAGGCTATTTAAGAATCCTGAAAAAATAAATTAATAAAAAATTAATTATTTGTAAATTAGTGTTATCTTAATCCCAAAAAAATCTGTCTAAATCAAAATTATCAAAAATCAAACAAAAAAATTTATTTGAGCTATAAAGTCTTTTACTTCCGTTGTATCTAAATATTTATATGGAAAATATAGCTACAAGTTCAAATTTGATGATGCATTAATCCGTTTATGCAGTGAAGAATTGCAAGTAAATGTATAAACAAATTAAAGAAGAAAAAATTTGAGCAGCAAATTAAAGTATGTATATCCAATTTCGAAATAGAATAGGAAATATTTTTTTGCGTCATGTGCTCAAGAAGTTTTTAATGTTAACCTGAGTGTTATGGATTCGAATGACTATTACGGAAGAGGAACCCTTAACAGTGTGGTTGTACCGTACTCTCGATATACGCAGTGTGATGATCATACCCAGGGCTCGGATTTTGTTGCATTTAAAAATTTAAAGCATACTTCATGGAGTAAAAAATTTGTTCAACTCACATAAAGTTAAGATTCAGATCGACTTTTAACTTCAATATGAATTTTATTGAAGTTAGAAAAGCGATTTGAAGTTCAACTTCGCTAAAATTTTTCGAAAAATGTTGGTAAGAAAAAATTTTTGCGCCATAAAGTATGCTTTAAATTTATAAATGCAACAAAATCCGAGCCATGATCATACCCAATGCAGTATAGAAATAAATAAAAAATAAAATAAATAAAAAATTGGCAATAGGGTATTTGACAACTTTTGGAGAAGTGTCTCATTCAGGGATCGGCAATCCATAATTTTAACATATAAATTTTGGATTTTTCAAAAAATCACATTTTTAATTTTTTAAATATTTTCATAGAATCAATCGAAATTTTTAGAATCTGAAATACGGATTGTTCATTATTTGAGAATTTTATATTTTCAATTTTTATTTTTTTTTTTATTCAGAAATCAAAAATAAAAAAATTGATATTTCTTGATCAATCCGTAATCAGTCATGATAATATTGATGAAAATATTATTAGTGCCGATCCCTGGTCTCATTCAAACCTTCATAGCCTCAAGATAAGGAAAACAAAATATTTCGTGAATATCTTTCGTATTTTCCGTTAAAATTTTCATATATTTATTGCTTCGCTATAAACGATATTTCCTTGATTTTATTTAACATATGTGACCTTCTCCGAGAAAACGAACATAGTGTGTCAAAAAACGGGTGGATTCTGGTACCTAAAAGGGTGTGGAATAAGATGAAATGAGTTAGATTTCTGAAAAATTATTTACCCCATAAAAACGTACAAAACGAACTTGGGGAAAATCGATAAAAATGAGAAAAACAAATACGTTTTTCTCATAACTTCATTTTAACACACTAGGTCCCTTTTCTCGGAGAAGGTCAGATATATTTTTTAATATCAAGAATGATAGAATATAAGATTGTGACATGCGCAGTTTGGGTTTAACTTTTTTCGCGACAAATTTGTTCGTGCAAATTTTGCACTTTTGCATGAACGACCCTGTTAGCAAGGTGTGTAAAGTAGGCGCGCTATTAGCTAATTTTAAAACATTATAGCTTTAATTATAAATAGGTGGTTACTTTGAATAATTATACCCGACACACTCTTTATCGAGGGTATATTGCGTTTGTGTGGTTGTGTATAACACCCAGAACCAGTCGAGATGGACCATACAAAATATATATAGAAATGATCAGCGTCACTAGGAAATTCGATTTAGACAATGTCCGTCTGTCTGTCTGTATACAGTTTTCTTATCGAAGGAGTTTAGCTATCTTCATGAAATTTGGTATGCGAGCTCACGGGGATATGAGTAAGAATAAGTTCGACCCTATTGAAGCATTTTTAGGGGTACCTCCAGTACTAGGTTCTTTCACAAAATCATAAAAACTGCCCCAAAATCTGACTTTTTCGAATATTTGAATTAAATTCGGAATTTGAGCGTATATTTAAACCTCTGATTAGAATTCAAAAAATTACAAATTCAGAGGGGTGGTTTTCATAAACACATTTAACAAAAGTCGGTATATGGGGCCCCTAATGGCGTTAAAAACCTGTTGAATTTTCTTTCTTAGTGGACCTGTTTTTTGGGCGCGATTTAAATATTATTTAAACATGTGTGTCTGTGTCGGGTATTTTATTTTCAGGCTCGCCTGATTAAAGCACCCTTACTTGTTTTATTCTTAAATTAATTTTTTCATATGGTATATTGTCTATACTATTTTCAACATAATTTTCTTTTTCAATTTTAATATTAAATGTGAAATTAAAATTTTTAACACATTTTCATTATTCTTCCGATATGTGTCGGACTTTTGTTCATTCCAGTTTTATTTTTAAATTAATTTAATTATTTTAAAATTTCAAACCATACGAACCATTTACAAATTTACTAAACTACAATCGTGAAAAAAAGAGCCTCCTGGTGGTTCATATACAGTGTCGGCCACGGAAGCAAGCTAGAAGCAAAAAGAGCGTAAGCACTCGTATGTGCACAAAATTTCTCTCAAATGAGAAGCAAAGCTGAGAGCCAAAAATTCGTTCAGTTGAGTGGAAAACTTCAAGCGAGACGGAGCTGCGTCGGATTAAGCTAGATGAGAACGTAAATTTTTATCAGCCTTGATACACTTCGAAGAAAATGAATTTTTTATAAGTACTTCAGGAATTTTTTCATCGTGCTTTTAACATTCAGTTATTTTATTATATAATATATATAAATTCAGCACATCATTTGATTTGTACAATAATTCTCTGCTCTACACTGTACATTTTCAAGATAAAAGAGCTCAAGAGCTGAAAAAGCTCTAAAATGACCCATCCCTACTTCTTCGATGAGGCGTAGAGTTTTTGCGACATATCGATCCAGGGACATAAAGAACAAAATTTTTCGGCTCTAAGAAAAATGTATGCAATTTTGTATGAAAACATCCACAACTGTTTCTCGCTGTGTAATGTGCACGCATACAAACGCAATTAGTAAATGTAGTGGTGGCCGTCACTGTTCATATACGATTTCCGATAACACTCTTGATACAATGCTTACGGCTGTTGATAGTAAGAACGATTTAAAGAATAATTCTCAGCTGCAGCTTGTATAAAACAGCTTTTTATTTTCTATTATCTAATATACAAGAGAGTATCGAAGATTATGTCAGTTGATTTATCGAGCCTCTTGCCAGTGTCATGGCGAATGCATGTATAACTTTTTCGGATTAAAGGAGAATTAAAAAGCAATATTTAGCAACGATTTTACTTTTTAAATATACAAAGCTTATATTGAAGTTTAAAACAAGCAACAGGATGTAATGCCCATAAAATTTTTTTAAATAATAAGTAAAAAAAATAAAAAAAACATTGTTTTCGCTAAAAATCTAGGTACACGATTCGCTTCTTCAATATAAAACATTAATATCTACTAATATAATATGTATGTACTTAGACAGATATATCGATTAGAAATATTTTTTCAACATCAATGGTAAAATTGAAGAATAAATTATATACATACATATAAAGAATGTTTATATATAAAGAATTGCGATTGATATAGCGGAGACATACCATTCGAAATAGGCCTTATTAAATATAAATGCTGTTAATATATATGAGCTTGAAACACAACTCGTAGCTAAAATCACTTCAAAATGTATTAAAATGAAGTACCTATCAATAAATTGATCAAAAAGTTGCCCGTTATGTACTTACTAATCACTTATCAATAAATTTTTCAAAACTTTGAAGACATTCTTAATTGTAAACTATGTTTAAAATTATTTCAAAAAATTAACGTTGCAATATCTTACTACAAACATTATTATGTATTTTCCTTTGTATTAAAAAAATTAATAAAAATATTAAATAAGTAAATATAAGAACATTTAATTAATATTGGTATACAGTGGTGTAGCTCGGCGTGGGCGAAGTGGGCCATCGCCCGTGGCCTCGCTCACGAAAGGACCTCGCACGAAGTGAATTGAGGTTTCTAAACTGATATTCCGTTGAAATTCCCGACTTTTGATAAGATATCGGTAGGGACCGTAGTTGCGGATTTTAAAAAACGTACGCACGTATTAGATTAAGATGTCCATTGATTCACATCTAACCTTATGAGAAACATAAGCTTATCTGTAAACTTATATTAAAGTACAGATATTTACAGTAGCTAAAGTCGGCCTACATTTCCAATTTAAGGGGACCTTCTGGTCTAGAATTTTTTGAAAATTTATTTTTTTTTATATATATTTCGGAAGAATACTTCTAAGAATATGCTGGCAAAGTTTCGTGAAGATATTGACAATATTTTCTTTGCTACAGCCTTTTTAGAAGGTGGAGACAGCAGGCAGCGCGCTTGATCAAAGCAACTTTGAACGCGTTTATCTCAAAACTACTTTTTTTGACCTGGTGTGAATGAAAACAAAAAAACCATCGAACCGATTTGTCTGGAATTTTTATATATTATTCATAACATCAATGGCTATGGCCCGAACTAGAATCGAATTTTTATTTCAAGAACTTCATATTTTTTCATCAAAAAAATGGTCAAAAAAAGGGGAGATTTTGATGGTTGAAATAAAAAATTGCGCCATTTTGTCAATTAAAAAAAAATTTTTTTTATTCTAGTTCCTGCCATAGCCGCATTCATTCTGATTAATAACATATTTTTGTTTTTTTTTTTTTTCGATTACCAGAACTGCCAAAATCTTTCACACCACGGAGGTACTTTTTCAAAGAGGGTCCACTTCAACGCCATTTTTAAAATACAAAAAACAAAAATAAATTACAACAACATTTTTTTATTTTTTGTCTATAAAGAATATAATAAGCCTGCATACTTAGAAAATCGTTTTTTATTTGGCTTAATACCAAAAAAAATCATGAAAATACCCTAAATTTTCGTGCTCTAGACCAGAAGGTCCCTTTAAAATAATTCGACAGGCAAATGTACAATTGTTCTATGCAACGCCCCCTATTAGCAGTTAGTGCCCTGAAATCTTATTTATTGCAATAATTCGACAGGCAAATGTACAATTGTTCTATGAAGCGCCCCCTATTAGCAGTTAGTTGCGCTGAAATCTTATTTAGCGCAATAATTCGACAGGCAAATGTACAATTTTAAAGGACTAAGGGCCCCCGAATAACCATATTTAAGCATAAATCAGACTCCGATGTAAGCGAGATGTAAGTAAGATTGAAGGAGGCATAGTTCGTAAGTATAAAAAAATGTTATAGGGGCCCCGCTGGTTCATCTCGCCCACGTCTAGATTAGTCCTCGCGACGCCACTGTTGATATAAATTTGCTGTTGCAGTTATCAAAGTCCGCTTTTGGTTAGGCGTCAGCATTTAGTATATTAATCGGTGAAAAACGTAAAATATATTTTTATAAATTTGCACCTACCGCAGTTCCTGAAGGAACTTGATTAGTGTAGCGGAATCCTATATTTGGTTTTTGTAGATTAGCTATAGGTCAATTTAAAATCGTTCTAGAAAGTGGTGACCGAAAATGAGTTTTGAATTTTTAGCTTTCTTTTATGGATATAAGTATAATTGAAATTTTTTTGACATTTTATTTTTCGGTCTAGAAGAAAGTTTTAGCCTTAGAAATGGAGAAAAGAAATTTCGTAAAAACCGACCCGAAAAAACTCCGGCTGGCAGCTACAAATAGTGAAAATCCGACCCCATTTTACATTTTCTGGCCCACAATAAAGGGACCGTACCAGTTATGACTTTTAAAATAAAACTAAAGAGCAAACAATTATTTTTGAACTTAAATATTATTTGAAAAAAATTAACAAATAGGTTTTGACTGTTTTTTTCAGTCAAATGATAACAGTTAAATTCTGCCTAATATTTTTTTTTTTTTGCAGAAATAAAAATCATTTTCAAATAACTTTAGAATCGTTATTCCCATATGAGTATATTTGGTATCAATCGATTGCTCGTAGCCTAAGGAATTGAAAGGGATAAAGTTTTATATTTATTTATATAGTTTGTTATCTTATTTATATATCAACCTACAGGTTGACATATGAACTACTACATATGCACCTTTGGATTCTAATCATTATTTTCAGATTTTTATATTTCGCTCAAAATTATTTTGACAAAATAATTGCTTGAAGTTCGATTTAAAAAATAAAAATTTTAATTATTACAGTCGCTGAACAAAATAAACATTGCGGGACACCTCCTTGGAGCACAAAAACTCCATCCTATTACTCCTAGATACTGTTTTGGTACAGGAAAATTGAAAATTTTTACCCAAAATGACAAGAACAAACTAAAACTGCATTTATGCTCTATATAAAAATTTAAGCTCCTTGTGTTCATTCAATAACAATTCAATTCAATATCAATCCATTGAGTAATATGAAAACATAAAAAAGTGAAAATTTCCTTATCAACATGCTGCTCATGTATGCTCCTGTTGTATTGTATGATGTTGCTGAAGATGCATTACCGTCGGCGTTGCCATAAGTGAAGATTTATCTTCAAACCGAAGACCTTTTTAGTAGTTTTTTATGAAAAATCTGCAAAATGAAGATATTTCGTTTTTCGGCATGATTTCATGAAATTGATTCGTATCTATTAATTATTTTGTATTTCTTTTTAAGTGTAAATTTTGCAATATGGTAACTTTGCAACCTGACATAAACAACGGCAGTAATAAAATATTTTTGAAATCGAGACATTTCTGTACTTTTTGCAACGCTGTTGGCAAATCGTCCCCTGAGAAAACCGGTGTTGTATGTCGCTTTTTTGCCATTTTAAGGTTTTGATGCAGTTTTATTAAACAAAATGAGCTCTTTCGATTCCTGCCAACATTGTTTTTTATAGGAGTTCTATTTTCCGAGATAAAGAGTAAGTATTTCGTCGTATGTCGTCCAAATTATCCCTTCACTAGTACTTTTACTTTTACTTTTGAACATATTCGAAGGCAAATAATAGGTATGTTCGCGTACTGCCCAAAATGCCAATTTTTGAAAACTGTATGAAAATTGGGCAGTTTTCGGCAGTTTCGTGCAGTACGCGAACAGACCTAATGTGATTTCAAAAAATTGTAAAAGAAATTCAAATGGGACTTGTTCCAAAGTTGGCACGTATGCTATCTTTGAAGCCATAAGCATCATAACTCAACAAAAATTTCTTGATCGGTACATTATAAAGGGTACCTCCAGTACTAGGGTCTGTCAAAAAAATCCCCAAAAAAAAACTAGAAGAAAGTTTTAGCCTTAAGCTTGTATTACACTGTTTGGCATTTGGCCAATTATTTGGAATAAAATTTTTTACAAATATTTGATAAAATATTGTGTTTGATCGGCATATAAAAATAGGGTATTACACTGTTTGGCATATAAATAAAATATTTGGAACTTTTTTGTTTGGCTTGATTCAGACAAATACATGTTTGGAGCAAGCGAGTCAAAGTTATTTGGATAGGTATTAGACTGTTTGTCATCAAATTATTTGACAAGAATAAAGTATTTTGAAAAAATTCTTTATTATTTCATAATAATTTTCTTGTTCTTTGGAGAAATTAAAAAGATAACAAGTAAAGAAGTTTACATCGGCTAAGCCGATTGCACACATACCTTTTCCTCAGTCTTAAATATGTTGAAACATTACCTTAACAAAAATTCCTGCCCTTTTCGTTGTTCTAGCTACACATTATCTGTGCTTCGATTTAGCTTCACAAACTCGAAATTATATTTAAGTACAAAGTTTTTGCGAATGGTGGGCATGGTCAAATTTTAACCGTAAGAGGACATTATATCTAGCTGCAAAATACTCAATCCAAAAAGTGATAATCAAATTTTTGCGAATTTCGGGAATGGTAGTCATGGTCAAATTTTAACCGTTAGAGAAAATTTTGTCTAGCTGCGAAATACTCAATTCACAATAGTGAAAATCAAATTTTTGCGAATTTCGTGGAATGTGGTCATGGTCAAAATTTAACCTTAAGTGACGACTTTATTTGGCGGCAAAATAGACAATCAGAAGAAGCAAAAAAAAAATCATTTTTGTATACAGATATGAGAATAAGAGAAAGAGTGTTTTTTTCTAATGTGTAGGATGATGACCATAGTTATAGCGATGTCGCAATTTTTTTCAGCGAAAGCTTAAGTCTACATGGTAGCTATACACACACCAAATTTCTTTGTTCAAACTCAAGCCCCACCTCTTTCCAAGCATTATCTCTGATTATTTTATTTTTATAATCATTTAACTGGTCGTTCCAGAGACATTCGCGCATTTCCACATTGCTTATCAATTTCATTATTTCGGTGTCACTCCACTGTATGGAAACCTTTTTGACTCTCTTTTTTCCTTCAGACATTTTTTAAAATTCAATTTTAGGTTGAAATAAAAATAATTTTGTCTTTATTTGGCTGTATTTGTTTCTGCAGTTGACAAGGAATATCCAAACAAAAATAATATTCCAAATACGTGCAAACAGTTTGCTTTGTTTAAAGCGAACCCAATTACACAGAAAAAAAAGTGTCAAATATTTGGCTTTTTGACGATATGCCAAACATAACCCAAATACGATCAAATAATATGTTTAGTCAAATATATTTGCCTATTACACTGTTTGAACCTGTGTTTGGCACCGAAATTCCAAATATTTGGCCAAATTCCAAACAGTGTAATACTACCTTTAGAAATGGAGAAATGAAATTTCGTAAAAACCGACCCGAAAAAACTCCGGCTGGTAGCTACAAATAGTGAAAATCCCGACAAAAGTCGTTATACGGGGCCCCTTATGGCCTTCAAAATATCTAGAATATTCGGAAAATTTCTAGCTGCTGGCCTTTTGGTCCCAATCTATAGAAAATGACTCCCTGGTTCCAAATCTGCAATCCATTTTTGGCGGTCACCTTTAGTTTAGGAGATATCACGTTGCCAAATTGCCCAAAAACGTACTAATTTTTACACAATCTTGACATTTGCGTAGTTGCTACTATTCCTATTCGAAATTCGTTTATGTTACGAAATGTAAATATTTTTGAAAATTGTTGCCATACTTGTAAAAAAAAAATATAAAAATTTTAACATGATTTTTAGCTTTTGAGCAATAATGTGAAACTGAGAAATATTAAGGATTATGGAATATAATTTTTTAGTATTTTATTTCTTAAAAATACAGTTCAAAAATTGGTAGATATTAAGCGTTAGGTTAGATGTTTTTGGTTTTTGGTAAAATTATGGCAGCACTTCGAAAAAACGCAAAATCACCCTTTGGGTATGCACGAAGTTTTTCAATCCAAAGCAAATGGTTCAGAGCCGTGAAAATAATATGTAATCAGTGTTGCACTATTTTCTTTTCTGTATAATCTGCCAAGGAAAAAACTCTCTAAATCCCTTTTTGCCCTGGCAGATTATCCAGAAAAGAAAATAGTGCAACACTGATTACATATTATTTTCAGGTTCGGAACCATTTGCGTTGGTTGAAAAATTTCGTGCATACCCAAAGGACGATTTTGCGTTTTGTCTTCCGATTTTTGGTAAAAATTGTTCAACTTTAAAGCGGCAAAACGGTATCAAGTAGTGCTCGGATACAGTTTGTGTATATGAAGAAGTTGTTTAGTTATAATCTTTCTATATTTGCATGAAAAAATTTTGATAAAATGTTTATTGCCTTGGGAGCTATAGGCTATACAAAATAAAATATGATTAAAAAAACACGTCAAATTGTAGGAATTTTTGCAATTTGCACCTACTAAAAATAGAGTTTTTTCGGGCCGGTTTGTACTAAATCTATTTAAAAAGATTTCAGAGCTATAAGTTGTGATATTTAGGAAATTAAAATATTGAACGGATTACGAGATATAGCCATAAGTAAGTGAGTAATTTAATTCTCGGCCCCACTTTTTGAAGTCTATTTTAAAAAAAAGTAGAGGTGACTTGACAAAACTGAGTATGAAGCGTTGTTATACTCACCGAGCACTTTCAAAAACAGTCGTTAAATTTTTGTTTACAAAAATCGTGTCGCACTGTGAAAGATTATACGCTTTATTTTGAAATTAGAACAAATTAGATCATTAAATTGTAAAATTATTTTGGCATTTTAACAAAATAATTAGCAGGTTTGGACCAGATGACCAGAAGCATTTTCTATATGAGGATTTATGTCTGCGTCATTGCGAGGAAATTTTGAAAATACTCAAAACGGCGTTGTAATGATAATTTCATAAGAATTTCAGTGAAAAATGGAGTTATTAATTCTTTCCAAAACGAAAACTTTATTTGAAGAAGCATCTGTTGTGGTTACTTCCTTGCTTCGATGATATTTTCAGTTGAAGATCATTTGAGAGATCACCAATTGTTCTTATTACAAATAAATGTGTTATTTCTTGTGCATTGATGACTTTTGTCATGCATGCAATAAATTCCGGCTGGGTACTTAACGAAGAATGACGATCGTTCCAACCATATATTACTTGGTGCTTTTTCGAATGATTTGAAAAGGCTCCAATTGGCCTCTTTACATATGAATGCTTCACTACTTCTGCATTAATGATTTTTTTCATGTATGCGATAATGTCCGGCTGGGACTGGACATGAATAGATTTGCTCAACATATCATCGAAATTCGATTCATCGAAGCATATTAATCGATATATCGATGCTTTATCGACACTCCTGGCGTATGCGCACGAAATGCAAAATGTGTATCTGTAGATACAAGAAAAAATTTTAACATCCAACCCACAAAAATGATGTTATTGTTTTCGCAAAAAATACCAGTGTGAATACTGAAGTGTGAAATTCAAAGATTGATGCAAACCTTTTTTAATTGAAAATACATCGAATAAATCGATAAAGTCTTGTGTGTGTGATGTGAAGAAGTCGAAAATTGAAAAAATTGAAATTCAATAGAGAATTCAAAGGTAAAAAAAAAAATAAAACGAAATACCTATACCGACTTTTCTACGCACATAATTTTCATACAAATACAGACAAAAATGCTGCACGAAATCAGGAAAATTCCTGTCAGCATCAACTCATTCAGCAAAATCTGTAAAATCCATTCCATCGCATTTTACATTTAAGATTTTTTTCTCATTAAGATATTAAGTTTTTTTTTCTCATAAAATCGATTCATGAGTCTTGAATAACCTAATTCTATAATTTTTGTTTTTATTTAAGATGCTTTTTTGAAGTTTATTTATAAAAATTGTGGCAATTTGAAATTGATTTATTGAAAGTGACTGAAAATAATTTTTTAAAAATAAACTCTACTCAATTTCTGATATTTACTTGTTCAATCTAATTTTTTCTGTCTACTGTGGCTCTGGATTTTTTCTGCCTACTGTGGCTCTGGATTTAAGGGGGTCTTCTCATTGAAAACCCGTTTTTTGGACCCTTTTTAAAAAAATTCTTATTTGAAAACGCAAAGAATAATTGAAAACTTTATTTATTTATTGTATTACAAAAGGTTCAATGTAAATAAAAAAAATTTTTTTTTTGCCTGGATACGTGGGCTGTTCAAAAAGTAATGAGACTTCAAAGTTGGTGGTGAAAAAAAAGGTGTCGTCACGGCGGCCACGATTCCGGGTCTCCGGAGCGTCCGAAATGGAAAACAAAACCGGGGTTATAATCAGTATAGATGTAATTCTCGGGTGAACCTCAAGCTTAATTTTGTGATTTTTTTTGACAAAATGGCGGCCACTCAAAAAAAAATTTCAATTTCGGGCTTTTTTTTTGTAGTTTAGTGTAAAAAAAAAAATAGTAAAAAATTTTTTAAAATTATGGTCGAGGTTCACCCGAGAATGGTGACAATTCAGCGTCGATTCCACTTTGTTTCATGAAAATCGGTTCAGTTGAACTGGAGATATCATGGCCGCCAGTTCGAAAAACGTGGTTTCGAGATAAACGCGTTTAAAGTTTGAAGCAACGCAAAAATTACTCGTTTTAGCGCAGATCTTGCTCGACAAAGAAGGCTATATCCTCTAAACTATTTCAAATTTCAAAAAATCCTTTTAGGGGCATATTCACAACTACCCAAGCCATAAATAAATGCAAAAAAAAAAAGTCGAAAAAAAAGTTGCTCATTCAGAAGACCCCCTTAAATAAGTTAAATAAGTTCGATGAGCTCGGCAAGAATGTATTAAAATCTCGGTTTTGTCGAATACTTAGAATCGGGCTGGTTATTTTTAACCCTCTGATACCAAAATTTTTTTTTCATTTAAAAGTTCAGATAAGACTAATTTCGGGTAGAAAAACATGAATCTGAAATTCTTAGGAATTTTTTTTTTTTTTTTTGGTAATTTGTTCGAAACCAGTCCGTCTAGAGACGGAGCCAGGAATTAGAGGGTTAAGCTTTTGTAATCAAAGACCTCTAATGTTAGCTTAAGTTTTTAAATCTAGTTCAGCTAGCTAGTCTGCAAGTGATCCATTCATTTAAGAATGTTGTTTGATGACTGAGTAATTTTTCTTCCCTCTTTTGATTTCTTAGCTCCTTTTTGTACTCGTCAGACGTATTTTATACGGAACTAGCAGAATCCGGCCAACTTTGTTTCGAAAACTAATTTGTCAACAATCAATACCTTAATGTTATGCAAACATTGAAGTTAAACAATTTGACGTTTTCTGATAATCAGTCTTTTTGAAACTCTCCAACCCTCTCTCTTCGTCTTTCATCCTCTCTATTTCTCTCTCTCTCTCCCTCTCTCTTTCTCCCTCTCTCTCTCTCCCTCTCTATTTCTCCCTCTCCCTCTCTCTCTCTCTCTCTCTCTCTCTCTCTCTCTCTCTCTCTCTCTCTCTCTCTCTCTCTCTCTCTCTCTCTCTCTCTCTGTCTCTGTATCTGTCTCTCTCCCTCTCTTCCTTTGCCCTCTGACCATCACTCCCTCATTTTCTCACTCTCAATCTTTTTAGCCTCAACCTCTCTCCTACACACATCACCGGCCTTCCACCACTCTCCACCCCTCTAACAACGTCTTCATCCTCTTCCCACACTCTCGCCCTTCCAAAACTAACTTTCTTATAGCACGATTCAATCTTGTTTTTGCAGATTCCATACATCGCTTGTTTTACACGAATCGAGAAAAAGATGTTAGCCAAAAGTCGTTATCAAAAATACTTCTTTTTTGTGGGGTTTTTCCTCTTAATAACGCACGCAGCTGCCGAAGGAGTAGAGGAACAATTCAGCTCATCTCTGAAATTTCAGCAAAACTACGGATCCAATGAGAATGATGAGGATTATATCGCACAAAAGGGTAAGAGATGAAACTCTGAAACTCTAAGTTAATAAACCGCAATAAACACAAAGATGATAATTATCAAACATTTCATCATATATGTTAGTTTAATTGGATAACAATATGATAGTTAACATATATAGTATCATAGATGTTAACTATAATATTATAGACATCATATATAATATCATATATGTTAACTACGATAGATATAGTATGTAGCACCATATATGTTATCTATAATATGATTGATCTCAAAAAATGCTCTCATATTGTTCTTTAAAGGGGTTTTACTTAAGAGAAACGAAAATTCTTATTTCCGCCTTCTGTTCTCAAAAATGACTGTACAAGATCACATTTTTGACATTTAAATTTTAAACGACAAAATCCCGTAGTATCGAATTGGTAAAGACGGCGCCGATGGATAAGGAATCGAGAGATCCCAGCTTCAAATAAAACCAGGCCCCGCGAATCAAAGGAAATTCAAAAACAAAAAAATTAAGAAAATAAATATTTTTGAATCTTAAGTTTTTTTTCGGCAATTGTTTTTTAACGTTTTGTATTTTTTCATCAGCTTATATGTTCTTGTAATGGTATAAATTTATCTTGCCATATGGAATTTAGGTGTACTACATAGGAGGGTCATATATAACGTCGTATATGAATATCATATAAGAGTGCCATATACAGGGTGTTCCATACTCAATGGATCAAAAAAAAGGAGGTGATAGGGGGAACCCATACAAGCAAAAAATTGTATGGAAAGGGGGGTCCATCTTGCACTCGTAAGGAGCTAGAGGAGCGGAAAGAATTCGACTAAATTGGTGAGCATACTTTTAGGCGGATATGTCAATCTAAAACACTATTCAGAAATTTTTAAATTTCTTAGATTTTTCTTTTTATAATGCTGCCTAAAAGTGTGCTCAATAAACTTGATTAAAATAACTTTTCTGGGAGTCAAAAATGAAAAATAATTATTTTCAAACCTTAGTTTTGCATTGATTGTGAAACTTTTTTTTAGCAGCCATGGTATCAAATTGAAGAGAAAAACTCAAAGTTTTCGAAAAGAGTAAAAAAAAGAGGCTCGATCGTATTTCTTTTGAATTAAATCACTTTAAAAGCCAAAATTACACTATTTTAGGCTTAGATGGTAGTACCAGAGAAAACGGAGTTGAATTATTTAAAATCGTAGTATGCAGTGTTAACGGAAAACTGCCAAGCTTTTCATATCATATGTGATTTTGGATTTACGGCCTGTAAGTGAGGGGCACCAGTGAAAAAACCAAAATATTGTTTTTTGCATGTAACTCCTCAGGGGTGCATTTGCGACCCCCCCTGCCATACGATTTTTGGTCCGTCTGGACCCCCCTATTACCCCCTTTTTTTTTGTTCCATTGCACAATGGTTCAAAATCCCAGTTTTGAGGAATTTAATATAATTTTTAAGTTGTTTGTTTTGCAAAAATATGTATGCCATTTGATTAATAAATGTGTAATTGATTGAAATTGAAAAAAATTCTGCCTAGTAGGAACCGGCTCTTAGTGTGGGAGCGTTCAAAGTTTTTGTTGTGATTCCTCTGTTCGTTGACATTCGTCTTGAACTAATTGCAGGAAAAGTTTAGAGCTCGAGAACAAAAGAACGTTCATAAAAAAGTTGTATTTATAAAATGGAAAATATCAGTAAAGGTATACAAATATTAAATATTAAACTGTCTGTGTGAAGTAATGGTTACAAATGTGTTATTAGTGTGTTTAATTAGGTCATACTTTTGTTTAGAAAATATTAAACGTTTTTTGTGTTTCGTAGAGTAAAACTCTTGTGGATCCAACGGGATCCACATGAAATATATATGTGATGAAAGTGTATTCCATGTTCTTTCATATGAATGTAAGTTAATTTGCGCTTACCTGCGCCCGTGACTAAAATTTATATTTTTATAGAAAAAGTCACGCTCAAAAATTCTGAAATTTTCAACATTTGGATTGAAAAAAATAAAAATGCTGCTGCTGTGACAATACGAATGTATTGTCGAAAGACATGAAAGTGTTTGCGCAAAATTTGAAATGGAGAAAATTAAACAAAAAAAAAGAGAGTTTTTGTAGAAATGCTTATAGAAGATGGCAAAATCGATCGCGAAATTTGCTAATCATTAAGCAATGTGACAGGGAATGGTTAAAGAGTGACTCCAAAATATTTGAGATCCCGTTACGACACCAAATACCCATCGTTACATTACATTTTATTGAATTATCTCGAAAAAGCCTGGTTTTGGGGCAGTTTTTGGAATTTTTGACAGACCCTAGTACTGGAGGTACCCTTTATAATGAACTGATCAAAAAAATTTTTTGCTGTGGCTATGAATAGCTATGGGAGAAGCATACTTGCCAATTTTCGTTGAAATCCCATTTCAACTTTAGCTACAACACACGATTTTCGAAACACGCCTTTCTGCCACGCCCACTTTTCCAATTTTTGTAAATTATACTTATAGCGTTTATTTATGTTCAGAAGTAAAATTTCATTAAAATATCTTGAAAGCTTTAGGTTTTATATCACTTTTTGTGATTTTCGTAACAGACCCTAGTACTGGAGGTAGCCCTAAAAATTTTCCAATCGGGTCCATTTTCAAACTTAATCTTACTCATGTCCCATGAAGCACGTATACAAAAGTTCAGATCGCTAGCTTAACTGGAACCATTTTATTCCTCAAAAATGGGATTATGGACCACTGTGCGTTGTTAAGAAGTTTTGATTTGAAACAAAAGTAAAAGCAAAACTCGTACAAGATAAATAAAAAAAAACACTCACCGTACCACGTTTATTTTAGGACTAGTCGAGGGTGAGTCCGATAGAGGCTAACCCTAGACCGGTAGCCTTCATATAAATTTGAGAACAGTCGTCTATGGACTGACCTAGATTCGCAGGGTCTACAGAATCTTATTTTCTTGACCGAGGGATAATTTGTTGAAATCAGAGGGTGCATTGTCGAATTCCGCTCGAAAAAGCTGCAATATTTTTTAATTTTTGATTGTTTTTTTTTTTACAGAAAATGTGCTTGAAAAGTCATATCATGGTTTGATACGAGAAAACGAGACTCTTGTTGAAATCACACCTCTCATTAAAGTTGATGAAGAAAAAATCTGCAACTTCAGGATTTTAAAGAAGCCATATCACGAAATACCATTTCAAGTAAATACTAACATAACATAACTAACATAAGAACTGAGAATAATCCATTTTGCTGGTTATCTTTATCCACAGATTGAACTTGTAAATGACTTGGGAATATTGAAGGCACGTCGTACGTTGAACTGCGAGAAACGTAAGAGTTATCACTTCGAGATTGTCGCAGTCTTTTGCGATGGCTCACATTCGGCAGCTGCTAACGTACACATAACTGTAATCGATATAAATGAGTACGCACCAACATTTCTGCAACCATCTTACGTAACCGAAGTTGATGAAGGCCGCTTATACAAGGAGATTATACGTGTTGAGGCAGTCGACAAAGACTGCACCCCATTGTTTGGCGACGTCTGCAAGTACGATATACTCAACAATGATCAGCCATTTACCATTGATAACGAGGGCTCTATTAAAAACACGGAGCCACTATCGCATAGGGCCTCGCATAACCATATTCTATCTGTTGTAGCGTACGACTGCGCAATGAAGCAATCGTCGCCAATAATGGTTAGCATTAAGGTTCGTCGTGTTTGCGAGGCTCGCTTCCTGGGTATTCCTGAAAGAATTGACTATACGGTTGGTACTTTCATCATTCACCATTAGATCGTCGTATATAAAATTTAAAAAAAAAATTTTTTTTTTCTCCTCTTAAAAACAGACTTCAAACACGGATAATCTTTTGTTGTTCCCGAATGCGAAGCTAGAATTGTGCGATATGTACTGCGATAATCAAAACTTGAATATTCATACTTCGGTAGCCTTAAAGGTTTGTAGTTAATACTAATAACACTGTGCTAGTTCAAAAGACCGACAGACGGCTTTCATATCTAGAAATATTAAGTCAAATGCGCTGAATACAATAGTGATATTGATTTTTTGGGATTGGCTCAGTTAACAGAGATTTTCGCGTTTAAATGTTAATCCCAAAAGTATGCAAGCATAAATTTGATTTTTACTTAAAAATTTTACTTGCTCCAAAAATTAATTTCGATTTTGGGACCCGTTTTTATATTTGACAAGACGGCTTAATGGGAAAGCATATGACTAGGAACCGAGAGTTCTGAAGTTCAAAGCCCAAAAAAGTATAATAGAAATAATTTTTTTTTTTGTCTTCAGAACTCTCTCCTAGTCATATGCTTTCCCATTAAGCCGTTTTGTTAAATAATCTTAAAGTTCTTTTTGAGAACTGTTTCTTTCAGAGACATAACAGTTATAAGAAATAAGGAAAAAAATTGGACTATAACTATTAAAGTTTGTATTAAAAAAAATTCATTTTAAGATAACAGTTTCAAACAATGAAAATATATTTCATTTTTGTATAACAGTTATTGAAGAAAATTTTTTTTTTCCGTTGCTCATAATTTTTATCGTTCGATAAATATTTTTTACGTTGCCTCATAACAATAATGAATGAGAAAAATTTTTTCCCGTTGCTTATAACATTTATTTTTCAATAAATTGTTTTTACGTTGCCTAATAATGACCGCGATCAGCAGCGCTATTAATGATATCAGTAGAATGGTATCACCAGTATACCACTATACATATATTTTCTCTCTTAACGAAATAAATTAAAAACTATTAATTGAAAATAAAAGCTTATAAGAAACGGAAAAGTTTTTTTCTGATTCACAATCGTTTTGAAGCAACGAAAAAAAAATATTTATTGAACGCTTAAAATTATGAGCAACGGAAAAAATTTTTTCTCATTCATAATTGTTACAAGGCAGCGTAAAAAATATTTATCAAAAAATAAAAGTTTTGAGCAACGAAAAACAACGAAAAACGAATTCCAATCATAAGTATTATCGACTAACGTCAAAAATGTTCGTCGTTTTAAAAGCAATTTTTTCGATTCTAAAAAACATTTAATAGTTATTTAGGATCTCTGGTTTCTTTAAATTTTAAAAATATATTTAAAAAAAAAATGTCAACAGTTTCACTTCACCTAAAAGTATGCTTCAATTTTTTAAAATAAATGTGAATAAAATTGAAAGAAACACTTATAAAATACCAACTGCCGTTGGGATTTCAGCGAAGTTTTGGACAGGAATTCTACTAAATACAAGTAATTAACGTTATCGTCATTATTCTGTCATAAATATATAGCCACATGAGCGAAATATATATAATTTTTAATGAAGTTAGTCACAATTTTAAATCGCGATATCTCAAAAACTAGAGCCAATCTAGAAAAACGGTTGATGGAACTGAATTCAGCGCCCTCCAATTATGTTTACCAGATTTGTCTCCATGTTGTCGGTAAAAAAAAGTACCAAATTCGAGCACAGTGTAATTTCTGATACTTATTTCCTGTTGCCTTTCACAACAGACCAGCATATCTATTTTTGGAAAATTTTGCAATGACCACAATTTAAAATTTAATAAAATCCAAAACAAAAAAAAAAAAAGAACAAAATACAAAATGATAATTATTTTTGAATTTTGAATTTTAAAAATCAATATAAAATTAATTATATTTAAAAAAATATTATTTGAGTGTTATTCTTAGGCCCGATATTACAGTGCATACTTAAGGTCTCCTCAGCACTTAAGTAAAGCTTAAGTCTGTAAAGCATTTTAACAGTAGAAATTTTAAGTGCTCCTTAAATAAGTTTTCAAATTAATTTAATGATGGAATTTCACTAATTTCACGAATTTTAAAAAAGAATAAACAAAAAATATAGGTTTTTTCAAATGTTGCCTGTCGAAAACAATTTTCGTGAGTTTTGGATAAAAATTGACTGTTAAACCGCTTGACACTTAAGGTGTTCTTAAGTCTTCAAGCTTCCTTAACTTAAGGGGGTCTTCTCATTGAAAACCCGTTTTTTGGACCCTTTTTAAAAAAATTCTTATTTGAAAACGCAAAGAATAATTGAAAACTTTTTTTATTTATTGTATTACAAAAGGTTCAAAGTAAATAAAAAAATTTTTTTTGCCTCGATACGTGGGCTGTTCAAAAAGTAATGAGACTTCAAAGTTGGTGGTGAAAAAAAAAGGTGTCGTCACGGCGGCCACGATTCCGGGTCTCCGGAGCGTCCGAATTGGAAAAAAACGGGGTTATAATCAGTATAGATGTAATTCTCGGGTGAACCTCAAGCTTAATTTTGTGATTTTTTTTTGACAAAATGGCGGCCATTCAAAAAAAATTTCAATTTCGGGCTTTTTTTTGTAGTTTAGTGTAAAAAAAAAATAGTAAAAAATTTTTTTTAATTATGGTCGAGGTTCACCCGAGAATGGTGACAATTCTGCGTCGATTCCACTTTGTTTCATGAAAATCGGTTCAGTTGAACTGGAGATATCATGGCCGCCAGTTCGAAAAACGTGGTTTCGAGATAAACGCGTTTGAAGTTTGAAGCAACGCAAAAATTACTCGTTTTAGCGCAGATCTTGCTCGACAAAGAAGGCTATATCCTCTAAACTATTTCGAATTTCAAAAAATCCTTTTAGGGGCGTATTCACAACTACCCAAGCTATAAATAAATGCAAAAAAAAAAAATCGAAAAAAAAGTTGCTCAATGAGAAGACCCCCTTAAGCGAGGCTTAAGTATGCACCGTAATATCGGGCCTAAGAATAAGTTTTATCTTCTGAGTAAAAAATAAAACTAAAAAAAAATTGTTATTTTCTGATTAAAATAATAAAACTCATAAAATAACACTTAAATTGTAATTTTTAAAACATAACTTATAACAGTTATAGTCCCTGGTTTTGAACTTTCTTTTTTTTTCAGACAAAGCATATCTCATTTGGATGCGATCGCGATATAGTTAATTGCTCGAGTAAGACGTCACTTATTGATTTGCTGCCCAAAGGAGTCGAATGGACAAAGGATATAAATTATGATGAAGGATTCGAACCAGTTTTCCATTTTGACGGCTCATCTGGGGTTGTTGTACCCGATACATTACTAGCGCATCATGATTTTTCAATGAATCCGTTTAGCATTGTGACAATTTTCCGGCATTTTAACTTACCGTCGAACAACAAACATATTAAAGAGCATCTTATATGTAGCGCTGATGATCACAAAATGAATCGTCACCACATGGCACTCTTTGTACGAAATTGTCGTTTAATCCTTCTTCTACGTAAGAATTTTAATGAAGGCGATCTCAACATATTTAGTCCAGCTGAGTGGCGCTGGAAGATCCCACAAGTTTGCGACAACGAATGGCACCATTACGTTGTGAATGTCAATTCGAAAGTGGAATTGTATATTGATGGAGTATTATTTGAAAGTGGTCTTGAAGATCGGCATAGCAATCCGGAAGTTATCGATGACTGGCCTTTGCATGCGGCACATGGCGTTAATACTACATTGGCTGTTGGTGCATGTTTCCAAAGTTCAGAAAATCGTCTTAAGCACGGCTTCAACGGGGATATATCGGAAATAAAAATTTCATTAAATGCGATTCTCTCATCGGATGAAATAAAATGCGGAACCAGCTGCGCTGAACATTTGTTAAAGCCCACAGAGGAGAGTCTTTTGGATGCTAATGCACAAGTTCAAATCAATTCACAATTAAACGAGATATATATTGAAAGTCAAAGCAAAGCAAACATTGAACAACTATTGAGAAAAATCCAGTACACAAACACAAAGGAGCATCCGACCATTGGGCGTCGTAATATTGAGATACGCTCAACTTTGAACTGTCTAAATCAAAGTGCCATACGTTTACCAACTGTTGAGACCTACATAATGGTCAACGAGCCAAACAATCTTGTTATGACAACAGCTGCGCCAGTGCCATTAAATCCAAATAATGATGCCAATCATAAAGACAATACAGCTACGATGCCAACTATGGAAAATGGAAAGGAGGATAACAAGCGAGATGCTACAAAACCAGTTTTGATGATTCCAAATGCAGAAAAGACAAAAATTGTTATTGCAGGTAGGCTATACACACACACACACAATCACACACTACAGTATAATTTGCTTAGCTGTGTTCGCACTTAAGTGCACTTTTAAGTTACCTGCACAAAAATATTCGTATGAACGTTTCTCTTTTAGCTGCATTTCTAATAGTTTCACCTTGGCTTTAACAGACCTGTCAAAAATTATTCTTTTGAATTTCAAACACTTTCCTATCGACCTAGTTTAGAACTTCCTGAAAATGGTCCGGAAGAGTTGAAAGATGAAGAGCACACATCCGAAGCCAACTCTCCAAAAACGAAAGAGGATCTTCTGGCACTAGATGTATTACTGTGCGGAAAATTTCATAAATAGTAGAATCTATACGTATTTGTTGTTTGAAATTGAGGAGAGAATAGCTAAACTAGCTTTGAAGGGTTTCACTCATAGCAAAATTACAGACTATTTGAAGTCCTAATCTTAAATACTTTTCAGTCATGCATATGAAATATTTTCCTTATGTCATAATATAAATGTTTGAATGGCGTTTTTTTAGGGCCTCACATGTGTTCTTAAAGAAATTCGGATGTGTGCCTCAATAATGCATTGTATTGTATTGCATGCATGTATTATTTATACAATGCTGCAACATCTTCTACGTTAAGGGGGTCTTCTCATTGAGCAACTTTTTTTCGACTTTTTTTTTTTGCATTTATTTATAGCTTGGGTAGTTGTGAATATGCCCCTAAAAGGATTTTTTGAAATTCGAAATAGTTTAGAGGATATAGACTTCTTTGTCGAGCAAGATCTGCGCTAAGACGAGTAATTTTTGCGTTGCTTCAAACTTTAAAAGCGTTTATCTCGAAACCACGTTTTTCGAACTGGCGGCCCTGATATCTCCAGTTCAACTGAACCGATTTTCATGAAACAAAGTGGAATCGACGCAGAATTGTCACCATTCTCGGGTGAACCTCGACCATAATTTAAAAAAATTTTTTACTATTTTTTTTTTTACACTAAACTACAAAAAAAAAGCCCGAAATTGAAATTTTTTTTTTGAATGGCCGCCATTTTGTCAAAAAAAATCACAAAATTAAGCTTGAGGTTCACCCGAGAATTACATCTATACTGATTATAACCCCGTTTTTTTTTCCATTTCGGACGCTCCGGAGACCCGGAATCGTGGCCGCCGTGACGGCACCTTTTTTTTTCACCAACTTTGAAGTCTCATTACTTTTTGAACAGCCCACGTATCGAGGCAAAAAATTTTTTTTTATTTACTTTGAACCTTTTGTAATACAATAAATAAAAAAAGTTTTCAATTATTCTTCGCGTTTTCAAATAAGAATTTTTTTAAAAAGGGTCCAAAAAACGGGGTTTCCATGAGAAGACCCCCTTAATACATAAACTTTTGAATTATTAAATTTTTTTTTGAATTAATGAAATAAAATAATAATTTTCAAAATAGTATAACGAAAAACATAAAAACGTTGCATAGACCAGGTGTTGTTGCAACGTTGCAGAAATTTTTTTTTTCGTCTGCTGAAGGCAGGCACCTGTAACCCAAAAATTTCTATTAACTTTAAATTGTATTTTGATATGATTTTGTATAAGTTGACATCGTTTTCAATTAATTTTTTTTTTTTTCTTAATAACGATTAACTGATTCAATTTGAAAATGTTTTTAAATTTTCTATTTGATTTTAGGGAACTCAAATAATTTAGTTTCATATCCGGAGATCAAGCGAGGTGTGCACATTTTGAACGATATAAATATCACTGTTCTGTCTGCTGGAAATATTATACCTAGCCTCCAGCATTTGGACTCGTGCAGCGTGGTTGTATTTCCCTCCCTTAATCCCGATCATGAGGACATACAAGTTGATGGCGATGAGTCGCTTTCTTCGGCTCTGGATATAAAAACAAACATAAATAAAGATGGAGTTGAAATGTTAGGATATGACACAATCGTCAACTATTTAGATGTCTTGAAAGCATTAGTTTATAGTAACAAGAAACCGGCATACTACTTGAATCGTGTATTTAAATTGTCATGCTCCCAGCTCAATTCGCCATTTAAAAATGCCGAGTTTACCTTAACTCTGACAGTGCTACATCCAAAGCTTCCAAAGAGTACGTCGATGCCGGTAGACAGCAGTGGATCTAATGGTGCTTTCATGGTTATGAAATCAACAGGTAGAGTACTTATCGTCTGATAAATTGAAAATTCGGCTTTTAATCTAATATTTTATATTGCAGATAATAAGATTTTTGCGCATGCCATGGTCCACAATCATGATGTTCAAGAGCCAAAGTCGCATGTTCATTCCATCATGCACAAAGGTATCTATCATTAATTCTCATAAATGTAACGAAACAATTTAAAAAAAAAAAACCTTACAAAAGCGATATTGCCCAGATACGCAGGAAATAAAAAAATGTCAGGTTTTTATTCGGGTATGTGATTATTTTCCCTTTCCCGGGGAATTCAATTCTCCAACTGATGTGATTTCCCTTTCTCTAGATTGAGGAGGAATTTGAATTACCTCATGATCTAACTGGCGATATGCATTCTCTATTAAAGTAATTCAATTTCCATCTCAATCTAGGAAAAAGGGGAATTAATCACTTCAATTTCGATATTGAATTACCTTTCCCGCGAAAGGGAAACCAATCACATACCCGATTATGGAATATCCTTTATTTGTGGCTACCCAATAAACACAAAAACGATAACGTGTTCGAATCGAATTCGAATCGAATTCGTAGAGCGCGAATCGCATTAAACGAATTCGAATCGAATTCGATTCGAATTCGCGGAAAGCAATTTTCGCGATATCGCGCTTTTATCGTATTTTGCGTTCGATTCGAATTCGATTCGAAGACAAAACGCGATAAGAATTCGAATCGTTTGCAACGAGCTCGCCTCGAGCTCGCTTTTTTATCGCGGATTTTAGAATACGCGAGCTCGCTTTTTTATCGCGGATTTTAAAATACGCGAGCTCGGTTTTTGATCGTGGAATTCATAAGAGTCTTACCGACTACGGCACCCGGAAAGGGATTTTGAAGTTTTGTTGATATTTTGAAAAGTCCTCGAGGGCTCCCTGAAAAATGGCCCGAATGCAAAATGGCCCCAAACTGAAAATGAAAAAAGGCCCCAAAATTTGGGGTCATTGTGCATTATGAAAAATTACCTCAAATCAAAAATGAAATTTGGCCCCAAAATAAAATGAAAAAGGCCCCAAAAACAAAAAGAGGTGTTTTTAATTGATATGAAAAATGGCCCCAAACTAGAAAATAAAACGGCCGTTATAGAATTTAAAAAATTAAAAATGAAAAAAGACCCCAAAATTTGGGGTCATTTTGCATTACCCCAAATCAAAAAATGAAACATGGCCCCAAATGTAACATAAATTTTGAAAAATGCAAAATGACCCAAAAAAATCGCCCTAAAATGCAATACAAAATTTTGGGGCCTTTTTTAATTTTTGGATTTGGGGTAATTTTTTTAATGCAAAATGACCCCAAATTTTGGGGCCTTTTTTAATTTTTCAAAGTGGGGCAATAATGCATTATGCAAAATTACCCCAAAATTGGGGCTTTTTTTTCATTTTTAATTTTTTAAATTCTATAACGGCCGTTTTATTTTCTAGGTTGGGGCCATTTTTCATATCGATTAAAAACATCTCTTTTTGTTTTTGGGGCCTTTTTCATTTTATTTTGGGGCTAAATTTCATTTTTGATTTGAGGTAATTTTTCATAATGCACAATGACCCCAAATTTTGGGGCCTTTTTTCATTTTCAGTTTGGGGCCATTTTGCATTCGGGCCATTTTTCAGGGAGCCCTCGAGGACTTTTCAAAATATCAACAAAACTTCAAAATCCCTTCCCGGGTGCCGTAGTCGGTAAGACTCTTATGAATTCCACGATCAAAAACCGAGCTCGCGTATTTTAAAATCCGCGATAAAAAAGCGAGCTCGCGTATTCTAAAATCCGCGATAAAAAAGCGAGCTCGAGGCGAGCTCGTTGCAAACGATTCGAATTCTTATCGCGTTTTGTCTTCGAATCGAATTCGAATCGAACGCAAAATACGATAAAAGCGCGAGCTCGCGAAAATTGCCTTCCGCGATTCGAATTCAATTCGAATTCTTTAAAATATTTGTGTTTAGTGGATACGAAACTTTAATTCTCGAAGGTAGTTTTGTTAATTTGTTTCCAAATCGCTAAACTTATAAACGATAAAAAGTCATTCATTTCAATTCGGCGAAGACGGCGTAATGGGTAAGCAGACTGGAAATAAGTGTGACTACAAATCAAGAGGTTCGGTGTTCAAATCCCACAGCCGGTGGATTCAAAAGCGTGGTTACCAGCATTAGAATCGTTTTTTTTTTTTTTTTTTTTTTTACCGAAAATAGAGTTATAATAAGACTGTTATTAGAATCATACATTAAATATAAAAATTAATACATTTTTTTTTACTAATCGAATATAATCGAAAATTCGACAAAAAGGCGAATCGAATATGATAAAAAATTCGAATAAAGCGCGATAGCAAAACGATAGCAAAATACGAATCGCGCGCGATGCGTAAACGATAAAAAATGCGATAAAAATATGAATCGCGTAAAAAGGTGACTCCCTCACGAATTCGAATTCGATTCGAGCTCGCCGCGAACACTCGCCGCGAAGAGTTTGCACGTCAAAACGAATTCGATTCGAATTCGATTCGAACTCGTTGTGCTTATTGGGTATTGATAAAGTACCGGACAATAATCAATTTAATTCAATAACTTTATGTAAGAAGACAATACAAATACATAATTTATTTTTTCCAGCTGAAAATGCTCACCCAACTATACTTATTGCACTCATCTGCATATTTCTGGTTATATTATTGTTGGGCGTGTCAATAGCGCGGCTTAAAAATAATAACAACAACAAATACAACAATCATCACCAGCCCTGTCCAAAGGTAATACATTACATATTAAACCATTTTGCGCCGTTTTTTTTTTTTTCTTTTTGTATAAAATTTACTGTAAAATGTATAATTTTTTAAATTTTTTATAAAAGAATGTATAAAGGACGGACGTTCGGGTGTTTCACACGTGAAAAAAAGGGTTGAATTTCGAAGACGGCCCCATCTTAAACGAAAGATAATGTAAATCGAAAAATTTTGGCATCATTTTCATTTTGTTTAATTTATGTTTAGAGGTCGCTTAAATGCAAAGCCAAAATATCAATTTTTTGTCAATAAAACAAAATTTCAGTCAATTAAGAAAACAAATTTATACGGAAAAAAAATCTTTTTAAATCGGTTATACATACGAAAGTATTTTTCAGTGAAACATTGAACTCCATTAATTGCAATCAATTTTTGTGTTTTTCTGCCCCTAAAAGTATACAGAAAATGTCGAAAATCTGTCAAATTGCGAAATCTAAAGGGTTTGGCGGTTAGCAAAGGCATGCGGCATCATGAAAGGAATTTATAAATTTGTGTGGCGGGAAACTGGGAATACACTGAAAAAAAATATTCAAAATTTTCTTTTTAGTTTTGTAAAAAAAATTTTTCTCAGTGTAAAATTTAAAAAAATTTTTTTAGCTTGTTTTATTATCTAACATAATCTGCTTAGATCGTCTCTCTATCTCAATTGGTTGTTGAGAAATAAAATTTTGAAAAAAGACTTATAAAAACGGATTTTCAAGGATATTTCAAGGACCGTTCAAAATAAAAATCTAAAAAGTGGTCTCCACAGTGTTGTTAGATGGCGCCTATCGAAAAATTAACAAAATTTAAAAATTCCTTTCATGATGCCGCAACCCGCTAGACCCTTTACAATATTTAAATACAATTTTTATAGCTCTCTTTAAGGCGTTTTTGGCAAAACTTCAAGTCCTTTAAGCGACCTCTAAACATTAATTTTAAAAATTGAAAATGGTGCCCAAATTTTTCGATTTACATTATCTTTCGTTTGAGATGGGGCCGTCTTCGAAATTCAACACTTTTTCCACCTGTGAAACGCCCTATTAGGACGTTTACGCAGGTACAACAATAAAATATTTAGATTAGTTATTTACAGTAAGTAGATGAAAATGATTTGATTTCATTATGTCCTAAGTACCAAACATCAAATTGCTATCACAATGGGTAAAAAAAAAAAATTTTAATGAAACATTAATTGACCTAAGATGGAAATAAGAATTATAAAATTTAACTACCTTTTTCAATGATAACATAAGGGAACGTGTCCAAACTACGTGACCCTTTTAGGGGGGGAGGGGGTCCTGAAAGTACTACACTTGGACAAATTGGTCACTTAATTTATTCTACGGATTGTCACCGAGGGGGGGAGGGGGGAAAAAAGTAGTAAAAAATGGTTCACGTAGTTTGGACACGTTCCCTAATCCTTCTAAAATGTTTCTTAAGATAAAACTCAATGATTAGAATGTCGGAATTTTACTGATTTTCTCACTTACTTATAGATTGCAGACGAAGGATTAGTTTGGGATGACTCAGCACTTACAATAACTATTAATCCAATGCAAAGCGATGCAGTTTCGGAAGACAGCACAGACTCCGAGAACTCTGACTCGGATGAAGAAGAAGGTAATTTAGGATATTTTCAAAAAAAATATATTGAGTTGAATTCATAAAAAAACAAAACTCTTAAAATATACTTACATACATTAACAGTCTTGTTAATAAAAAATTCGTAAATGACTTTATAAAGCCAGTTGGGCTTAAAAGCATTTTAGAGTTATAAAGGTTTTAATAAAAACCTATTTTTCATTCATAAAAATTTGAAAAATCCGAACGGATTCGATCCGTCGGAGTACATAATCAGGCCGATTATGAATCAATTGATCGGTAAAACATCAATTGAAATCAATTTTTGTGTTTTCTGTCCCTAAAAATATAAAGAAAAAGTTTAGAATCTGTCAAATTGGAAAATCTAAATTTAAATAACTATATAACATTTTTGTAGCTCTCTTTAAGGCGTTTTTTGATGAAAATTCAAGCCATCTTAGCGACCTCTAAAACTCAATCCAAAAAGTGTATTATCATGCCTGAATTGTTGTTAGTACCTTATCTTCCTTTTTTGACCCCGCCGCACAGTGGGGCATCGGTGGAAAAAATAGGGTTTTTCAACTTTTGAATTTCAAAATTTTAATGATTCACTTTTATAAAAAAATATTTGGATATGAAGAATTCGACTTTTTTTTTTTTTGAAAATTGAATTTTTTTTATTAAAAAAAACTAACAAAAGTCAAAGGAATGTTATTTAATAAATTTCAGGTTAAAATTGTTGTCCAAATAGAGAAAATTTTATATGTGAAAATCCAAAGCTATTACCTTTGTTTTATTTTTTTTTTATGGAAATAAAGCAATTACTCTTTCATGTAAAAAAAAAATTTATTAAGATTGGAAGAGTAGAATAATTATTATAATTTCCTAGAAATTAGAGTAAAAAATATCAACTTCTCATTTTTTGTTGGAATAAAACTTTATGTGCTTTGCCTTGCTTGGCCATCTTACTATATACAAATGGAAAATACGAGTCTATACTTTCAATATAAACAACGAAGTTCACCTTCTATTAACTTTCCTGTAAGTGACATCAATTTGAATTTCAAAAGTCACAGCAATATTTCATACAAATGCTCAATAAGACAAAAAAATGGGGCATACTTTTAGGTTTTACGTAATCAAAACATGGAACGATTTATGTATGAAACATTAGTTTTGTTTACGGATATGTAGACATAACAAAATGGAATGACATTTCAATGTAAAAAGAAACCATATTTAACATCAATATCTTTCTATGACACACTTTGACTTGGCATGCTTTACTAGTAAAGCGGAATGCATTTGTGGGATATTTTTGGTGATTTCGAAGGCTAATATCGTTCGCGGAATGCTGTTGAGGGTATTATCTTCTTTTGAATGGAGACAGCCAATATTTAAGCTCTTGGAAAAAATTAAAATTCTTTAATTTCTGTGAATATTCCATATAATCAAACTTTCGATGGGCGTTAAACCCAAAGTAGGCGTGGCAGCCCTAATATTTTTAGCTTTTTTTTTGAGGAGAACTCAATTAAGAAGCGTCCCGAATTGCAAGTCCTTAGGTCCAAAAATAAAAATTTTGACATGTGCACTTATATGGGAGGTGGGCGTGGCAGTGGGCGGATTTCCAAGATTTTTTCAAAATATCTTAGTTTAGCCCACAGAAATGCTTATGCAATTTCAATGCTCTACGACCACTCCTTCTATTTTTTTCCAAGAAATATATGGAGCGGCTCCACTGTGCGCCGTTTTCGAAATTCAAAAATTTTTTCACGTCTGAAACGCCCTAATATGTTATCTTTAAATCGATTTTTAACTTCAATATGAGTTTTTTTGAAGTTAGAAAAGCGGTTTGAAGTTCAATTTCGGTAAAATTATTCGCAAAAGGTTGGTAAGAAAATTTTTTTTCCCCATACAGTATTCTTTAAGGGGGTCTTCTCATTGAAAACCCGTTTTTTGGACCCTTTTTAAAAAGTTCTTATTTGAAAACGCAAAGAATAATTGAAAACTTTTTTTATTTATTGTATTACAAAAGGTTCAAAGTAAATAAAAAAAATTTTTTTGCCTCGATACGTGGACTGTTCAAAAAGTAATGAGACTTCAAAGTTGGTGGTGAAAAAAAAGGTGCCGTCACGGCGGCCACGATTCCGGGTCTCCGGAGCGTCCGAAATGGAAAAAAAAAACGGGGTTATAATCAGTATAGATGTAACAGGTTGGCTGATAAGTCCCCGGTCTGACACATAGATGGCGTCGCTAGTATTAAATGCATATTATTTTTATATAGTGGCAGCCTTCAAATGATTCGTGTCAAAATTTGACGTCTGTAAGTCAATTAGTTTGTGAGATAGAGCGTCTTTTGTGAAGCAACTTTTGTTATTGTGAAAAAAATGGAAAAAAAAGGAATTTCGTGTTTTGATAAAATACTGTTTTCTGAAGGGAAAAAATACAGTGGAAGCAAAAACTTGGCTTGATAATGAGTTTCCGGACTCTGCCCCAGGAAAATCAACAATAATTGATTGGTATGCAAAATTCAAGCGTGGTGAAAGAGGTGGTTACCGACGAAAACATCAAAAAAATTCACAAAATGATTTTGAATGACCGTAAAATGAAGTTGATCGAGATAGCAGAGGCCTTAAAGATATCAAAGGAACGTGTTGGTCATATCATTCATCAATATTTGGATATGAAAAAGCTCTGTGCAAAATGGGTGCCGCGCGAGCTCACATTTGACCAAAAACAACAACGTGTTGATGATTCTGAGCGGTGTTTGCAGCTGTTAACTCGCAATACACCCGAGTTTTTGCGTCGATATGTGACAATGGATGAAACATGGCTCTATCACTACACTCCTGAGTCCAATCGACAGTCGGCTGAGTGGACAGCGATCGGTGAACCGTCTCCGAAGCGTGGAAAGACTCAAAAGTCCGCTGGCAAAGTAATGGCCTCTGTTTTTTGGGATGGGCATGGAATAATTTTTATCGATTATCTTGAGAAGGGAAAAACCATCAACAGTGACTATTATATCTCGTTATTGGAGCGTTTGGAGGTCGAAATCGCGGCAAAACGGCCCCATATGAAGAAGAAAAAAGTGTTGTTCCACCAAGACAACGCACCGTGCCACAAGTCATTGAGAACGATGGCAAAAATTCATGAATTAGGCTTCGAATTGCTTCCCCACCCACCGTATTCTCCAGATCTGGCCCCCAGCGACTTTTTCTTGTTCTCAGACCTCAAAAGGATGCTCGCAGGGAAAAAATTTGGCTGCAATGAAGAGGTGATCGCCGAAACTAAGGCCTATTTTGAGGCAAAACCGAAGGAGTACTACCAAAATGGTATCAAAAAATTGGAAGGTCGTTATAATCGTTGTATCGCTCTTGAAGGGAACTATGTTGAATAATAAAAACGAATTTTGACAAAAACATGTGTTTTTCTTTGTTAGACCGGGGACTTATCAGCCAACCTGTTAATTCTCGGGTGAACCTCAAGCTTAATTTTGTGATTTTTTTTTGACAAAATGGCGGCCATTCAAAAAAAAAATTCAATTTCGGGCTTTTTTTTTTGTAGTTTAGTGTAAAAAAAAAAAATAGTAAAAAATTTTTTAAAATTATGGTCGAGGTTCACCCGAGAATGGTGACAATTCTGCGTCGATTCCACTTTGTTTCATGAAAATCGGTTCAGTTGAACTGGAGATATCATGGCCGCCAGTTTGAAAAACGTGGTTTCGAGATAAACGCGTTTAAAGTTTGAAGCAACGCAAAAATTACTCGTTTTAGCGCAGATCTTGCTCGACAAAGAAGGCTATATCCTCTAAACTATTTCGAAATTCAAAAAATCCTTTTAGGGGCATATTCACAACTACCCAAGCTATAAATAAATGCAAAAAAAAAAAAAAAGTCGAAAAAAAAAGTTGCTCAATGAGAAGACCCCCTTAAATTTATAAAATTTAACAAAATCCGAGCTCTACTCATCACTTTCCAAGGATTATTTTTTTTTTTTTTTGGTTTTTAGTTTATCGAATGATGAATTCATTTTTATCAATTTCAGCAAGCAAAGGACGATTTGCAAATGTCAGCCAATTGGAATGGGATAATACCAATATGTTTACCACAACCGTAAACTAAATTTGGGAGTATGCAATAGCAAATCAAATAAAAGAAAGAAACAAAAGAAAACGTCAAACTCCCACACATTAATCTGAAAATTCGGAAATTCAATGATATAACGCTAATTTAGTAAAGAATTTATCGCAATATTTATATGAATGTATGTACCATGTAAAAGATTTAATGCATAAGAAATTACCGCAGAGATAACACAAAAGTAGTGTCGAGATACACACACACACTATGCGATAAACGAAACGTAGTTCACAGGCAATGTTTCAACAAGACATAAATTTTCAAAACTGTTAATTATCGCTTAAAGAGTTTTAACTGGTTTAAGTATGACAACATCTACTACTTACAAGCTCTGTCTTACTAATTTTAGTTTAAAGATTTAGTTAAGCTTAAAATGTTCACTCTTGTAATACATACACATATCTGAATAATATCAGCTGCAAGAGTACAGTAGTATCAAACTAAGTGTTTTAAGCATGTTGCTTTCCGGCCTCCCGAACAAGTAAAATTCAAAAACGAATTTCTTACTACAGCAAAAACAAAAACAAAAAAACAAAAAAAAAACAATGCTTAAGCTCATTTTAGAATTTTGCAGCACTTTCAACTTGAATTAAGAGCTTGTATATCCTAAGAATTCTTTAAAATTGTAAATATCATGTTTGGTGCGATATATATATATATATATAATTTTTTTTTTTTAATTACTGAGACCCAAGACACATCAGACATCTAAATAAAATTTTGCAAATGAACACATATTCTCTTGTTGCTCCCGATGTAAGCACTTCCGAGTATCGACTTTTGGAATCGGGCTCTTGTCAGGCTGCTCAACTATTATCTGACCAAAATCAATCCGACCATCCTGCATAGCACTACCTGCCACCGCTTTTTCTTAATTCTTCCACACCCTTACTAACCCACGCTTACGTGTGTATCATTGTTCTCTTCATATACCTACACCTACATTGCAAGACCTCTTTAATATTTGATGCTTTCTCTGAAAAACCTCAATATTAAATCTACTGGCCCGCAAGCTATTGTATTCTGCTAAATATATTATCAATAGGGCTCGGATTTTTATGCTTTTATAAATTTAAAGCATACTTTGCGGATCAAAAACTTTTAATAACCGGCATTTTGCGAATAAGTTGAGGGAATTTCAACCTCAAACCGCTTTTCTAATTTCAAAAAATGCCCATTGAAGTTAAAAATCGATTTGAATCTGAACTTTATGTGAGTTGAACAAAATTTTTACTCCATAAAGTATGCTTTAAATTTATAAAAGCATAAAAATCCGAGCCCTAATTATCAATCCGATTATCACGATCACGATTATCCAGTGGAATAAATGAATAATTTTTCCAAGATGTTGGCCACTGAAACATGGACAATATGGAAAAAAATTTCAAAAGTATAAATTTTTGTAAGGCATAAGATTTTGTTATTCGATATGGAAGGGAAAATGTTTTTTGATAAAGTGCATTCAGATCTAAAACCAGAACCCATTGTATACGAAAATGTGTAAGGTATTATCAAAAAATCGTTCGGGTTTTCTCTTTGCTCATATACTAACAATTTTTCACACTTCTCATTTCACCATTTGTAAGAATTTAGAAAGAGGAAATAAAATAAATTTTTTTTATTCGACAGTAAACAGAAAGGTTATTCCCATAAAAGTGAAGAAGCGAAAAAGTGTAAAATATATCATACAAAAATTTATTTCATTAATATTGAAATCATAGCTGTTAAATAATAATTACTAATCGTAGTCATTACTAATTAGATTATAAAAAGTCGAATTAATTGATTAAGTATGATTCTTTTCTGTTTGGCCTAATGCTATCGTAATCAATTACTAATCAGATATTTTTCATACAAGAATTATATCTGTGGCAATATGGAAAATTATGTTAGTCGAAATTTCTACTTTTGAGATATTGGAATTTTTCTACTTGGGCGCTTTATCGAGATGAAATTTTCAATTTACTCACATACAAAATGAAAATTCGGAATATGTAATCAAAATAAAGTGCACATAAGATGTGACTAAAGCAAAAGTTTATGAAAATACATACATAAGCAAAAAAAAAAAGTAATTGCAAATAACTTCATACAAAATCATGATTAATGAAAACAGATTAAACACACATCAGCGCCCAAACGTCCTTATAGCTTTAAAGCCATTAACTCATTTCTCGCTTATTTCGACTTAAGCTCCTCTTTCATATTGCCACAGATATAATCATTAGAATTCTTTGTCAAATGTAATTTAATTAATTACTAATCGTAATCGCAGTTTAACAGCTATGATTCAAAGCTTCTTGATTTACGAGCTTCCGAAGTTTTCGAGGCAAATATGATTTTATTGTAGAAAAAGGGAGTATTTTCTTTCCGCTTTTTCATATTTTTGTTGTGACAAGCAAAGTTTTTCTATTTTCTTAAAAAAGGCGCCAAATTCCAATAAAATTTTGATGTGATGTAAAACAAATACCTTCGATTTAACGACCTGACTGTTGCCAGTCCCTCCCGTTAAATTGAATCATAGAATAAGTAATAATATAGAAGGAGCGTCTGAACGATTGCTTCGTTGCGCATAATAGGCGCGGGCGGTAAGGAAGAGGTGGAAGAAACGAAATTCTCTCTCATTCCTAATCCTATTGATGCTCACAGCAGAACCCGCTCATAACATATTTGCATGGTATGAACGAAAATAATCTATATTTTGACTTTAAAGTCCTATAACCAGGGCTCGGATATATATGCATTTATAAATTTAAAGCATACTTTATGGGGGAAAATCTTTTCTTACCAACATTTTGCGAACAAGTCTAGTGAAGTTGAACTTCAAACGGCTTTTCTACCTTCATAAAAATTCTTATTGAAGTTAAGAATCTATTTGAATCTGAACTTTATGTGAGTTGAACAAAATTTTTACTCCATAAAGTATGCTTTAAATTTATAAATGCATATATATCCGAGCCCTGCCTATAACTTTTGATACACTGCTCCGATTTTCATAAAATAAAAACTATAAGAAAATTTGAATAATTTGGAAAATCTTATACGCTTACTCTATATAGATATCTACAAAAGGAAAAAAGTTCGTAACTGACAGAAAATTTCAAGTCTTCATAAACCTACAATTTCTATTAATTCTCTTCACATTCATAGCTGTAAGCACCCAGCCGGAATTTTTCTCATAAATGACCAATTCGCGGCTCTATGTCCTGCTGAAATCATTGATTGTTTCACCGGGACATTTCCGGCTGGGGTGTCACCGAGTACACACATACTCTGCTTACAGCATTAATAGTGGAAACAATGAGAGCGGGCTCCACGCGAGGAACCCCCCATACAATTTTCGCTTTGTATGAGACGCTCCTTCTATATTATTACTTATTCTATGATTGAATGCTATCATATAGCCAATTTTCTTCAATTTTAAATGAATAAAACTAAAAATTACGCTTTCAAAACACATTTTTTTCAAATAATGATGAGGTCATCGTCAAATGCACTTATTGAATTTTTACAATCATACCCTAAGGTATGTTAATTTGAAATTGTGCCCTAGTGATAACATATCAACAGCAAAAAATTGTTTTTTCATTCCTCTTTGCTTCCATGTAGGCCCTTTCTGTTTGCAAACTCTAAATCTTCATGTTGCTACTTAGACCGAGGGAATTCAAGCGAATTTCGTGCCTTATGCGCTCGTTGTATAAGGGACTCAATGGCAAAAATTTGAATGCTCATTAAATCCGAATCTTGCGAATAATCGTTAAATTGAAATTCTCCTGTACTTAGCATAATTATAAGATAAAGAGTAGTTCCTGCATTGGGAGTCGATGTTGCAAAATTTCGAACTATTTCTTTCACACACCTGCTTGAATATCACTACTAAATTTTTGTTATATTTTTAATCAATTTTAATATCAATCAATAGACATTCAACAATAAATCATATATTATAGAGAAATGCCGAGAAATTTCAAAAATAGCAAAAAAAAAGCGAATTGGCTTAAAAGCGATCATAATACGAATAATATGATTTTTGAAACCTTCTTTAGTTGTATTGAACATTTTCATCAAAACAAAAAAGTTTCGTTATATTAAATGAATTTTTAAGAAATATTGGAACATACAGTTTGCCTGTAAAAGCTTGATACATTTTTGGCATTAAGTTCCATTTTAAGATGTTTTCGAAAAGACTTTGAATTTATTTTATTTAGCTTTTTTTATTTAGGGTTATTTTTTTTATTTATTTATTTTTTTTTATTAAGAGTCGTTCCAGTTTGAGCAGTTCTATAATATACGCAATAGTGATGTACGGAATATTACATTTAAGTACTTGCAAATGTTCAATTTAATAACTAAGTTTTCCGATGTTCCGTAAGATATTTTTTCGAAAAACAATTTAGAAAATTTTTTATATTTTTTAGCGACCCCCGAATTTTTATAATTCGTAGTAAAAATATTAACCTGCTTAAGGGGACCTTCTGGTCTAGAGCACGAAAATTTAGGTTATTTTCATGATTTTTTTTTGTATTAAGCCAAATAAAAAACGATTTTCTAAGTATGCAGGCATATTATATTCTTTATTGACAAAAAATAAAAAATGTTGTTGTAATTTTTTTTTTTTTTTGGTATTTTAAAAATGGCGTTGAAGTGGAACCTCTTTGAAAAAGTACCTCCGTGGTGTGAAAGATTTTGGCAGCTCTGGTAACCGAAAAAAAAAAACCAAAAATATGTTATTAATCAGAATGAATGCGGCTATGGCAGAACTAGAATAAAAAAAAATTTTTTTAATTGACAAAATGGCGCAATTTTTTATTTCAACCATCAAAAACTCCCCTTTTTTTGACCATTTTTTTGATGAAAAAATATGAAGTTCTTGAAATAAAAATTCGATTCTAGTTCGGGCCATAGCCGTTGATGTTATGAATAATATATAAAAATTCTAGACAAATCGGTTCGATGGTTTTTTTTGTTTTCATTCACACCAGGTCAAAAAAAGTAGTTTTGAGATAAACGCGTTTAAAGTTGCTTTGATCAAGCGCGCTGCCTGCTGTCTCCACCTTCTAAAAAGGCTGTAGCAAAACAAATATTGTCAATATCTTCACGAAACTTTGCCAGCATATTCTTAAAAGTCTATTCTTCCGAATATATAAAAAAAAAAATCAATTTTCAAAAAATTCTAGACCAGAAGGTCCCCTTAACAATCTCCAATAAATTATACAAATTCGAAGGTCGCTAAAAAAAAATATAAAAATTTCAATTTTCAACGAATTTATATCATTAATTTCATTAATGAATATTTCTGGGCAAACCAAAATAAATCCATTTAAGTTTTTGGAAGGCTCAACGCTCAGCATCTCAATACTCGCATTTTTCTGTGCATTTTTATATAACAATTTTATATAATCATTATGGGTAAACTTTCAAGCTTTCCCATGATTAGGTCACCTTCGGCGGCCTTGACTTTCTAAGCGATTTCTATTTCACTGCAAATAACGATTTCGTGTTAATGTGCCGCAAAATTTTTAATGCGATCATTTTAGCAATGTTTGAGCATTTCAGTTTGCTATCTCTCCAGAAAATTTTAAAAGACTGACTAAAATTTTCACTACAACCCAAATTTCCAAAATCTTGACGGAAAGATTCGAATGCAAATACTCGTTACATCACAAATGCATATCGCAATTAAATATAATGCAATGATTAATAATTCTTTCACAGAAACACCTGCTCTTCCATTCGTCATATCTCTTTCTAAATAAAAGCCTATAATTTTTTTCTCGATACAGAAAACGCTCACTGCTTTTTTCCATTTTTTTTTTTTTTTTTAATGATGGGAGATGTTTTTGTTTTTTAACTTTCAAATTGGTTTAGCAGTAAAAACTTCTTTAATTTGTACATAAAAAATTCATATAAAAATATACATATATAAATATATATGTAAAAGCCGTCCTTAAACACAAGAAAATGAAAGCATAATTAACCATTGATAAAAAAGAAATTTGTTAAAAGCATTCTCAATATATGTTGCCAATTTATATTTTTTTCGTTATGGCTTAAATAATCAAGTAAACATTAGTGTAGCTTAAGTGCAAAAAACCATTGGAAACTTAAACATTTGGATGAGAAAAAAAATGCCCAACTCAAAAGTTGGGAAGTCCAATTTTTAGATATAAGATGAATTCCAAAAAGAGTCCTCGACTGTTAAGAATATCACACACTGCTTAAAATTATTACGTGAAATTGTAAGAGCAAAGCAAAAGAAAAACTTTGCAAACAATGTACGATCGATTATATGCACATGCATTTTATATGTACATATATATGAGAATAGCGTTAAATGTCAAAAAAAGCATTACTGACGTATAGCAAATCAGATTTCTTTAAAATTACCTTTGCATACAGTTATTAAGCAAGCCTTTAACAAGTAAATTCTAACAAAAATTCATGATTTTTTTTGACTTGGTAAATAGTGTAAGTACCTATCTACTAGTGAGCCGATTTGCGAAAAGTTAAGGTCATCGCATGGAAAAATATGAGGTTGGGAATAAAAATAAATATAAAATTATTTAAAATCTGATCCGGAAAGTCCGAGTTGCTCAGAGAAGAGCACTTAGTTTCTTTTCCAAAAAAATTAAATTTTTAACTAGTTTTCATACGTACGCGGATGACATTGCAATATCCGTCGCGGGGAAGCACCTCGACATCATCTCGGACATGATGTCCCAACATCTAAGAACACTCAGCCGCTGGAGCGGCGAGTGTTGTCTAAAAATCAATCCTAATAAAACGGAACTCGTACTCTTCTCCAGAAGATACAAGATCCCATCCTTCAACCTACCAAAACTAAATGTGGTTGTCTTGAAACTAAGCAGCCAAGTAAGATACTTAGGGCTGATACTAGGCGTTATACTGCTGGTAAAGGGCAATAGGCACAAAATGGGGACTTTCCCCCAATTCTACACTATGGCTCTACCAAGCTGTGCTAGAACCGATCCTCCTATACGCCTCAACCTTTTGGTGGCCGATCACCTACAAATCCTCGTATATTGAAGCCTTAGACAGGGTGAGAAGACAGTCCGCTTTACTGGTAACAAGATCACTGAGGACTACCCCGTTCCAAGGCACTTTTTACACTCCTTTGTTGGCTACCAACATCACTCCTCACCAGACAACAAGCAAAGATCGCGGCTGTGTGATTGAGTACCGTCTGCCGATGGACCAGAACAAACTCTGGTCACTCACAAATCTTGACAGAAGATTTCAGAATCCCGACTGATATTGACTATCGCACCCCCTCGCTCTGCTTCGAATGCGGATATAGCACCCGCGTACCGAGCACGGAGGAGTGGTGCGATGGTCTACAAATCAGCCGGGACGTAATTGAAGTTTTTACTGATGGCTCTAAACTCGACTCAAGGGTAGGGTGCGGTATTTATTCTAGCGGCTTAAACCTTAGTTAAGCCCTCCGCCTGCCTGACCACTGCAGTGTATTTCAAGCGGAGGTCATGGCCATTAACCACGCCGCCAGGTGGCTCATGTGTAATGAGATATTTGGCAGGAATATCTACATTTTCACCGACAACCAGGCGGCTATCAGATCCTTTGATTTCGGACTGGAGTCCACATCAAAACTTGTCCAAGATTTGTTTTTTTATATAAATATAATTCTTCCGATTTTTGTTAATTGAATTCATATTAGTCTTCATTTCAAACGTAACGAATTCGTATATGAATAATTTTCAAAAGGTTTCGGTAAACAATATATTTTGCTAATTAGGTTCGAGTCTCACTATCGATTTTGTTGTATTAGCTTAATGTTAGTTTATTTGGTTAATAAGGACAAATTCCGATTTTTCCTACATTCCAATTGACAGTTTGTCCAACTACCAGCTTTCCAAGATACCTGGCTCCTCATGGAATTCGCAAATTGGGTTCGAGTCTTTATGGGAATACTCTTTATATACTGGGCAAAGGTTAGTGACTGCGGTTATATTTAGCAAATACCATCTCCGAACAGTCAGATTTCCAGATGAGTAAGCTATTAATAGCCAGATTTACCGATGGCTAAGCTATTAATAGCCAGATTTCCAGGCACATTGACATTAGGAGCCATTTGGAGCCGTTTGTTCGTTTGTGAACTCTGAAACCAGTATTTGAGTACGATGTGAACTCTGTATAATATATATACTACCGCCGTATTGCACCCGTTACTCAGTAACGAATAACGAGTAACGGTTTGCTCTGCGGTATGCACCCGTTACTCAGTAACGAATAACGAGTAACGGTTTGCTCTCAAGTTAGAGAACTCGATTTTTTTGTCGAATTAAAATGCAGATAATTTTTTGTAAAAGATCATGAATAAAACGAAAACGAAAAGGTCTTTGTGCGCGAAAAGGTAAATTGCAAAAAGTACGAAGTATGGCAAAATAATTGAGAAAATCGAAAAGAATCTTAGTTGATATTTGAACGCATAAAAAGTTTGTGTATACGCAGTATCTGAATGAGATAGAGTATTCGGATGTGAAGTGTGATGAAAAGAGATGGCACTGTATGGAGCAAAATGGAGCTGAATAATGAAAAAAAAAAGTTGAACGAAATTTGATGCAACAAAATATAATTTGCAAAAGCAAAATTTCCTTTGTGAAATTAAAAGTCTGCATTAAAAATCAACTCAAAGCAACGGAAGAACACAAAGGTAAATAACTATGATAATAAAGCGCATCTTGAAGTAAAATTCTTTTCGCTAGACATATATATATATGTATATGTATACATAAAAGCGAATGAATTTTTTTCTAATCACACCATCACCATCACTTTTACCTAGAGAAAATGCTTTTTCTTTATCGACTTATAGACGACTTGTTTAACAATAATCTTTACGTGAGATAATTTATTTGTGACAAATTGAGAAATTAAAAAAAAAAGAACAGTAAGGGATAAGTTAATGTAACTTGAATATAATAAACCCTTCAAAGTTGTAAGATTGGCTGAAATATCTTGATATAAAAACTCGATTCCTCCGATTTTTTCTTGCCTTATGAGGACCTATATTCAAAGTATCGGACGAACGAAATATCTGATTATTTCATATTTGTTATATTATAAACAAACTAACAATTACAACATTATACAGCCCGATTCTGAATATTCCCGGGGAATTTACTTTTCTCGAGAGTAAAATTCTTCTGTTTTAAATATTTGGGGGAAGAAATTTGATGGCAAATGGGTATTTGACCCATACTCATAATTTTCCTTACCCTATCTTTTTGAAAAAGGAGAATTTTAGTCTCGAGAAAAGTAAATTCCCCGGGAATTCGTTCCCCGGGAATATTGTGAATCGGGCTGATAGTCATATAATCATAAAACATTTGTATTATCATTGTATCATTGTACAATACTATCATTGTACTATATACGAATCAAATATTGCAAATCACTCAATATACCTTATGGATAGCATTTAAAAGCAGATTGCATATTTCCAAATTGCACACACATTTTTCTTTCCAAATAATCCAAATAAATAATTTGGCGATGATGGCCAAAGAGAAGAAATTTCCCTTCGTCTTACCTGTCATAACTAGTAACTGGGAATACCGAAATACTTCAACAAAATTCAACTTATTTTAGCTGATTTTATTTATTTTAAAAAAAGCAAAAAAAAAGCAAAAAAAAAAAATATTAAATCCGCTTTAAATGCATTCGTACTTTATTCAATAAGAATGTTCTGTATTCGAGGTTTAAAATCTATAATGTAAATAAATCCCAAAATCAATTCATTCATCGTCCATAGAACGCACGTCATTTTGTTTGTCCATAGAACGAAAACACAGAGATCCATAAACAAATATAATCTTGATTCTTAAAATTTTTTTTTTACTTCTAGCAATTAGCAGTGCATAAAGCAGTGTATAAAGAAGAAAGGAAACATATAAATATTCATTGTAATGCTAGAATTGCAAAATCACACGGGAGGTAACACCTTACACGCGCGGATAAAATTTCAACCTGCAATTTCCCTGCGTAATTTTGAGAATCTCGACGCTGAGGAGCAAGATTATCCACCGATTAAAACAGAAGACCTTACCAACTGTGTCGCTTATGTAGGAAATAAGCATTCAGAAAAATATCTTAATCTTGCTGCTGCTGCTGCTGCTACTACTGCTGCTGCTGCTGCTGCTACTACTGCTGCTGCTGCTGCTGTGCCGTCCACAACAAGTATTAAACGTAATTTGTCGGAAAATAATCGGCAAAAAATGCAAACGCAAACACAAATATTGCAAAAGCATCAATTAAAATCATTGAAGCTCAAGCAAAATAAGTCCAGGAAGGCGGCGGCGGCGGTCGCGCCTTCGAGAGGTATTGCTGGTTTTCAAACATTCCTCAAGAGGCAATTAAAGTTTGTGAAAAACAACCATGTAGTACCGGCATTGTTGTTCGAACAACATCAGCCTAAAAAAGTTATCCCACTATCACTGCACAATTGCAAACCACAAACAAAAACACCTCTCACAACACCACCACCACCACCAGCAAAGATACGAAAGAAATGCCGCTTGCTACCCGGACTAGGAGCAACGTCCTTTTTTACGCTCATAACTCTCATTGTCTTGGAAATGATCTTATTATCTACCGTGTCTAATTGCGCAAAAACTTTTTATATGCATTGGAACACATCGAATAGCATGTGAGTAAAAAAAAATACAATAAATAACATCTTTGTCAGTATTTTAACCTTTTAACTGCTTATAATCATTGGTTTCTCGATCAAAATTTTATAACAGAGTTAACATGAAATCATCAGCCCGATTCTGAATATTCCCGGGTAACGAATTTCCTCCAGGAAGAATTACATTTTTCGAAGTAAACTATCCTTACTCTATCTATAAAAAAGAAATTTGGAGGGATAGAAATTTGATGCGGGAATGGTGTATTTGACATGCCATACTCCATATCTAATTTCTCTTACCCTATCTAATTCAATCAAAAGGAGAATTTTAGTCTCGAATAAAAGAAAATCAGCCGAAATTACGATTTCCACTGGAATATTGAGGAATTGAGCTATATAATAATTAAAATTAATTTGATTCTGCAAATGCCATCTACCATCGATCAGTATCAAAAGGAAAAACTTCAATCCTGGTTCTCGGCAATTTATGAAAAAAATTTTTTTCAATTGCCAAAAATTACATTTTTTACTATAAGCGAAAAATGAGGGACCAAAAAGCCCAAATAATAATTAAAAATGAAATATTGGAGATGGTCAAAAATAAAAATCTATGGTAATCGTAGTTAAAGTGTAACAGGCTGGTACTCTATTTTAGAGATTCATTTGGCCGGATACCGGATATCCGTCCACGGGACAGTCAAATTTTCTTCCAAAGCAAAAGTAGTTTTATTGGGAATACTCATTTTCGGGAGCAAAATAATTAAAACTTAAACATTAAGGGGGTCTTCTCATTGAAAACCCGTTTTTTGGACCCTTTTTAAAAAAATTCTTATTTGAAAACGCAAAGAATAATTGAAAACTTTTTTTATTTATTGTATTACAAAAGGTTCAAAGTAAATAAAAAAAATTTTTTTGCCTCGATACGTGGGCTGTTCAAAAAGTAATGAGACTTCAAAGTTGGTGGTGAAAAAAAAGGTGCCGTCACGGCGGCCACGATTCCGGGTCTCCGGAGCGTCCGAAATGGAAAAAAAAACGGGGTTATAATCAGTATAGATGTAATTCTCGGGTGAACCTCAAGCTTAATTTTGTGATTTTTTTTGACAAAATGGCGGCCATTCAAAAAAAAATTTCAATTTCGGGCTTTTTTTTTTGTAGTTTAGTGTAAAAAAAAAAAATAGTAAAAAATTTTTTTAAATTATGGTCGAGGTTCACCCGAGAATGGTGACAATTCTGCGTCGATTCCACTTTGTTTCATGAAAATCGGTTCAGTTGAACTGGAGATATCATGGCCGCCAGTTCGAAAAACGTGGTTTCGAGATAAACGCGTTTAAAGTTTGAAGCAACGCAAAAATTACTCGTTTTAGCGCAGATCTTGCTCGACAAAGAAGGCTATATCCTCTAAACTATTTCGAATTTCAAAAAATCCTTTTAGGGGCATATTCACAACTACCCAAGCTATAAATAAATGAAAAAAAAAAAAGTCGAAAAAAAAGTTGCTCAATGAGAAGACCCCCTTAAATCTTTTGCAAAAAATAATCCGATTATTAATCAATTAAATTGCAAGTAATGATTATTTAAAACTAATATCAATTTTAATATACATTTAATATTTATGTGAGCTTCGGATAAATGACAAACTCTGCTAAACAGGATGAATTATTCTTAAAGTTCGAACGCCAGTGTCCCACATAAGAAGTGTCCATATAACCATCATGCATAACAAAAAATTCATTCTAATAGGGATACGAGCAATGCATAAAATCAACCACGCATCGTGGTGTCTTTATGTATTGCACATAGGGCGGTGTGACTGTCTTAAGGAATTGGAATGATATAGGTCTGCGACCTGGAAATGCTTGTAAGGGAAGCGGGAGAAAGGTTTGGGAAGAGGGTGTTGTGCGTGCATTGTACGGCGTGCACATAGTACAGTATGCGTATGTTTACCTGCAAGGGTGGTTTAGATTTATTTAAAAAATCATCATCGCCAAAGCCAACGTCGTTAATGATGTTGTGGGGTCTTGTTGTTGTTGTTGTTGTTTCTGTTTTTGTTTCCCTTGCTGCAGTTCTCGCCATCGTTGTCGCTGTGGACTTCGTTTCGCCATTTTTTAATTCTTTTTTTTTTTTTTATAATCGCACTACACGCGCTTCTCAAGTTTTATTGCAAGGGAAGAAGTGTTGAGCTACCGAACTGAAGTGCGTGCGTACATTGAAAAATTGAGCTCTGCTATAATCTTCGATAACTTAGCCTTCTTTATTTCGTTGTGAAAGATCAGTTTTCTGGATTCAATTCAGCAACTATTTATGCGAATTACATATGTATGACATACATAATTATGCTATTCACAGTCTTCTAAAATCCCTTTTACATTTACCCCCAGTTAAAATTAGTATTTTTAGCTCCATGCTAAATTTTATTGTTTTTGTTTTCTATTGTTGGAAACGAGAAATAGCACATTGCCAGGGCCGGATTAATAGGGGACGCAATTGGGGCCATGACCCCGGGCCTCCACCACTTGGGGATTCACCAGCAGTGATATTTTTTTTTTTCTTTTACCTTGGATCGAAAAACTAGCTTTCTATTATTGAGCACATCATAATAAATCTGAATTCCAAAGAAATATTTTTTTTTTAGTTTTCAAGATATTATTCAGTAAATACCCACTTTCTGAATATTTTCACGTGTTTATACTGTTATTCAGTGGACTTAAGGGGGTCTTCTCATTGAGCAACTTTTTTTTCGACTTTTTTTTTTTGCATTTATTTATAGCTTGGGTAGTTGTGAATATGCCCCTAAAAGGATTTTTTGAAATTCGAAATAGTTTAGAGGATATAGCCTTCTTTGTCGAGCAAGATCTGCGCTAAAACGAGTAATTTTTGCGTTGCTTCAAACTTTAAACGCGTTTATCTCGAAACCACGTTTTTCGAACTGGCGGCCATGATATCTCCAGTTCAACTGAACCGATTTTCATGAAACAAAGTGGAATCGACGCAGAATTGTCACCATTCTCGGGTGAACCTCGACCATAATTTAAAAAAATTTTTTACTATTTTTTTTTTTACACTAAACTACAAAAAAAAACCCGAAATTGAAATTTTTTTTTGAATGGCCGCCATTTTGTCAAAAAAAAATCACAAAATTAAGCTTGAGGTTCACCCGAGAATTACATCTATACTGATTATAACCCCGTTTTTTTTTCCATTTCGGACGCTCCGGAGACCCGGAATCGTGGCCGCCGTGACGGCACCTTTTTTTCACCACCAACTTTGAAGTCTCATTACTTTTTGAACAGCCCACGTATCGAGGCAAAAAAAATTTTTTTATTTACTTTGAACCTTTTGTAATACAATAAATAAAAAAAGTTTTCAATTATTCTTTGCGTTTTCAAATAAGAATTTTTTTAAAAAGGGTCCAAAAAACGGGTTTTCAATGAGAAGACCCCCTTAAGAATTGAAAAACCTTCTTATCAATCAAAAAACGTACTTTTGCTAACAATCAATCTGTCGTTTAGTGAAAAAAAGCTACATAGTAAATTTTATTTTATAAAATTCGCTCTACTCAGACTCGCACTTGACCGATTTTTTGTGGAGCAGCAGATTTGTGTTGCAGAGTAAGTTATTTTACGACGGCATAAGTTTCAGCGTAACCATCCATCTGGAGCACAAAAAAGAAAAGTAAAAAAAAAAACACCATAAGCAATTACTGTCGAAAATTCCAAAAAGCAGAAATCATTTTTCTGCTCATGGCAGTGACGCTGAAAATCGAACTTCTCAAAATGAAGATTTAGTGTCTGTAATAGGCAACAGTCAAAGTCCCTCCCTAGTTGCTATTCCCATAGAATTTAAAAAATCACGGTAATTTTGCCACAATTAACAATGAGTCTGTGTACCAGATCAATGTCAAATCAACAAAATACAAATTTTTTGCCTTTTTCAATCTCAGAACTTATGAATTCTATCATTAAACTAGAAAATTTTGCTAATATATGTAAGTTTCTGAAAAGAGTCATAAAAGTTACCATATATAGGTATTTCCAGAAAAAAGTTAACATTTTGTCACGTCCGACCATATCTAATAGCCTTTGTGATCTTCATAAAATTTTGATAAGTATTAAAGTCCGGAAGAACTGCGCGAAAATAGTTAGAATCAAAATTATCACTGTGTAAATTCTTCAATTCGCGACTTAAAATTGCTAAAGTAACTGTAACGTCCGTTTGGAAATACCCCTATTTGGAAGTATAATTATACGATTTTGAATCCTTTAAAATGTAACCCTGGAAGCTGTTGGGCCTAATTTTCAGAAAGCAGCTGCTACGGGGAAAACATCATCCATTTTTCAGGCGGAGGTCCACGCCTTAGAGCTGTGTGTCAGAGAATGTATACGAAGGAACACTTCAGGTTCCCACATATGTGTCTTCTCAGACAGTCAGGCGGCTCTGAGAGCCCTTTCAGCATTCACTATCAACTCAAAACAGGTGTATGAATGCCATGGGCTTCTTCAAACCCTATCCATGAGGAATACTGTTACTCTATATTGGATACCGGGGCATGAAGGACATCCAGGCAATGAAAGAGCGGACTGCCTAGCCAAAAGAGGTGCGGCAAACCCTTTCATTGGACCAGAACCATTCTGTGGGGTTAACAATAGCTACAGAAACGACCTGATTAGGAAATGGGAGGAGAAAAGCCTAAATGAATGCTGGAGAGCCCACAAGGGCATGCGGCAGGCAAAAAGGCTCATAAGTTTCACGACCATCAGGGCGGAGGCTACACTTAACCTGAGCAGAAACAATATCAAGATCTATACTGAACTCTTAACGGGGCACTGTAGACTAAAATATCACCTGAAAAAGATGGGGATGATAAACGAAGATCTCTGTAGACTTTGCAAGTCAGAGCAGGAAACAGCAGAGCATGTTTTATGTACTTGCCCTGCTGCGGCTAGGCGCAGACTCGCGTGTCTAGGGGCAAGAATAATGGTCCCTCAAGCAATTAGTCGTTTTAGACCTTTAGAAATTCTAAGATTCTATATAGTCTTAAATTATGCTAAAGGAACACAGGCTGCACAAAAGATCTTTTAGGTCGTGGTGCTTTACAGCCTACTTAATAATAATAATCCCTGGAAGCATTATTTACCCTTGTAAGACCCTCCGTACAGAATCATTTTGAAAAACTCATAAAATTCTCTCTTATATTGAAAAATTCTGAGAGGGATTCTCAAAGGAGCGAATTGAAAAATCAGGTTTCATTCGGATATCATATAAATTTACAAAAATGTTATCAATTTTCTCTAAATTCTACATGTCTTTTAAGAATTATAAAAGTTTATGGTCCGGCAATTGATAGTTATTTTGAATAACAGGGTAGTACTTCAACAACAGTAACTGACTCCGAAGTAACACTAGAAAATCAGAATCAGATGAGATAGAATATTGGACCAAGAAAGGATCAACAGACTTACAACATTGCGACGAATGAATTTTTCTAGGTCTTCAGTTGGTCAAAAATGGACTGACGTTTGAAATTTCATCCTATATCTTTCAATTAAAAAAAAAATGTCACCACAATTCTCTGGCCCCGGGCCCCCAGAGACCTTAATCCGGCTCTTATAAAAGATGTTCAAGATAATCATTATTTTGGATCGTAAATATTGCCAGATTGCCATATTAGCATACCTTTGTGTATAGCGCAAATGTTGAATATAAGTACATCCAATCGTCGTTCGTAAGCTATTCGGGCATGTCACAGAAATCGAATACAATTGAAAACGTTCGAAATCAATAAAAAAATTTCCATACAAATTTAAGCGAAATCGAACGTTTTCTGTCGTATTGGATTTCTGTGACATGCCCGGTTGTGTTCTTACGAAAAAAATGAAATTTTAGAAAATTTATTTTAAAATTCAATTTAAAACAAGTAAGGGTGTTATAGTCAGGCGGGCCTTACAATAAAATACCCGACACAGACACACATGTTTAAATGATTTTTGAACAACGCCCAAGACACAGGACCACTAAGTTAGAATATTCAAGAGGTTTTTAAGGCCATTAGGAGCACCATATACCGACTTTTGTTAAATTTCTTTATGAAATCCGCCCCTTTTCCACGCCCACTTTTCCATTTTTTTTTTTTGCAATTCTAATCGGAGGCTTAAATATACACTCAAATTCTAAGTTTCATTTAAATGTTTCGAAAAAGTCAGATTTTGAGGCAGTTTTGGGATTTTTGTGACAGACCCTAGTACTGGAGGTACCCTTAATTATGGACCAATCAAGGAAATTTTTTGGGAGGATGTTTATGGCTACAAAGGAAGCATAAGTGCCAAATTTCGTTCAAGTCCCATTTGAATTTCGGATGTAGGGGACAATTTTCGAATCTGCCACGCCCACTTTTCAAATTTTTGAAATCATATTACTTGCCTTTAAGCATGTTCAAATATCAAAATTTCATCAAAATATGTTAAAAAAACTTCGATTTTAGAGCAGTTTTTGTGATTTTCGTAACAGACCCTAGTACTGGATGTACCTCTAAAAATAGACCGATCGGGTCCATTCTCGAACTTGTTCTTACTCATGTCCCCGTGGTAACGCATACCAAATTTCGTCGATAAGATAACTGTATACAAACAGACGGACAGACAGACAGACGGACGGACATGTCTAAATCGAATCTCCTGGTGACGCTGATCATTTCTATATACATTTTGTATGGTCTATCTCGACTGGTTCTGGGTGTTATACACAGCCACACAAACGCAATATACCCTCGATAAAGAGTGTGTCGGGTATAAAAACTGAAATGATAAAAGTGCGCTTTTATTGAGTCTACTAACGCGGTAATGTCTTAAGTTCCTTCTGCTTTAAAAACATACGAGCATGTTCCATATTCCTCGTTCGTGGGATTCACTGGGTACGCTAAATTTGAGGCCTCGGAAACTTAGCAAGATCGGAAACTAATTTCTAAAAAAAATATAAAAAAATTTAAAAAAATGCCACACACCTCCTGACAGCTCGTTTAGCGCGTTTTCCACAAAATACTTGAAAAATGTTATGTTTTTGTATTTATTTTCGGCATTTTGACTACTTATTCTAGAGTTTGTACTGTCTTCTCCTTTCACGAAAATAAAGAGGCCAAACAGCTATTATCTGAAAAGATAAACACTTGTTTTGTGCGAGGTTAAGAGGTGGCTCCAAATATGTTCTATCGGATTCATGTCCGCAGATTGTAGTGGCCACATTAAAACACAAAACTTTTGGATTTTAAACCAATTTCGTACGATATGAGCATGAGCGGTGTGTTTTGGGTCATTGATCTGTTGAAAAATCACTATTTCAGCAGCAAGGTCAACATCGGGAATATTTTGTTGCAGAATATTTCTATCGGTCGGGTAGAAAATATTCCTTACGTAACTTATGATACTACTACAGTGAACTACGGATAAATGCAACACGAATAAATGCAAAAATCTCATAATTGCAAGGTGCTTTGAAGCCTTTTTTTTGGGTTCTTATGAAAATATGCACGAATTAGTGCAAAGAACTCATAAGCGCACAAGAATTCGAGCAAAAAACGTGTTGCATTTATCCGTACTCTACTGTATAGCAAAAATTTAGAAACTCAAATGACAGCGCTATAAGTTTGGCCTTAAATTTTACCGTCATACAATTAATTTTCTTATTCAATTTATCGTTTCAGATTCCGCATAGACAATACAGATCACATAATAGATGTAAATAAGGGCAATTTGGCATTTGAATTCGATCAGGTGCATATTATATGCCCCGTATATGAACCCGGCACATTTGAAAACGAGACAGAGAAATATATTATATACAACGTATCAAAAGTCGAGTATGAAACGTGCAGAATAACGAATGCTGACCCACGTGTAATAGCAATTTGTGATAAGCCGCAGAAATTAATGTTTTTTACAATAACCTTCCGGCCATTTACACCGCAACCAGGTGGTTTGGAGTTCCTCCCGGGAAATGACTACTACTTCATTTGTAAGTACTGCATAAATATATTAGCACAGGGGTATACACAAGAAAGGTGCAACATCCGGTTTTCACATATTTAATTCAAAACGAACAAAAATCTTTTTGTTTTAACCTAGTGCGCGACGGATTAAAATCGAAAATATTCTCAACTCGTCTTTTTCCGATGAAATCCCACATTTCATGTGAATACCCCTATTTTTATACAATGTGAATCACGCATTATTATTCCCTAAAAAAAAAAAAATGCATAAACTCATAAGATCAAGAGTAAAAAAAAACAATTCTAACATGATTATTGTGTAGCACATGTCTCTCTTTAATTAAGGGGACCTTCTGGTCTAGAGCACGAAAATTTAGGGAATTTTCATGATTTTTTTTTTGGTATTAAGCCAAAAAAAAAACGATTTTCTAAGTATTCAGGCTTATTATATTCTTTATTGACAAAAAATAAAAAATGTTGTAATTTTTTTTTTTTTTTTTTTTTTGTATTTTAAAAATTGCGTTGAAGTGGACCCTCTTTGAAAAAGTACCTCCGTGGTGTGAAAGATTTTGGCAGTTCTGGTAATCGGAAAAAAAAAACAAAAATATGTTATATAATCAGAATGAATGCGGCTATGGCAGGAACTAGAATAAAAAAAAATTTTTTAAATTGACAAAATGGCGCAATTTTTTATTTTAACCATCAAAAACTCCCCTTTTTTTTGACAATTTTTTTGATGAAAAAATATGAAGTTCTTGAAATAAAAATTCGATTCTAGTTCGGGCCATAGCCATTGATGTTATGAATAACATATAAAAATTCCAGACAAATCGGTTCGATGGTTTTTTTGTTTTCATTCACACCAGGTCAAAAAAAGTGGTTTTGAGATAAACGCGTTCAAAGTTGCTTTGATCAAGCGCGCTGCGTGCTGTCTCCACCTTCTAAAAAGGCTGTAGCAAAGAAAATATTGTCAATATCTTCACGAAACTTTGCCAGCATATTCTTAAAAGTCTATTCTTCCGAAATATATAAAAAAAAAAATCAATTTTCAAAAAATTCTAGACCAGAAGGTCCCCTTAAATTAGTAAATTATTGACGATATGTTGAACATGAATAGATTCATGTTTAAAAATTTATGTGTAAAGCTCACAATGGCATGTGTGCAAAATGAATGAAACTTGGAAAAACCTAGCCTAAGAAAAGTTTTATTGAATTTTACAGCAACATCTTCAAAAGACGACTTGTACCGACGAATCGGTGGACGTTGTTCTACTAACAACATGAAAGTGGTTTTCAAAGTGTGTTGTGCACCGGAGGAAAAGAACAAAACAACAACAACATCGACAACAAGTGCAGTTGATGCGAGCGGTCTAGATCCTGAGAATCCGGTCATCGAATCACATTCACCAGTGAATAATAACAATCAACACAATAATATCAATTCGTTCGGTGGCATAAATATTAACAGCGCCAACAACAACAATGGAATTCAATTGAAACCGCTCAATGTTGGTGGAGGTTCAACGGGAACTTCTATCAACACCAACATCGATCAATTCAATCGAATTCCTATGCAAACTAGTGGAATAAATGTTATCGGTCATAACATCGGCATGGGTGGAACCTTGGGCGGCAATAATGGAATTTTACTTGCTCCCGGTGGTAATCATGGCGGTATTAATATGATTCCAGCTGTTGGCGGCGGTAGTCCGTACCATCCAGCGATCGGCCAATATCATCCGCATCCCCATTCACATCCCGGTCAAACTACAACGGGTATACGCATTAATAACGTGCCATCGCAACAGTTTCCGTCGCACAAGCACAATAACAATGGTAAGGAAGTTGAAGAGCAAGAATATCATAATGGTGGTGGTGACGGTGGTGTTAGTGGTGTCGGTGGGGGTAACGGTGTAAATATCGGAAATCAAATAACACCACAATATCTGCCTCCTGTTATCGACACTAATCACAGCAACATTGTACAAAGTACAGTTAACTGGCCACCAACACACCATTGGTCAGGCAACAGCAACATCTACAATCACGACACTAATCAAAACATTCAAAATCAAAACATTTTGGCCAATGAAAATCATTATCACTCACCGCCCCATAGACCACCAAGTACCACTTCTACTACTACTACTACTAATCATAACAAAATTAATAAACGTAAGTAACGAATTAAAAAAGTGAATCGCAAATCTTGTACAGAACGATCCACCATTAGTTACCCTGTTACACACTGTTTAGAATGATAAGTATAGCTCATATGGGCATTTCCACACGCACACGAAACTTACGTGAGTCATCATTTTAAGTGTCGGATTTTTGTAAATACTTTCGTCCAGATCATGAGGAATTTTATGTTTATCAAAATTTCTATGCAGATCCGAAAGCCAATCAGATACAGTAGAAACTCACAAAAGTTAACCCGTTTGTTTTTGGATTTTTTTATCTTTTGTAATTTGTTAACTTTTTGGGGACATAATAGACCTTTTTTTTTTAGTTTTTATTATTTGGTGTCAGTGCTGTCGAAATGCTACTACCCAGTAGTCAGCGGAGCCACCACAACACTAGCGATTTCACTAGTCACTGGGTGTCGGGGATCGGTCCCTTTCCTATCCAAGACGCTGGCGAATTTAACATTACGATCTCATTGCCGGGGACAGGTCGTCCTTTTATGCGCCACCTTTAACCAGTCATTTCGCTAGCGAAAAGGGGCAGGAAAATGGCCTAGCACCAGCGACTGAGAAAAAAAAAAATTTCATTTTTTGTTTTGACTTTTTTTTAAATTTATTTATTTTATTAATTATTATATTTTTTTTGTTTATCTATTTTTTATTTTAAATCTTTTTTATCTTACTTCTCTTAAAATTTTCTCGCCTCCACCGAGCCTCGAACCGCTGACCACCAGATCGCTGGCGAACGCCTTAACCATTACGCTAAACGAACGAATTTAATTTCTTGATCAAAAATGCTCACTTGAGTTTAGCGTTGCTCAGATTTTGGGAAACGTATTTAACGAATTTTTTCACTCCAAAAATTGTTTACTTGAAAATGAACCATTAAAAAAAAATAATAATAAAACCTTAAAAATTTAGGGGAAAATGTTTGTCTTCCAAAATAACTGAACTATGAACAAAAAAAAAAAAAAACTAATATATAAAAAAAGTAAAAAATTTAGGAAAAATTCTCGCCGCCCGCAGGATTGAACCCCAAACCCCCCGGCTGTCGAGTCACAGTTTGAACCACTGAGCTATCGAACGCTTGACGGACAAATGATCAGAATGCGACGTAAAAGCAGACAGACTCTTTCAGGTTCATTTGGTAGGTGAAATGGCTAGTCATCAAGGACTGGCACTTTGGCATGTCACAAATATCGGGGGCGACCTACTGACTACTGGGTATAGTAGCTTTTTTTTGCTACCTTTGTCTCACCGTACTACTTTACTACTCCTTTCATTAACGTACTACTACTTGGTTGTAAATAAATTTTGTTAAAAGTTCTTTGTGCGGTGAAAATTAACTCTCTGGCAAGCCCGCAAAAGCTTTTTTTTTATTCGCATTCGTCATTCACATAAAGCAACTAGGGGATTCCATTAAAAGTGAAAAGATTGAAAAAGCGAAAAAGTGTAAACTTTTTCTTACAAAATTACAATTATTCATTTTTTAGCCTTCTTAGTTTACGAGTTTTCGAGGTTTTTAAAGGAAAACCCCTATCTAGTGTTTAATTTTCTTCTATTGCTTAAAACCTACTTCTTTTTTAAGTATACTCCGTTTATTTCTTATAAAAACTACCATTTTAAAAACATTTTGCTACTTTCTAAGATACGAAAACGACAACGCTGTTTGGAGTACATATATATAAATGCATGCAACACGTTTTTTGCTGGAATTCTTGTGCTTTTATGCGTTCTTTGCATTAATCCATGGATATTTTCATGAGAACTCATAAAAAAGGCTTCAAAGCACCTTGCACTTATGAGGTTTTTACAATTATTCGTGTTGCATTTATCCGTAGTTTACTGTAAATGCGTATTCTTATAATCAGGGCTCGGATTTTGTTGACTTTTATAAATTTAAAGCATACTTTAAGGAGTAAAATTTTTATTTAACTCACACAAAGTTACGACTCAAGTCGATTTTTAACTTCAATATAAATTTTTTTTGAAGTAAGAAAAGCGGTTTGAATTTCAACTTCGCTAAAATTATTCGTAAAATGTTATTTCGAAAAATTTTTGCTCCTTAAAGTATGCTTCAAATTTATAAAAGTCAACAAAATCCGAGCCCTGCTTATAATAGCCTATTATGTATGTACCCAGCCGGACATTATCGCATGCATGACAAAATCATTAATGCAGAAGCAGTGAAGCATTCATATGTAAAGAGGGCAATTGGTGCTTTTTCGAATGATCTTCTAGTGAAAATATCACAGAAGCAAGAGCGCGTTGCAACAGACTCTTCTTCAAATGAAATTTTCATTTGAATGTTGGTTGTATACTTCTATTTTCAATGAAGATCCTATGAAATTGTCATGACAAGATGTTTTTCAATCTGTGTGCTACAATTCTCAAAAGTTTTATAATTTTTTTGTACTTAAGGAGCGTCCATTAAATGATGTCACGCATCTTTTGCGATTTTTGGCCCCCTCAGCCCCCGATCCTTTGTCACAAACACTGTTACGATATGGATCAACCCCTCCCCCCTGTGTAACATGTTCACAATTCAATATGAAGAAAAACTGTTATGGCCAATTCACAATTAATGCTAATTTAAGGTTAAATCATGCTAACATGTTGTTTTATATGGCAGTTTGACATCTGCACGACCTATTTAACACTTTATTCATATACCTTAAATTAGCTTGCATGTGTGACAACATATCACTAATTTATACAATATGATGCTACTGTTTTCATCATAAATAAAATTAATGGTAACAAAATCATTTATGTGTTATATTTTGTTTGTAGTAACAACGGTAACAACGTTTTCTTCCTTAGTTAACAGTTTTATTTTTAAGATGCAAAAATAATTTTGTCACTTAAAATGGGAACCTCTGCGGAATGAATTTAATTTTACATGAAAAACATTATGAATTTCGTGCAAAAAACTAATTAATTAATTTATAAATGTAATACTATTTTTCATACCATTTTTTAAAATAATAAATAAGTTTTTTGCACAAATTCATAATGTTATTTCATGTAAACTAAATTCATCCGAGGAGTCTCAAAATAGGTTTATAAAATATTTACAAATTTTTACTATGAATAGTGTGACATAACATGCTTGGGAACCCTCCCACCACCTTATGTCACTAAAATAGTCACTAGTATGATGTGACCCCAGCCCGCCACCAAACGTGAACATCATTATATGGAACGTCACTAAGATGTTTTAAGAATTGAAACTCGTAAGTCTTTCAAAGGCGATAATGTGATCACAATCACGAAGTGACGAAATATGGCCATACCGACCATTTTTCAAATAATATTTTCTTTATTCTTCGTACCTCTCAGATCCCGGTATATACAGTCGAACTTCCGTATAGTGAACTGTCTATACAATGAAGTTCTCCTCACTGTGAAATAATTTCAAAACGCATAGCATTTTCGTTCCACTTTCAGATGTACGTGTTAAGAATAATTATCTTTAAAAGTGAAATTTCTATATATGAAGTAATTTCTGGTCCTGCGACTTTCATTTAAGGAATCTTTCTTTCGACCGCTATACTATTATTTCAAATGTAATTCTCATTCGTGTTTTTCCAAATGATATTTTCATTCATGTTAGCAGCATATACTATATTTTCAAATGAAACAATCATGCACTTTTGATCCATTTTAGCCATCCAGCATGTACTTTTTTCCCAAATGAAGTTTTCATGCTGACCAAGGGTCATGCACACTCCTTTACCTAATGAATAACACATGAATTTTGAAATACTGAAAATAGCGGCCATCTCATAACAAAATTCATTAGAAGTAAGGGTTAGTAATGCGAATAGTCGCAGTTTGAATTTTCACCACATTGAATGTACTGCAGAAGTAGTGAATATTTCCGGCTGGGTACCTACAAGAAATTAAGGGGGTCTTCTCATTGAAAACCCGTTTTTTGGACCCTTTTTAAAAAAATTCTTATTTGAAAACGCAAAGAATAATTGAAAACTTTTTTTATTTATTGTATTACAAAAGGTTCAAAGTAAATAAAAAAATTTTTTTTGCCTCGATACGTGGGCTGTTCAAAAAGTAATGAGACTTCAAAGTTGGTGGTAAAAAAAAGGTGCCCTCACGGCGGCCACGATTCCGGGTCTCCGGAGCGTCCGAAATGAAAAAAAAAACGGGTTATAATCAGTATAGATGTAATTCTCGGGTGAACCTCAAGCTTAATTTTGTGATTTTTTTTTTGACAAAATGGCGGCCATTAAAAAAAAAAATTTCAATTTCGGGCATTTTTTTTGTAGTTTAGTGTAAAAAAAAAAATAGTAAAAATTTTTTTAAAATTATGGTCGAGGTTCACGCGAGAATGGTGACAATTCTGCGTCGATTCCACTTTGTTTCATGAAAATCGGTTCAGTTGAACTGGAGATATCATGGCCGCCAGTTCGAAAAACGTGGTTTCGAGATAAACGCGTTTAAAGTTTGAAGCAACGCAAAAATTACTCGTTTTAGCGCAGATCTTGCTCGACAAAGAAGGCTATATCCTCTAAACTATTTCGAATTTCAAAAAATCCTTTTAGGGGCATATTCACAACTACCCAAGCTATAAATAAATGCAAAAAAAAAAGTCGAAAATAAAAGTTGCTCAATGAGAAGACCCCCTTAATGCACCCAATTCTGAAAATGCTGTCGGAAGGCAATTAGTCTTTTTAATAGCAATTAGGTGCCAGTGCTGCAAATAGCTCTTGTGACTATTCGACTGATTTCATTATAAATAGTATGGAGAACCGAACAGTACGCTGAGAGGGATGTGTCTGTATCTTCATACTGAGATTCATCCCAGTTTCCTTCGTTTTGAAATTAGAACTACTCATTGTACAAATTATTTCACGTTGGTATAAGAACTATTTGTACAGACTATCCTCCGTATTTGCGAATTTTGTATTTTGCAACGTTTTGATGGCATATATCTATATCAAACATCCCGATAGTTTTTGCGTTTTATTGTGTCCTGCAAACACTAAAAGAGCGACAATTCATAAGCACAAATTGAAAATAAAAATCGTAAGAAATAAAAATTAAAAACAAAAGGAAAAAAACCTTTTTAGAGTTTCCTGTGGAATCCTAGTTAACTTTTCCGTAGATTTGACTTTAGTGAGTGTTTACTTTTGTGAGTCTATTGTATACACGGACGCGACAAAAACTTTACTTTTTCAGGAAATGCCCATATGATTAAATTTACTATTTTTTCATATTTGAACATGAATATGAGCGTGCTTCTTGCATAGAAATTGAAATTTTACTTAGGGCCAATATTACCAAGCATATTTAAAAAAAATTTAACATTAAAATTAAAATTTTTTAAAAATAAATTTCCCTTTCAATATCGAATTTTTTTAAGCATTGAAATTTACGGCAGTAACGTCTACTTCCAGTTCTGTGACTACATTTGACAGCTAATTAGATTGTTCTTTTTAAAAACGGAATCTATAGTCATTCTAACGACTGTTTCGTACTCCAAATTGCTGCCCTGTAGGTTAGATTAGGTTAGGTTGTAGGGGCCGCCCACCAGGAAGGTGGCGCACTTAGAGCAAGGAAGGTCCATTGTGTTACCCACGGATTCAGGACACCTATTTAATAAACCATTTTGTTTGCTCAATAAAGCTTGCTATCCTCACAGGGTTAAGTTCCCCGAGTTCCGATAGGGAGTGAAAGAAGTAATATCCCAAGGTTTTAAATCTCAGTTTAGCAAAGGCTGGGCAGTGCAGGAAAAGGTGCTGAGGAGTTTCCTCCTCCTCCTCATCCTTACAACTCCTGCAAAAATCGAAGGCAGGTGCCCGTAGCCTTCTGGCGTGGGGACCTATGAGACAGTGACCGGTCAACAGTCCGACTGTCACCGAAAGACGCGTTTTTGACATCCTGAGTAATTCCTCAGTCCATTTATGCCCTATGCGTGGCCAAGTTAGTCTAGCTTTCTCACAAAAACCTCCGCTTTCCCATCTCTCTTGAAAAGACCTGTTGGCCCATTCCTCAATGAGAAGGCGACAGGTAGCAAGAGGAACCTCTGTTTGCTCGCCTGTTCGTGGAGCCGTCAGAGTGGTGCCGTGTCTGGCCAGCTCATCAGCTGTACAGTTCCCAGGAATATCGCTATGTACAGGTACCCATACGATCTCTATTTGGAAGTACTTTCCCATCTCAGAGAAAAGGGACAGACACTTATTGACCGCAAAGGAGTCGAGTGATTTAATTGCTGCCTGACTATCAGTAAAAATACTAACTCTTGTGTGAGTTATCACAGCTGCCCTGTGAACTCGAATGCTTTTAGTCCTGTCTATCGTATTGTGTTATTTCCAAAAACTGCATTTTTTTTTTTGAAAATTATTTCTTTGAATTTTTCCAAACAGCTGGTTTTGAAAATCGAACTCAAAATTTGATCATCATATTCATTAAACTCGTCTACGTGCCGAGGTGAGATTTAATAAATATATTTGAACAGATTTTATTTTTAAAAATTGGAACTGGCAGTAAAATAACCAATAAGGGCTTTATTATTTTATAAAATTTTTAAATTAAATATGCTTGGTAATTTGGCCGCTGTATTATTCCCTATAAAATGTATGCAATCATCCCTATAATATTGGCAAGGGAAACTGAGCCTATTAGGCCATGTACATCTTTATACCCGTTTATACACGCATCCGCCTCCACGAGCTCGAAATTTGCTACCCGAATAGTCGTCAAAGAAATAAATAAATAAATAAATTATATTTAATTGCAATATGAAGCAACAGATTAAGGCCCGTTTGCTATTGTTTCCGTTGAAGTTTTTCGTCTCGATATCCTCTCGAAATGTCAACACTTTCACACTATTTTTTTTTTTTTTAGGAATGCGAAACTTTACCTTTACCTTAACTTTACAGAAACAGTACAGAACGGGCCTAAGTTTTTTCCCCCGCTCGCTATACCCTTAAAAGGATTTACGTCCACAAAATTTAATTGAAAAAATTTTGTTATATTAAATATTATTAATTGCTTTTTATTTCTCAGAAGATCATTACGACAAACATCCTAATGAAGTTGTTAAAAATGAGGAGCTAACATACAACAGCGCAGCAAGCAGTATGCATCGGACTTGTTGGAGTTGCTGGAAAAAGCTCCTTGCACGGAATCATTTTTATTGGAAAGCAACAATGGCCAATAGCAGCAATTTTCTATTTTCACATTACTTAAAGCTTGAAACACTTGGCACACAGGCATTGTCAGCAATAGAAAATTTTCTTCTCAATTTATTAAAGCATCCGCTTATATTGTTAACGGTATTTTTTGTGACAATAGCCCATTGTGTTCTCCTTAGGTCGGCTACATTTAATTACTGCAATGCTTACACGTCTTTTGTGCCATTGCCGTTGAACGAAAAAAGGGATAGTAAAAAACAATTTGAAATTGACGCCAATAATAGCTGCCAACAACAACAACAACAACAATATATGCGGTGAACTAAGTTGAGGTAAGGCGTTCAATCAAGGTTACGGTACGAGTATACATAAATAAAATAAATTTAATTTTTAAGTACTTTAAAGCATTTAACTTAACACGTATTCGCAAAGGATATAAAAGGAAAATTAAACAAGTCGGCCATGTTTGTTTGAATATTTAATTTCAATTTTTGTAAACATTTTCACATTTTATTATTTGAATATTGTGGCTGGAGATACATACATATATGAAAATTAATACATCGACTTGAGCATTTTGGGGTGAAAGAAATCAACCTCTATTCAAGTTATATTTACAATAATTGAATTTAAAAAACTAACTTTAGACTGCAATATACGATATGGTATTGCTTATTAACGATGTCACAATATCACAATAAATAAACCAATTGTACCAGGTCTTTCTCATGCATATTTAGAGAAGGAGATAGGAATATGTAATAATGTACAATCGCAGTTGGGCATTTCCAGAAAAAGTAAACTTTTTGTCGCGTCCGTATATATCTGATTGCCATTCGGGATATGCTCTATACTTTGAAGAATATAAAAGTACGCATATGCTGTGCGAAAGTATTGAGAAGCAAAAGTACTATTTACCGCATACTTGAATTCGGGACTTCAAATTGCTCATATAAGTGTCGCGTCCGTTTGGAAATGCCCAGTTGTGTTCATATAAAATCAATGAATTGTACACACAAAGTATTTGATATTCAGTTTACTTCCCATATCAATACATATCGTGTACTGCTGTCTTTAAAGAATCATTGAAAATTAATTATCACCTTAAAATTTCGAATGCATGCATTTTTTAAGGTTCAAGCCCAAACGCATTCATTTCAGATATCTTCTAAAAATTATTTCTTAATGAGTGACAAAAAACTTTACGGGAGCTATAAATTATTCGAATCGATGCTGTGTCCAATTTAAAAGTTATAAAACTATAATTTTTATGATTTCATTGAACATCATTTTTTTGAAAAAAAAAAAAAATAAAAATAAAACTGCCAAACACTAGTATTCCAAGGGATATAACTACCTACTACATATTCCCCCAAAGAGAAAATTTTTGAATTGCGTTTGAATCTTTTTTTCAAAAGACGACCGTTTGTGTTTATACCATAATAAGTATCTGAAATGAATATTGTGTATTTAATTTGAAATTGATGAAAAAAAAAGTTGGATTTTGTTATTTTCATTCACTAATGGACTCAGTATTTATTCCTCTTTGCGTTTTTAACTAAAATTATTTGCAGCAAAAACTTGTAGTTTTAGATATAAACAATTACAATACTTAGGTGGAAAATAAAAAAATTTTAATATAATAAAATTAAAAAAAAAACAATACATAAAATTAAAAAAAACAATATTTAATTTTTAATATAAGATAAGTGCATAAGTTAATGACTTAAATATATAAGTAATTTTAAGTTTATAATCAATTGGAATCACATATATTTATATAACTTGATATGTAATTATATATTTATATATATTTATATACATATATTTATATATTTTGATATATTATTTATATAATTTATTAATTTATATAAATATTATATATATTTATATATATTTATAATATTTATATATATTATTTATTTATATATTATTTATTATATATTTTTTATATTATATATAATTTATATATATTATATTTTATATTTTATATATATTATTTATATTATATATATTATATATATTTATATATTTGAGTAGAAATATATCACGTTTTAGCTAGTACCATAAGCAAAATGATTCTATTCAGAAAACGGTAAATACTTCAAAGAGGGTGGAGGCAATACTGCTCTTCGATTAAGTTAAATTTGGCAAGATTCCTAAAAGAAAAAAAAACTGTAATTGTTATATTATCTGAAATTTGCTGCATTTATAGAATTGTAAATGTATATACTCGAATATTGAACAAATCGTAATTCAGTCAACTACTGTTCTCAAAAACAATTTGAATGGCTGTAGTATTTTAATTTTACTAAGACACATAAATTCATTACCATTCATTTGCATTTGATATACAAGAAAATCAGAACTTACAAATATGTATAGATGCATATTAATAAAAATTAAAATTAATGCCTGTCTGAGGAATTCATGAAAAAGGTCTTTTGAGCTTGGCAAAATCAATTACCGCATACGGTAATTAAAGCCAGACATAGGATTTAAAGTACAATTTTTTTTTTTTTTTCACAAAATCAATTCCATATTCTTGACAAGTTCGTTTCCTTCTGTTTGCAATACTGCTACTTTAACTACATTTTATATGGAAATGAATAAAAAATTAATAGCAAGTCTTTGAGGAGATTGGTTTGGTTTATTCGCAATACATCTTTTTACGCGGAAAACTTTGCATTCTTAAATCAAAGTGTAGAGTCAGCCCATTTAAAATATATGAAATTGATTAGCGCGACACTATAACATTAAATTTTAGCCGTGCTCCTCTGTTCGAGTACGAATGTGTCTTGTGTCCATTTACAGCAGTTTTGTTTTTAGACAGATTTCTTATCGAAGAAATAGAAATATCTTGGCGTTTGAGAATGAACGTTTTTGAGGCCTCATCTTACAGTGCATACAATTATAGGTTCGTTAAATTAATTAGCTTGAGTGCCCTTTAAGGGGGTCTTCTCATTGAAAACCCGTTTTTTGGACCCTTTTTAAAAAAATTCTTATTTGAAAACGCAAAGAATAATTGAAAACTTTTTTTATTTATTGTATTACAAAAGGTTCAAAGTAAATAAAAAAATTTTTTTTTGCCTCGATACGTGGGCTGTTCAAAAAGTAATGAGACTTCAAAGTTGGTGGTGAAAAAAAAGGTGCCGTCACGGCGGCCACGATTCCGGGTCTCCGGAGCGTCCGAAATGGAAAAAAAAAACGGGGTTATAATCAGTATAGATGTAATTCTCGGGTGAACCTCAAGCTTAATTTTGTGATTTTTTTTTGACAAAATGGCGGCCATTCAAAAAAAAATTTCAATTTCGGGCTTTTTTTTTTGTAGTTTAGTGTAAAAAAAAAATAGTAAAAAATTTTTTAAAATTATGGTCGAGGTTCACCCGAGAATGGTGACAATTCTGCGTCGATTCCACTTTGTTTCATGAAAATCGGTTCAGTTGAACTGGAGATATCATGGCCGCCAGTTCGAAAAACGTGGTTTCGAGATAAACGCGTTTAAAGTTTGAAGCAACGCAAAAATTACTCGTTTTAGCGCAGATCTTGCTCGACAAAGAAGGCTATATCCTCTAAACTATTTCGAATTTCAAAAAATCCTTTTAGGGGCATATTCACAACTACCCAAGCTATAAATAAATGCAAAAAAAAAAAGTCGAAAAAAATAGTTGCTCAATGAGAAGACCCCCTTAATTAACAATCATTTTAACTTATTTCAAAAAATTTATAAAGCATTCATTGTTAGCTATCAAGTCTTGAAAGAATCTAGAAGATTATCGCACATCTTATTGATCATTTAAATTTCGTTCTGTTACATTACTTTTATAACGTTTGTTCATCAATCATCATCATTAATGCATATATATATCCATGAAATATCCAAGAAAGCAAAATATTTAATCAACATAATCCGAATTTACTTCAGATCTTTATATGCACTAAACCGCTAGTCAAACGTTTCCAAATCAGTGTTTCAGTCATATTTAAAACTCGAACAAAACTGCTGAAAAACATCTTATTTTTTGCAAGGTTTTACGTTTAGTATGCAGTCATGTTTTTTATATGCGCCTTCTCATTCAAAAACTTTCCAAAATCCCAGTGAGACTTAAAATATGATAAAGTTTTTTGTTGCGATTAAGATCC